>VXAZ01008269.1:38094-91799 GCA_013399875.1 Gymnorhina tibicen | reverse complement strand
GGGGGGTGTGGGTGGAAGGGGCCGAGCTTCCCTTAAAACACAGGGCTATGTGCGAGGATAAAGTGCATCAGTGCGGGGACAGCCAGCCTAGGGGGCACTTCCGAGCAGGCGGAGAGATTCCAAGGGCTGGGAAGCCAGAAACAAAGAGAAGGGAGGACATGAGCGAAGGCGAAGGGAGGGAGCAGGGGATCAGCTGAGTTCAATCCCGCCAGGAAAGCTCTCCCCCTCCGGCACATCCCTAAGAGGAGCGGGGACAGGTTTTCCCCCCTCCTCTCCCCCTTTGGGCAAGAAGACAAAGAATCGAGTTGGCCCCATGGGGAAAGGGGGCGAGCAAGGGGGGGATTCGGGGGAGCCGGCGGCGCAGATCCGCTTCTACACCTGGGAGGAGATCCAGAAGCACAACCTGAGGACGGACAAGTGGCTGGTAATAGAGCGAAAGGTTTATAATGTCACCAAGTGGGCAAACAGGCACCCGGGGGGCCAGCGAGTGATCAGCCACTGCGCCGGCGAAGATGCCACGGTAAGGACCGACCCCCGCGGCTCTCCCGGCTCCAGCAGCATCCTCTGACAGCTCCTCCCCTCCCCGAAGGGAGCCAGCTGCCCGCTGTCCCCTGTCCCCATCTCCCCGGCACCTGCTGGACACCCGGCTCAGCGCTTTCGCTGCTCCCAGCTCGGTCCAAGCGGATGCAGGTTCCCCCCCGCGCCGGAGCCGTGGTGTCTGGAAGATGGGTTGGTAGGGATCGCTCTGCTTAAATCCTGCTGGTTTGCCTTTGTCTCCCGCTTGTGCCGTGCCTCGAGCCCTGAATTCAGGAGCAAAGTGTCCCAAATCCCCCCTTTTCCAGTGTGGAGCTTGTGCCACGCAGAGTCACGCAGCCAAGCACAGGGAGGGTTAAACACAGGCCAGGCTGTGTCTCAAAGTTGCTTCTGTGAGGAGGCTTTAAAACAAGGAGCTTTTTAGGTTTGTGGTTTGTTTGGTTCCCCCCCCCCGCCCCAGGAGAAAATTCTCTGGAGAATTTGGTTACAGGTTGCTACAGAAAAGAGAAAAAAAAAAAAGGGCAGCAAACCATTTGCTGCTGCTCCAGCTGCTCCCGCGCTGGGTTCAGCCACCTCTCAGGTTTCAGCAACGTAAAAGATAAGAAACCAAACAACAACAACAACAACAGCAAAAAAACCCCAGCCTTGAAAAAGGAACAAATTAGAAATAAATTGTTTGTTGTCTGGAGTTTCCCTCAAAACCACCTTCCTCAGAAGTGCATCCAGAGAGCATGTTCTCCCCTCAGGGCGTGTGAAATGAAATCCAAGCTGCCTCAGAGCTCTCCCCAAAACGTGCAGAGACCAAGCAGGAACAGGAACTGTTGGTCTCCCACAGCTCCTGACAGCTTAGCAAGGAGGAAGCTCCATGTGCGACAAAATTAACTGGCAGAACCTTCCCTTTCCTTCAGCCCCCATTTCCCTGTGTCCCACGGTTATTTTCCATTCTCTTCCTTGAAGCACTGAGCTGCATTCTGGCCCTTCCGTGCCTTTCAGTAAATCCTCTGAATGAATAGATTTCTCCCTCAAAAAGATGGGCCAGGTTTTGCTTTCAACTGCTTAAAACAACAGAGCTGCTGAAGCAGGCGGAGTTTGACTCCTGTCCCCAAGAATTTAACTCCAGTATCTCCATTAGCAACCAAAAAGCATCTGCTACTGCAGCTGTCTGGAGTCCTCGAAAGGGAGGCTGAAACACAGGTTGGTGCTTCCAGGATTGCTGCTTCTCCTCCCACCTCCCCACCCTACGTTGCATCCCACACTCCGTGAAGGCACGGCCTTCAAAATGCTCTGGAATTGTTAAATCACCGCTCCGAGCACTAAACCAGGACTGGCATTGTTTTTGCAGCTTCCCTGTGGTGAACAACCATTTACAGCCAAAAAAACCATCTCTCATTCAGAGGGAGAAAGGCTTGGCCTTGACTCTGTGAGGGTTTAGATTGGATTTTAGGAGGAAATCCTTCCCTGGGAGGGTGGGGAGGCCCTGGCACAGGTTTCCCAGAGAAGCTGTGGCTGCCCCATCCCTGGAAGTGTCCCAGGCCAGGTTGGATGGGGTCTGGAGTAACCTGGTCTGTGGAAGGTGTCCCTGCCCATGGCAGGGGAGTGGAATGAGATGATTTTTACAGTCCCTTCCAACCCAAACCATTCCACGGTTCTATGATTCTTTCAAACACAACATCCGGGTCTGGGACAACCTGTTCTGGTGTCACCTCACGCACAGAACACGGAGGCAGGGACACTTTGCAGTGTCTCTGTCCCAGAGGCGTTCAGGGAGGCACTTCCAGTGCTCAGGTACAGCTCGTATCTCCATTACACAAAGCGTTTCTTCTCACCAGAAGCAGCTGGAATGATTCCCACATCCCATAAAACACCTCGGCTTATTTGGTCAGTAGATCACAAAGCTGGGAGGTCAAGTGCCAACATCACACAGCATTTCCCTGGGATTATCTTCTTCCTTAAGCTTTTTATCTCCTGCAGTACAGAACCAAGGACAATTCCAAAATCCAGGTGCTGTCTTATATTCGGGACCTGTTAGTACAGGAGCTTCATGAGATACACACAATAAAAATCCAATCCTCCCATCTCTTGCAGGATCTCCAGGCAGTGAGCACCCAATCAGACCTCCAAAGACTTTTTTATTCTCAGCAGTTAAAATAATACTGAATCGACATTTTAAAACGCTTCTTATGTGTCACCCTCTCTCACTTTCCCTTTCTTCCCCTTTTCTTCACCCAAAATTGCAGAGCCTTGCAGTAGTCAGCTATTCACTTCCCCCCTCATTCTGCTTTTCCTTCCTCTTTCACATCTTCTGCAAATCGTTCCAGAGGAGGAAACCAGGAACCAGAGTCAACATTTCAGTGACACATTTATGTGGGGAACCCCAATTCTATTGATTTTGGTGGAATTTGGGCCCAAGGTCGTTGCCTGGCATTTTTGAACCCCAGACTTTTGATGGAGGGCAGCTCCCAGAAGGGTCAGCAGGACACAGGGAGCACTTTTCAATCCACCCTTTCTCTTTAGAGCCGAGGGGAGATTTTAGCTGGTCCCTACAATTGTTAGGCAACAGGACAAGGGTCGCAAGGCTGGAGCAGGGTACGCCTGACTCCTGTTTTTAACTGGTTTTTTTTCCCATACTCTCTTAGCACTTCATGGAACCAATCTTCCCAGTTCTCCCAGGTGAATTCCAAGCACTGACTCCAGTTCTGTGCAGTGAGGAAAGGGCAAGGACAGAGTGAGGGATTCTGATCTGGGTCAGCTTTCTGGCCCTGCTGCTGACCTCGGGCTTAAAATTCCAGCTGTGCTGTGCGAAAGGATCTGGCCAAGATCTCAATACGAGCATCAGGCACCTGTGGGATGCAGGCAGGCAAAAATATGTGGAAAGGGGAAGGAATAGAGAAAAAAGGAGAGTCAGATAAACTCATGAATGCCAGGATCAACGTGACTCCACAAACAAGGCATTATTCTTCTGAAGAGTCACCACATTTTCCTCAGCTGGGATCTCCAGGCCTGGCCAAACCACCCGGGAATATTTTTTTGTGTTTGCAGTCACATCCAGCTTCAGTCACCACACAGTCACCCCCTCTCTTGACTTGCCTCCAGGAGCAGACTTTCCAAGGGTATTTATATCTTAGGAGGGATTTGCACAAATTCCCCTCTGCCTACCTTCTAAGGGCATTAACAGGATTTAAGTATTTAGTTGCTTAGAAATAATTTCTTGAGGTGCCTTTCACCATATGGCTGGATGCCATCCCAGGTCTCACCATTCCCAGGACAGCAGATTCATCAAGCTTTAGTGGAATTAAGGTCCCAAACAGTGACCACAGCTGGAGGTCACCTGGCCCCCCTCTTCCACAGGTTCCACAGCTGCTGGAGGTGGGTGAGGATGACACAGTGAATAGGAAGCACATCTTACTCCTGAATCTCACACAGTTCCTCCTGTTTCCACTCCAGGATGCATTCCAGGCTTTCCACATCAATCCCACCTTGGTGCAGAAGTTTCTCAAGCCGTTGCTCATCGGAGAACTCGCTCCAGGGGAGCCCAGCCAGGACCGAGACAAAAACGTGAGTTTTTGCTCCTCAGCTGAGGTTCAGGGTGGCTATTCCCATTTTTTCCCTTCTTGGGATGTCTTCCAGCGAGGGAGAGAAGTTCTCAGTGACTGAACATCTCCATGTAGCAGTATTTGCATCCTACCATGGATTCAAATGTGTGTGGAAAGGGGGTGACACTTTTGGCTGTACAAACCTTTCCTTTCCCCCAGAGCCACCAACAGCCAGTTTCTGGCAGCCCATTCCAGGCACCCAGGCTGGACCGATCCCCATCCTGACGGGAAATGGGAACTGAGATGCGTGGAACGGGAAACGCGCACCAGCTCTAGGGGTCCCTTCTGCTGCTCCTTTGCTGGTGACCAAGCTCCAAAACACAAGCCCCCAGGTGTCTGGCTTTGGTGGCCGTGCTAAGGAGCAGCAGCCACTGCCCGTCCTCAGGGCAGCTCTGTATCCCTGCTCATCCATTATTCAGGCCCAGAGCGTGGCACGGCCGGCCCTGCCCAGGAAACTCAATCCTGCCCCGCTGTTTGTGGCTGGCCATGATTGTGATATATCTGTGTCACTCACAATAGAGGGGACAGCGCCGGCCCCCGGTGACCTGGGAATGCTCCTCATGGATGGCTGCACAGGAGCAGGCCCACAGATTGAATGGATGACGGGTGATAGTGGGTGCTTGTTATCAGAGCTCTGGAATTAGGCACAATAGCGCTGAATTCCCTCTTGCTCCAGCTTCTCCTTGGTGCTCGGGAAGCTCATTCAGACAAGAGCCACCAGGTGATGGGACACTCAGCAGAGCTTGAATTACTCTGCTGGCTCCAGGTCGAAAAGGTCAGGATGTGGGCTCAGACCAGCCAGGATGTTTATTCCTAGCAATACAGGGCAAAAAAAGCTGGATTACAGAGCCAGGGTCCTTAGCATGGAGCTCACCCTTCCTCCATCCATCGCACAACTCATTCAGGCTGACTCCCAAGCCTCACTCTGCTCTTGCCTGTCCCGCTGCAGTCCCAGCTGGTGGAGGATTTCCGGACCCTGCGGAAGACAGCGGAGGACATGAACCTGTTCCGAGCCAGCCCTTTGTTCTTCTCCCTTTACCTGGGCCACATCATCGCCATGGAAGTTTTGGCTTGGCTCATGGTTTCCTACTTCGGGACCGGCTGGATCACGACCCTCATCCTTGCCTGCATCCTTACGACTTCCCAGGTGACAAAGAGAGACCTTCCTCGCACTCCCAACGTGCCCTCCATCTCCATTTCTTTCCTGCTTAGCTCTGATTCCCAATAGCTTCCTAACTATCTGATCTCCCCTCATCCCAGGCCCAGGCAGGGTGGCTGCAACATGATTTTGGACACCTCTCTGTCTTCAAGAAGTCTTCCTGGAACCACATCGTCCACAAGTTTGTCATTGGACACCTGAAGGTAAAGGGAATTACGGAGCCAGGGAACTGTGGGAATGCATCACTTTGGCTGTGGCCCAGTAGGAAAGGGCAGCTCTCAACCTTCCCAAAGTGAGCAGAGGCACAAAAAAAGTTGGTGACCATTGCCCATGGAGCAGCCTGGGCTAGTGGAAGCTGTTCCTGCCCATGGCAGGGGGTTGGGACTGGATGAGCTTTGGAGTCCCTTCTGACCCAAACCCTTCCAGGATTTCCTGGGAAGACACAGTGACCTGTAACTCGCTTGGAGTGTATTTATTCCGTGTTCTTTCGATACGGATAATCCCTAGGGATCCCTCTGGAACCAGCGGTCTCATAGCAACCAACAACTCCACCGCTCCCTGCTTGCTGCTCTTTCCAAAGCAAATCCCACTTCGGCCACGATCCAAGTCGCACCACTTTAGTTCTCATAAATGGTTGGGTAATCCCACCTTGGGAGCAGCTCCCCATGGATGAGAACTCCTTGTTCTCCTTGCCCAGGGTGCCTCTGCAAACTGGTGGAACCACCGCCACTTCCAGCACCACGCCAAGCCCAACATCTTCAAGAAGGACCCAGATGTGAACATGCTGCACATTTTTGTCCTCGGGGACACACAGCCCGTTGAGGTAAGGAAAAGTGGGGAAAACATGGAAAACTACTGTCTGAGAGGGCCTCAGAGAATGGTTGCGCAAATCCAGGAGCTGGCTCCCATTGTTAGACATGACTTACACAGGCAGGACTTCCAGGAATGCTAGAAAGGAAATGCTTAATCCAGGGATTTCGTCTGGCTATGTTGTCCGACAGACAGGAGTTTGGAGCCAACCCTTGGGCTGAGGAGCAGCGTTGACTGTTAATTCCTAATCCATTTCCTATGCTGACCACAGGAGAAAGTGTCCTGGGGTAACTCGGGAAAAATAATGCAGGTGGGACTGGAGAGAAAGCAGAAAGCCACTCAAGGCCACTTCATCCTGCTGGCCTGAAGTGCCAGCACGAGGGGGAAATATGGTGTTCCTCAGCATCCCAGCAGGACCATTTCAAAACTGACCTTCCATTTCCATAGCAAATACCTTCCAGCATCAAGTGATTTTAATTTTAACTCAATCCGCCCCTCTGGAGCCAAAATATTTACTGCCTGCTTAGAAAAACCTACCCAAAGCACTTAAATCATGGTGGTTTTCACAATGGAACAAGGATTTCTAGTTTTAGAAACAAAGCCCCAAGAAAATGGACAAGCAGCAAAGACAACACAGGGAAATACAACATTAAAAATGGTTTCTTGGCCAGATTTTGTGTTATTGAGAAAGCAGGCTTAAAGGAAAGCCTAAACATTTGTGGTAACAAGGAAGACTGGATCTCCTCCTCAAAATATCTGATATTAGGCCATGCTCAGTATTTCCCAGTATTCTCACACTGGTATATAATCCTTTTCCAGATGATGCCAAGTGCACAGCCTGGCAGAGCTCAGCCCAGAGGGAATAATGTGCCTCATTTATTGGTGCTGCAAGCCTTCCCTTCCAAAAACTTAGACTTTATCCCTGTCACACTCATATTAGTAAAGATGGAGGTGCTGGCAGCTCTTAGCACAGACACAGGGATGGCAGAAGGTGAAGTGCATCAAAATCCCGTCAAGTAAATAGAAATTACCTTTAAAAATTGAGCTTACACCTAACACAATGACAAAGTCAGGGTATTGAATCACACCAAATCGCTTCTTACCCACTGGTGGGAATTCAGTCAAAACTCCCTGGCTAATAAATTGAGAATTATTGCAGAGAATCTGGTTTTCCCTGGGAATGCCCCATTCCCAGGCTGAGCTGTCTGCTTGTGTCCTGCAGTACGGCAAGAAGAAGCTGAAGTACCTGCCTTACAACCACCAGCACGAGTACTTCTTCCTCAGTGAGTATCCACCCTCCTCTCTCCCCTTTTCCCGGAATGCCACTTGTCCTTGCCAGCCCTCACTGTGCCAGCAGAGCAACTCCTCAAATCCCAGCTCATCCCTCCCCCTTCCTCAGGACCCTGTGCAGGTCCCAAAATCAGCTCGGGGATGTCCAAGCACCTGGAACGTTGCCCTGTAGAGCGAGGGAATGTAAAACAGCTGAGGCTGGGAATAACTTCCATGTGAGAGGCTCCATGGAAAAACCGCATGTTCCCATCTCCATGGAAGCAGTCCCTCAAGTCACCCACCTTCCCACCCCTCTGATGGCCAAACCATTTCCCTTTGCCTTGCAGTCTTCCCGCCTCTGCTCATCCCCGTGTATTTCCAAATCCAAATCATCTCGACCATGATCAGGCGCAGGTTCTGGGCGGTGAGTGAAACATTCCCTCCATCCTTACGGGGTCTGCCTGGAAACTGGGGCAGAGAGGGAGGCCAGGGGGCAGGCAGGAGTTACCCAGTGTTCCCAACATCCCCAGCAAGGACACGTTACCCAGGATTGGCAGAGTGATGCCTGGTGTTTTCTCTCTCCCCCCAGGACCTGGCCTGGGCCATCAGCTACTACCTGCGCTACTTCATCACCTACATCCCGTTCTACGGCATCCTGGGATCCCTGGGTCTCCTCACGTTTGTCAGGTAGGGGCTCGAGGGCATCCCTGCTGCCCTCCCGTCCCTCCAGTGCTGTTTGAGCCTGGCCTCGGCTCTGCTGTGTGCCACTGCTTCACTTCCCTCTCAGGAATTCCAGCTTCCCTCCCAATTCCAGCTCCTCTGGCACTCTTCCTGCACCTTCCCCTGCCCCACGATGATCCGGCCAGGATTCTCCTCCCTGTCCTCATTCCCTGTTCTCACACACTGCTGATCCCACTCTGGTCAAGGCTGGACCCTCCTAGAGTGCCTCATCCCACCCTCTTCCCAGCTGACTGTGGAGGTAATTCTGTGCAAGCTCCAAGTCTGAAATCAAGCTGGAAAACTCATCACGACCGGCCCATTATTCCCAAAAGTTTTGAAGAAACTCAAAGTGCAAGAAAAAAAAGCAAAATTGCAAAATCAGATCATCTGCTCTTGCAGAAAACAAGCCTGGAACGAGGATGATTCCTGGCAATTCCTTGTCAACATCCATCCAAGTCTCTGCTGCTTCCTGCAAACCCCACTCTGGTTACCCAATGTCCCCATCTACAGTAGAAACTGTCATGATTTTCCTGGTTTTGCAGGTTTCTGGAGAGTCACTGGTTCGTGTGGGTCACCCAGATGAATCACATTCCAATGGAAATTGATTCCGAGAAGCACAGAGACTGGCTGAGCTCCCAGGTAACCTAGGAAGGGGTAAAAAATCACCCCCGACTCACCCCAAAATGGGATTTACTCAAAGAGCGTGAGAGTTACCACCACCCCCAGTGTTACCACCACCCCTTATGAGGATAGAGTGTCTCATCCATGACTTCTCCCAAAAAAGATGTTCTTCCCAGAGCGAGCAATGCTGGGGAAAGACTTGGAATTCCAAAGTTCTGCGATTAATTTGACAAGCACAAGGTTACCTGGAGGCAAGTCGAGAGAGGGGGTGACTGTGGTGACTGAAGCTGGATGTGACTGCAGATCCCAAACAATATTCCTGGGTGTTTTGGCCAGGCCCGTAGACTCCACAGGAAAACAGCTGAGGAAAAAGTGATGGCCCTTCATTTTGGAAGCTGCCTTTGTCCTTTTGTTCTGGAAGATGAGTGACTGAGGGCTCCCTTTCCTTTTCTTTACTCTACAACCATATTCTCGGTATTTTGGCAGTTCTACCTCCCTGCAAATCCAAATGTCTCAGGGAGGAACCCAGTCAAAAATTTGGTTGAATTTTAAGGATTTTAAGAAAAAAATAACTAATTTTATGATCATTAATAGCAAGAATACCTAAGAAATATCGTCAGAATATCGCACTTAAGGCAAACCAGGCAATAACTACACGGGGATGGGGAAGCTTTGTGTCCACGCATTTTCCTCCTGTTTTCCACCTTGGTACTGCTGTCAGCCCTCTGCTCTCCAGCGGGAGAGGCTGAGATTTAGGAATCTGGGCTTGGGCTGCTACATCACTTCACCACCAGTGAGAGTTTGATTACCTGAGGCCCCGAGGGAGGATTAAAGCTCCCCTTGCTGCACCCAGCAGCGGGCCCAGCACGGCAGGCTCTGCGCTCCCAGAGCTCAGGCAAGAGGAATTTCACCCTGATCTCGGGACGAGCCATCCCTAATCCTCACCGTTCTCTCTCTCCCTGGCAGATGGCAGCGACCTGCAACATTGAGCAGTCTTTTTTCAACGACTGGTTCACCGGGCACCTGAACTTCCAGATCGAGCACCAGTGAGTACGGAGCTGGGATCGTGAGGGCACTGCCAGCTTGCCACAGCCCAGGGGATGGAATCATGAGGTGGGGCAGGATCGTGTGCCAAGGAAACAGAGTCCCAGACTACACAGCAGTGAAAATTGTGGCTGCCCCATCCCTGGAAGCGTTCCAGGCCAGGCTGGACAGGGCTTGGAGCAACCTGGGATAGTGGAAGGTGTCCCTGCCTGTGGCAGGGTGGGAACTGAATGAGCTGTAAGATCCCTTCCCACCCAAACCATTCCATGCTAGTCTGCTTCTATTACAGCCATGACATTTTTCTCTCTTGCTTCAAAGCTTTCACTCTCACAGCCTTAATTTAGGGTTTAATGAGGAGTCGTCATTATGCATCTACCAGTTACAAAGGCTGTGGGCTCAAATCCCAAGCATCCACCTCAGAAAACTCCCCTCCCCTAAAGCACTCCAGTGTTTTATAGGGTATGGGACTGCGTAGGACGCTGGGTACCAGATTCCAGAAAAAATATGGAAGCCAGGGCCATATGGACAGTCTGTTGCCAATGGCAACAGCCAATGTAAAAGAAAAGGGTTTTTAGGGTGAGGCTGCCTGGTTTGGGAGCCAGCTTAGGAAATCTCTATGAAGAGCAAGGGCAAAGATCCTTCTTTACCTGCTTCCAGAGGTGGAAAAGCAGGTCCCTGGGAATTCAGTTCAGCAAGAAGCAATTATTCCCAGAGGAAATGGGCGGCCATCTCTGAGGCTGCTCCCTCATTCCTGCTGCCCTCTCACTGCACTCACGTCCATTCTTGCACGAACTGGCTTTCAGTGTGTCCTGGGCACGGCTTTGCTTTGCGGCATGACAGGAAAATCAGTTTTCACCACCTCCTTGAGACGGAGGATTGTAAAGCAGGGATGTGTCTGTGCCTCTGTTCCTTTGTTTGCATGGCTCGGGGAGGAGGCACCAACACCGAGCCCCTGAGGATGCAAACAGAGATGCCCATCCCTTGGCGCTCGTCTCGTGAGTCGTGAGCTTTCTCAGCTTTGTTTTCTCTCTCTCCTCTCCAGCCTGTTTCCAACAATGCCACGGCACAACTTCTGGAAGGTGAAGCCTTTGGTGAAGTCGTTATGTGCCAAGTATGGAGTCCAGTACGAGGAGAAGCCCCTTGGGAAAGCGTTCGTAGACATCGTTGGGTAAGGCCCTCCTGATCCCACTGCAGCTCATTTTTCCAGGGACACCTGATATTTTCTAGCACAGAGGACTCAGGACATGGCAGACCCTTCAGAAATTCGCGTTGTTGCTGTCAAAGCACCAAACACTTCACCTTCAGATGGGTACAAACCTGACCATGGCATTTGGGGACACGGTGGCTCAGCAGTGCTAGGGTTGATCTTAGAGGGCTTTTCCAGCCTGCACGATTCTGATTTTGATGCCACCCTGTTCTGACAGCTGGTGTGGCTCCTGCTGGTGGGAGCTGCCAGCAGATCTCCTGCTGCAAAGTGAGATGGATCAAAGGGAAACAGGTCAGGTTACAGCCTCTGCTGCGTCCCCTTCGAGCCCTGCCAGCAGCAACAGGCAATTCCCTACAGGCAGAGCTGGAGACGAGTCTAACAGTCCTTGTCAGCAGCCTCGGTGTTAATGCTGCTGTCTCAGTTACTCCGAGGGGAATAATTCATAGCAGGGAACATGAGAAAGCTCTGCAGTCCAGGCACCTCCTGCACAAACCACCCTGAGCACAGGCAGATTAAACTGGGGTGGCCACAGCGGGCAGGAGAGCTGAAAACTGGTTCCAAACCTGCTTTTGTCCTCCAATCCAGTCAGGACAGGGCCATGCGGCACCAAGGCACAGTGGGGTGAAGCCTGGAGGCTCCCAGAACTTACAGCCCCTTCCAGTGCCTAAAAGGGCTCCAAGGGACCTGGAGTGACAGGATGAGGGGGAATGGCTTCCCACTGCCAGAGGGTGGGGTCTGTGAGTGTGAGCCTATGACTGATATTAAAATTCAGTAACAGGCTTCACTGCAGGAAAAACACAGCAGAAGCAGGATCCCCAAACTTCTCCTCCTTTTCTTTCCACAGGTCCCTGAAGAAATCTGGAGATCTCTGGCTGGATGCTTATCTCCATAAGTGATCATGAATCTTTCTGGGGAGGTGTGAGTGACCGGGAGGGATGGGGGGGACATGGGGGGGGATCACACTTGTGTCTTTTACTCTCAGATCTCAAGTCTAAATCCACGGTTGGAGGGGACTTTCCTGTCTTGTCAGCTGCTTCTGGTGCAGGCCCAGGGAACCTGTTTAATCCAGGCAGATTTAAAATGTGCTCCAGAGGGTGGTGGAAAGCGAGGCCAGCATCGCAGGGAACGGAAGGTTGGGAGAGGAGATTGAGGAATGTTTAAAAAGGGGGCATTAATATCTGACCTCGACCTTCTTTTCACAAGATTCGTTCTCATTCTGCCTAAACCACACAAGCCCTGATTCACACCTGAGGGTTTTTTAAGGTTTGCAACCCAAGGACACCCCAGTCAGCTCATGCCTCTTTCCCGTGTTTGTGTGAAAGGGGAATCACATCCAACGGGACTGGCAGCTGCTGGGCTGTGCTTCCAGCCCTGTCCAGAACCCAGCTCCCTCCTTTCCCTGCCTCCTTCCCTTCTCTAATCATAGCATCCCTTTAGTCCAAGCTGTGACCCTGGCCCTGCACAGCTAACCCCTAACCACAGCAGGGTTAACATAGCCGTGTTTTTAGCATCAGCCCCTATTCCCAGGGGTCTGTAGAAGATTTCTGGGCTCGAACAGCAAAATGTCTCCTTTAGGAGAGGCTCTGTTTTCTTTTTAATGAGCAGCAGGTCTGGCACAGCCAAGTGTCAGGAAACCACACAAAAGACCAAAACAATCGCACAAGCAGAACGTGCTAATTGCTCCTCAGTGCTCCGGGGGAACCACAAACGGCCTTTTCACCCCCCTGCCCGGCAGAAACCCAGGGTTCTGCCTCTCTGCACACGCCTGGCAGGCACCGAGCCTCTCCCTGCCTGCCGGAGGCCAGGAGCCGTGGCACCGTTCACCCTTCCTTTGGGAACAATCACGGGAGAAAAGGAGTTCTCCCTGCAAAAGGAGGAGCTGCCCAAACAGTCAATCCCAGCTGGAATAAGGAGTACCCAGGCATATGAAACCTCTGGAGAACCCTCTTGCAAGTAGTCTAAAACTCAGTTTTCTGCCCAGCACCTAATTACCCAAATCCTCTAATGGCTTATCAGGAGATATGGCCGAATGGCTTCCAGCTGCTTCTGGAACAGGCAACCTGACCCCAAATAAACCCAGGGGTTCAGGCTCAGCTGCGCCACAACAGAAGAGATGTTTGGTTTAGGACAAAGGGCCACGGTTCCAGAAGCAGCCTCCAGCTCCAGCATCTGCCTCGGTGCTCCCTGGAAACGCCAGGAGGGAGACTCTGGTTACCTTGCACGCCTCATTACTTCCCTCAGCTCTGAAACTGGATCTTCTCTATCAAATCCCTGAATCCTAACAGCGTCCCGCAGAATCAGCAAGGTGCTTCATCACAAACAGAGACGACTCCGGGACTGTGGCCAGCACTGCAAAAAAAAAAAAAAAAAAAAAAAAAAAAATTTCTTCCCCCCCCCTTTTGAAAAAAAAAAAAAAAAAAAAAAAAAATGTATTCCTTCCCCGCCTGCTTTGGAGAATAAAATGAGATTTTATCTTTGCTTACAGATGGGGAAGTCAGCACCTTGCAACTTCAGCAAGCCAAACTTAGGGTTTGTAAAGGGCTTGTTTTGGGGGTCTTGCCCACCCAAGTACCACCAGGAATGTTAGGGTGAAAAGCTACGTAAATAACATCCTTCTGGATGCTGTGATTTCCCAGGCAGGTAGTAAGGAGCTAGCCTGGAGTTTGGCTAACCTCATCAGGACTGCCTTAATTTGTGCATCCCTTCCTGACTCCTTGAATGTACCTCACTGTGCTCCAGCAAGGATGACCACGAGCACAGTGGCATCAGCCGTGCAAGCTTTTAAATCTCCAGCTGGTTCTTCTGACAGCCCTTGCTTCCTTGTCTTATTTCCAGAGCAAATATTTTCCTCCTTAGCTCTGTCCCCTTCTTCCCTTCTCACCTCTCTGCTTGGGAAACTGTTTGGGTTGATCTTGGGAAAGATCAGCTCTTAGGCAAATGCACATTTTTTTCCCCCAAAAAACTCATTATTTTTTCAGGCAAACCCTCTCTGGCTCATACAGTTTCTTCCTCTCCCTCCAAAAAATCCCAGCTTTCTATCTTGGAATTTGAGCTGTTTTCTACGTGCCTTGATTCTTTGTTGATACCCCAATCCCTGGAAGTGTTTCAGGCCAGGCTGGATGAGGTTTGGAGCGACCTGGTCTAGGGGAAGGTGTCTGTGTCCATGGCAGGAGGGTGGAATTGGATGATCCTTATTGTCCCTTCCAACGCAAACCATTCCAGGATTCTTTAAGCTCTCCACCTTTTAACTGGAGCAGGTCAAACAGATCCCTAACAAAGAGCCCTGGAAGTCTGGATCAACCTGCTTTGTTCTCATTGTTCTCCAAGTAAAAATAGGTTTATCTGGAGATGTTCCAGAAGTTTCAGTAAAACTGGAAATGTAGATGGATGTAAACTTCCCATGAGCTTCCTTGCCTTTGTGTCCAACAAGGCAGCCATGAGTGAGACACCAGCAGGTTCAAATTTGCCGTCGAAATGACCGAAACACAGAATTTTCAACACACAATTTTCAGCACAGCTTTGCCCAGCTCTCCGAGGACTCTTAACTAACCAGTTTCTCTGAAAATAATGAGGTGAAATCTTGTCCACTTTCTCTCGGCATGTCCCTTCCTCATTTGCACCGTAATGAGACACAAACATGAAAAAAAAAACCACCCCGTAACCAGTTAAGAGGTGCTGGGAGCCTGCCAGGGTTTCTTGAATCCAGCTACACCACGTAGCAATGGGGAGCTGGAAACAGAGCTGGTTTCAGGGCAGAGAATCAAACAACAACCAGGGAAGGACTGGATTTGTTCTCCTCACTCACTGTGGGGGACTGGAGTAGGAGCTGGAGGACCAGGATGGCCGAGGATGGCAGAGAAAAGCACAAACTGCAGCAAAGAGAAGCCTCTGGGTGTGTTTTGGGAGGAGAAGGAGAGACGGCAGAAGTTTGGGAAGGTCAGGGGTTGAGGAGGGACGCACGAGAGTGGCAGAAAAAATACTGAGGGGTGAAGGAGAAGAAATTTGGGATTGGGCGGCCCATGATCTCCCAGCATGGCTGGGATCTGCCCGGAGGACCGTGCTGGAGACACAGGGCAGGACAGGGCAGAGCTGGGGCTCGGAGGGGGTGGCAGGGACTGGTGCCATGCACAGGCACCTCGCAGTGAGCTGGATCTCACGCTGAGCCCCCCCTCCCCAGCTCCGGCAGCAGGGACTCGCTGCCCCCAGTTTCCAGGGCGAGGCGCAGCGGGAATTAGGGGACTTTCCTCGGAGTTTTCCCTCCGAGCATGGATTTGAGGAGCCCAGATCCCAGCTGCTCGCTGCAGTAGGGCTCGGGAGGCTCGTCAGGACCCATCTCCAGGCACCATCACTCCCTGCTGCGGGGGCTGAGCTCTCTGGCTGGATTTGAGGCCTTCATTAGGGCAAAGACATCCCTTTTCCTTAGCAGATGCTTTCCTAAGAAAGCCTTCCTAACAAAGCCCTAACATTCCCCATGTTAAAACAGCAAAGCCACATTCCTTAGAGGACAGCTCCCAGGGGTTTTTTCAGCCTTTAAAAAAGGAAATAAATATTCCAGTAACTCAAAAAGAACAATTTTTTTTTTCCTTGTGTATTCTACCATTCAATAAAATCATAACTATTTGTTGACCATATAAATGCTTTATGTGGTTTTTTCCAGAGTCACTGGTGCTCAGGGAATTTGTTCCCTCTTGGGAGTGCCTTCTGCCACACAAACCCACGAGCAGGTGGCATGGAGACGCCAACTAAGCAAGTTAGGACATTTTTAGGGCGGGAATTTCACCATCCACGTTTTGCTCTGAGATCAAAAACATATTCAAATGCAGAATTGTAAAGAGTCAGGGTAGGATTTGACTTAAAGGGTGATTCAAGCTCCAGTTTCACATTTAGCCTTGTAACTGCTGTTTTTAGCAGTTCAAAATCAGATCCCAAGCCAAGAAGGCTGTGGAAGGAAACTAAAAAAGGATTTGGGATCAGACTTGCTGATTATGGCTTCCCTTGGTTTTCCTGGGTTTTTTATGGAGGAGCTGTTAGCCAGTGAGTGTGGAAAGCCCTTTTTCCACTTCACGTGGTGAAATTAGTGGAATTACTTTGCTACCAGTGACTTTAATAGCACAAATGGGTTTCTTTATCAGCCTTCACAAGCTCAGGATCAATGGTGCTGCTTCCCCTCATCCTGGGAACAAGCACCAAAGGAAAGGAGATTTTCCTGCCAAAGATCTGCCTGGCCACTCAAACTCGGCCTCCACACTGCTTGGGAAGGCAGCTGAGAACAAAATTATTGTGAAAACTTCATAGGGACATTTTACACTTTTCTCAAGGTCCATTTCATGCCCATTCACGGCTCACCCCGGGGTGTGCTGAGCACCTTGCAGCAGCTTTTCCAACCCAAAGCTCCACCTGATGCTTTGGTGGGTTTGGGGTCGACACCAGCAGTGGGTCTTAGGTCAAAAGTGCCCCGAGGTCAGCCCAGAGGCTTTAACAGAGCTGGTGCTGCCAAATGAACCCACTGAAACCTGTCTCCTCAGGTGGAGGGGCAGACAGAGGAAGCTCACAGGCTGTCCCGGGTCAGGAGACAAAGTGATAGCTGGATTATCAGTATCTGTCCCCTAAAACCAACACTGCAGCTTGCCAGAGTCCACAGGGATTGCTCCATAGGCAAACTCATCCTGCCCAGGCAGCAGGTGCCGTGAGGTGCCACAGGACCCGAGGGAGAGAATGACCCCGCTTTTAGGGCTTTCATTTCATCCCAGAACAAACAGGTTCCCCTGGCACAAATGCAAAGATCAACTGTTACAAATTGATATCTTCGTCCACGAACAACACTGCTTTAAAAAACAAATGGTGTTTTACTTACTCTGAACCGGGGCCTGGTTCTGGAGGTCTCAGGAGAGCGCTTCACATCACAACTTGTGTGTGGCATCAGTGTGGGGACAAACGGGTCTGGGGTGTTCACATGTGCAGTTTTACCCCCTCCAAGCTGGCCTTGAACATTTTCCAGGGACGGGGAGGCCACATTTGTGAGCTCCCTTCTTGCAACAGGTTTTTAAAACTCTGTTAAAAAAGTAAAAAAGCCAACATCAAGTTCAGCCTCTGGAAAAAACCCAGTTTTTATCCAGTGTTTGTGTGGGTTATATCATGTCATCATGTATATTTTATTGAAAAATGAGTCTGAATTCCTCCAGTGTCACATAGAAACACTTCCATACTGAGTCCTCCCTACACCATCCCTCTGTCCTGGGGGTTCTACAGAACAGGGCACTGTTGGAGCTGCTGTGAGGTGAATATTCCATTCACATTTCCAGCCACACACTCATCATCCATTTGGAAACCATGTTGTAAAGAGTATGAAGGGAATAATCCAGAATTCCAGAGTGAGCCAGGAGGTGAATCGTTCCCCCGCAGCAGAATAGAAAATACAATAAAATAAATATAAATTATATAAATGAATAATAGTATAAAATAAAAACAAAGGTGGTATCCACCCCCCATAGAGGCTGAAGGGTGCAAACAGAAGCTCCCTTCGCCACAGGGGCGAATGATGATGTTTTCTAAAATATCCTGTGTTAGATCTTTCCCATCTCCTGCCAGCCACTGAGAGGTTTGAAGGTCAAGCCCAGGCTGCTCAGGTCAAGGGAGGCTCAGCAGAAATTGGAGAGAGGAGTGGGAAAAGGCCGAGGAGAAGGATCCTCACCTGGAAGCACCACCTTCGCCCGCAGCATCCTCCCAAACACAGTTAGGTAACTCCCCAACTTTTTGGCCAGGTGCTGGCTGTGGGGCTGACAGTGAGAGGATTAATCACAGTAATTACCTGTGATTGCACCCATCCTCCTTGGAATGGGTGTGGCTGGTTCACTTGCCTGATTAATTTAATTGGCCCCAATTAGCCTGGCTTTCATTAAGCAGCAGTTGGTTTTTTATAAGATACAGGAGCCATACTGCACTTTCTCTGTGTATTTTGTTCCCTTTTTGCTTACAGGTGCCTGACAAAACCTGGAAATTTGGGTTCTGAGTTGAAGATGCTGTTGGTTTCTCAGCTGGAGCCAGTCCCTGGCCAAGCATCTCCAGGTAAATCACTCCTAAAAGTGGAAATGACCACCTTTTGCAAGCCCACGAACCTTCAGGCCACGCTGCCAACCCCAGGAGGAGCAGAGCAGCACAGCCCGTGCTCCACCATCACCCCGGGGAGGGGGAAACGAAAGCGTGAACAGAAACCAAAGCGCTGCTGCCAATTCCAGTTCCGCACCTCGCTCATTCTTGTCTCCCCATCGTGCTGGAGCTCACCAAGAGCTAAAATTAAACGCCTGATCTGGCGAAGGCACGCGAGCGGAACGGAACCCAGCAGCACCGAGGGCGAGGAACGGGGAAGCGGCGGTGCTCCGGCAGCATTCCAGCACTGTGACTCCTTCCGCATCCCTGCGGAAAATCAACAGCTCCACAGCAACAGAATGCCCGGGCTTGAACGGTGCGGCAGGAGCCTCTGGGCAAGTCAGGCTGATCTTTAGAGATCCCTTCCAACCCAAACCGTTCCCTGGGAGCGTTCCTGCCTGCGTAAAATGAAATAAAGAATTAAAAGCAAAGAGACGTCGAGCCTGCTCCGCCCCGTGATGCACAAATGAATCACACACAAAACAGAGGATGGAGATTAAGAAGCGATTTCCTTCTTGCAGTGTCTTTGTAACCTCCTTTAAACAGAGAGGGGCAGTTTTTAAGGTCTCTACCGAGATATTTAGTAAAGAGGCTCTCCTGGATGTGGTGGTGTTGGGACAGGGGTGAGTCCCACGCGCTGCAGTAAGAGAGAGGGTTTAAGTCATTTGTGTACTTTGAATGTGTAAAGCCAGGCTTTTAAAACCAGCACCATGAAGAAAACGTAGTGACATCCCTGCTGACGACAGAAAAATGGTTTTTTGGGCTTTCCAAACTCAGATGGATCAGGCACTACTCAAACACAGCCCACGAGGTCTTCTCCACGCACCCATAATTCCAGTGTGAAATGAGTAAGATTTGGAACCCAGGTTCCCTCTCCTATTAAGGACCAATTGTCTGCCAGAGCTGCCAAGGTTTTGGGGCGATTGCAACACTCCACCTGCCCAAAAGCACCGTGGGACCACCAGACGCTGCTCCAACTCCCCGGAGACATTATTTATCAGCGCCCTCGGTTTGATGGAAAGTTGGATTAGTGCTTCCCTCCTTCCCCCTGGTCCTGCCAGCTGGCACTGGTGGCCTGACAAAGGGGAAAGTCACCAAAGGCAAGGGATGAGCCACCTCTGCCCAGGTGCTGATGCAGAAAGAGTCACTGAGCTGTGACCCACATATGTGTCCATCGGCGTGAAGCACCTTAACTTGACTCTAAGGTGATTACCAGAGCAGAATTAGCACAGTGAGCCAGGGGAATTAAGGGCAGGGAGCTGCCCTTGAGCCAGCCCCACCTGCCAGAGGGAAGCCTGCAGCCCCAGGACCGGAGCGGGAGCAGCAACTGGAAGCGTTAGCAGAGTTAAAAGCTCCGGATGTTCTGTGTGCTCACACGGGTGTCCCTGGGAGCTCTGTGAGCAGCACAGGACTGACTGCTGGGGTTTGCACTGCAAAGCTTCCCTCTCCCAGCTCCCCTCTCTGGGACAGTCCCATGGGGAGCTGTTTTGGGACTTCTACTCCTGCACAAATGGCTTTTCCATCGCTGGAGTCACATGTAAGTAACCAGACTTGGGCCAGTGACTCAGCTTTTCCCCTGCAGCTGATGTCTTCTCCTACCAGGGGAATCATTTTGGGCAATGAAAAGCCAAACAAAAGTTAAGGAGGCACCTTCTTCTTCCCAAACTTTCCCTGCTGTCCCTCTGCTCCACCATTCCAGCCAGTTCCATCTCATCTCCTGAGCCAGGACACCACTGGCAGCTCAGATTTATCACCGATTGGAATCACCCCAGATTGGTTTGGGTCGGAAGGGACATTAAAGCTCATCCCATTGATGAGCTGCTCCAAGGTCCAGGCTGCTCCAGGCCCCATCCAACCTGGCCTTGGACACTTCCAGGGATCCAGGGACAGCCACAGCTTCTCTGGGCACCCTGTGCCAAGGCCTCACTGCCCTCACAGGGCAGGATTTCTTCCCAGTATCTCATCCAAATCTACCCTCCTTCATCTTCAGGCCGTTCCAAAGCCATTTTCCCATCTTTCCCTCACGTCCAGCCCACACCTGGGCCGAGTCTCATTTTCTCTACGCTCCCTTTCCCTCCTGACCCAGCCCCGAAGGAGGTGAAACATTCTCTGGAAGTTACATAAACCGGCACAAAGTCCAGGCTGCCTTCTCAGCCTGGCTAAAGTCAACCTTCCAGCTCGGCCCAGCTAGCCTCGCACAAACATGGGAATATTGACACGACAAACAGCAAATCCGACCTCCTGGCTCCCAGTGCCGGTGGCACCACAGGGATCTGCTCCTATTAGGAACATGTTGCCTTGGCAGAGCCGGCCAGCCCCAGCCCCAGGCGCCACGTGCACGCCGAGAGCGGTGCCAGGACATCTGGCTTTGTCCTGGCAGGGCCATGCTCCCGGAATGGCCGAAATGGCTGGAATTTCCCCGTGCTGCCTGTTCTGCAGGGATCCTTGCGGCTTTCATGGATTCATCCCACAGGAAGGCTGGGAAAGCTTGCAAACTCCTGACTTTTCTGAGGCCAGCTGCTTATCTTCTCTTTTCCTTGATTGCATCTGGAGTAAATAATAATAATAATTAAAAAAAAAGAAATCTTTCATTTGTTGTTCCTGTTCCCAGGAACCATCCATCTCCGTGGGCATGTGGGGACAGCCTGACCGGCCGTGCAAAGACAGCCTGATTTACAGCCCCGAGCAAACCTGGAGTAATTCCACAGGCAGGGGAAGGACACAGCCAGCAGACACAGGCAACTGCCAGGAGCAACCAAATCTCTCTGCTCAAAATATCCCAGTTTCTCAAATATTAATATCCAAATGCTTAAAAGCACCTCATTGTGCATGACACTAACCTCCACCACCACCCAAATATCCCTTCTCTCTCCCAAACTCGAGGGAAACGGGGACGAAAACAAAATCAAGCAAGTCAAACACATCTACCAAAGCAGATTTTTGAACTCCCATCCCTTTGGAGCTCTTTATTTTGGCCCAGGACAGGCTGGCAGGCCCCTTGTGGGGGCAAACAGGTGCAAGGAAGATTGCAGGAGGTACAAGAGGGCCCAGAGACCCTGCTCAAACTCTGGTTTTATTTCCGAGGGGAAAAACGGCAGGAAAGCTCTGGTGGAAGAGGCTGGGAATAGGGAACATGATGTCTTCTCACACCACAGAAGTTTAGGGAGCCAAAGTCACAGGGAAGTTTCTGACAGCAATCCCTGCTGCCGTTACACCGAGAGACCCGGGCACAGCAAACCATGCCCAGGCTCTCACCTGACCATCCCTTACAGGAGTCCAAATCCTTCCTTTCCTTCCCGCTCTCCAGCTGCCCAATTCCCACTGCCAGCAGCGCAGGGAAGCTGCAGGAATGTTTCCCTGCCAAGAGGTTGCAGGAGAGGGTCAGGAGCGGGTGGGACCTGGAGATGCTCCGTTCTCCCAGGGAGGGAATGAGGGAGGGAGGGAGGGAGGACAGTCCCTGCCTGGGCTGCCTGTGCCCTCTCGTGGCTGCCTGACCGTGCTGCACAACCGGATTCTTGCGTGGCTCTTGAACTGAAAATGAAATTCAATCCCTTTCTGGAGAAAAGAAAGCTCTCCCACCACTGCCATCTCCAGGACTGGAGGAGGAGATCTTCCATGTTCATGTCCAGGGCTGAGCAGGTAGAACAGGTGGTTTTAGTGAAACCAGAGCGACCCAAAACCTCTGCCTGCTGAGAGGAGAAGGGGGAGACTGTTCAGGAAAGAGGAAGGAAGAAGATCCTTGAATTACCCAGCACCCGTGCAGTGCTTCCAGCCAGCAAATTAAAGGAGACACAACCAAGGGGGAGAAGCCTCAGGTTCACTCAGGAAGAACATTCTGATGAATAAAAGCAGCCCAAACCCCATCCTGTTAAGATTTTCTCTTGCACCCCAAGCACCCCAACCCTCCAACTCCAACCAGGCTTGTGGAGGTTAATAGCACATGTTTATTTTCCTTCATGAAAAGCAGGGTGCAACCATCCCGCTGTTAACGGAGTGACTTCATTTTCCTTCACAAACTCTTCTCTCTGCTTCCTTTGAAATGCAAAACAACCTCAGACAAGGCATTGCTCCAGTTCCTTCTGCCCCAAAGTGCTTTTCAACCAAGTGACACCGAGGGGGGAAAAAACATCCCACAAACCAGAACATCTCCTGCCCAGAGAGATCATCTCATTCCCGGTGCTGCAATGTTTGTGCCGTGCAGCAGCTCACGGCACAGGAAGACATGGAGAGACTGAAAGGACAGGGGGGAAGAGATGCAGGGAGGAATTCCAGGGCTGGAATGCACCTGAGCTGAAATCCACAGCTGGGGAAACCAAAGGTTTTACCTTCCCTGTGTTATTTCTCTCTCCCCTAGACAAAACCAAGGCAGCTCAGTGGGAGAAAATGGAGTTCCTCCTGTAACATCCTTCAGGAGAGGATGGAATTATGGGGCTGAGGATGGGCACCAGCTTGCTGAGGGTGGCAGAGGGACAGGGTGAGAACCCAGTCAGAAGCGAAAACCCCAGAGTGGGTGATGGCTGAGCTGATTCCAGAGTCACTGAAAAAAAAGGCTAAATTGGCTACAAAATACTGTCATGGCTTTAACAAACCTGGGTCTGAGTTCAGGATGTGTCAGGCTTGTGCATTCCCACAGCTCCAGTGACATCCCTCCCCTCCCAGCACATTTTGAGGCATGCAGGAACCTCAGCCACATCCCTCACATGCACACAAAGAGGTCTCAGATTCCCTCACCAGGGATGGCAGCCCAGGAAGAGCTGGAATTCCCAGTGGACAGGCATCTCCAGGTTGGATGTAACAGCGGGAAGGAATCTCTGGGTTTTGCGACTGCCCAGCCTGGGCACGCTCCCTCTGGAGACACAAAGAACCCAACCTGGGAACATGGATTCTGCCTGAAGAGTGGGACCAGGACTGCCCAAAGCTCCCTCAGGGCGGGAACAGCTCCAAGGGGGTGTTTGTGGGTGAGGTTTGTGTTTAGGAGCGTCATGGGGGACTTTCCACCAGGGACTGTCACGGGATCCTGCATCTGCCTCTGCCAACTGCAGCAGATTCCCTAGTCCAAGAGGAAACATCCTGCAGCCAGCTGGGAGTTGTGGAATTTCCCTGCTCCCTTTCTTCTGCTGGAGGCCCCAGGTGCACAGCTCCAGCCATTCCCCAGCCTGGATAACCCAGTGCCAAACATCCAGCTAAAAAAACAGGAACAAATCCCGCTTTGTGACTCCGCTGGCAAGGAGCTTCTCTCGCGGGCTCCTTTAAAAGGAACAAGGAAGTACTTGGAAACAAACTGTTCGAGATTATTGTGCTCTGCTGGCATTTTCAGGGCTGCTGTGGTCAGCAGGACCCCGGGGACAGCACCCTCCATCCCAAAAAAAACCGAGTGGAACAGACAGCCAGCATCTGTCCTGACAGGCTGGCTCACAAGAAGGTCCAGAATTCCCACCCTGCACAGGCCTGGCCTTGGGTTATGCCAAAGCAGGCTGCATATAAAAACAAAAGGTTTTAAAAAAAAAATGGATATACACTGCATATAGGAGACTCCAGAGTCCATGGATGGCCATCCTGGAGCAGCCAGGGCCAGCCCAGCTCCGGGGGCAGCGTGGCAGCTGCATTCCAGTCACCCTTGGAGGAGTGGGACAGCTGAAGGTGGAACTTGTGCCTCTCGCTCCAGGCACGGGGAAAGTGGGAGGGAGCAGGACAGGCACTGCACTCCAAGCCCTTCCTCCAGGAGCAGTTTCCTTCCACGCTCAGGGCTCTGCTTACATCTCGCTGGGATAAAATCCAAGTTTGGCCAGAGACATCTCCCTCCGGAGCCGCATGACCTCCCAGTACATCAGCTCCACTGCAAAGCACAGCGCGGGGAGAGAAGGGGGGGAAAAACCACCAAAAAATCAGTAAGGAGGGCACAGCTGGCCACCAGCTCCTGCTCTGCTGTGCTCCCAGCATTCCCAAACGGGAGGGAAGCAGGACAGGCCCATCAGGTTGCCCCTCACCAGCTCCACCCCAGGGAAAAGCTCCCAGGAAGCTGATGAGCAAGGAAGAGGCTCCACTCTTCCCCTCGTGCCTTTCTTTTGTCACTTACCTGCTTCTCAAAGACACCCCCAGCTGGCCCCACTCCTGTCACTCCAAACAGCTCCTCCCAACTCCTCCCAGTTATCCCCACAGAAAGCACATCCCACTGGAGCCAGCTCTTACCATCCTGCCTCACCAGGCCTTGCTGGATATAGCGGATGTAGGTGAAGAAGTTGCACACTGCTGTGATCTGAGGGACAGAGGGAAAGGCGGGGGGAGGAAAAAAAAGGAACAAAGATTTGAGACGTTCCTTTGGTGCAAGTGACGAAAATGAGTCAAATCCGTTCCCCAAAACCAACTTTTTGTGGGATCAGCTCTTCTAAAATGCAGCTCAGGAAAGAATTAACTTCTGAAATCCTCCACTGAACAGGAGCCCCAGCAGCAACATTAACAAATGATCCACCTTCTCCCTCCCCTCCACAGAAAGGACAGTTTGTTCCCACAACCAGGCACGGATCTGACTGGAACAGCAACAGCCTCCGAAGAGCAGAAAATTACTGTGTTTTACAAAGGGGAATTAAATAACAACAATAAAGCCAAACAATCAAAGCCCTGTGCTGAAGGAAATCAAGGCGAGTGAACACACTGAAGTTGATCTGAAAGCAGAAGGAAGAGCTGGATCTGCCCCCTAATCATCAACCAAAACCCACCTCGACCTCAGGAACGCCCTCAAATCTCACAGTTTTTCCTCATTTCCAGGGCTGACCCTCAGGAGCTCGTGCACTGCAGGGCCTGGAATAGTTCTGGAGGGTCGAGGCACCCTGGGGAGGTGAAGGACTCACCCTGGCCCTGCAGGAAGGGGAAATGTAGTAGTAATTCCCAGAATCCCCCAGCATGATCCGGTGCTTGCAGGTCCTGGGGAGGCCGCTCAGAGCACATTTCCTGCAGGAAAAGGGAAAAGCACCTCAGTCACCCAGTGGCACAGCACAGATCCAGCAATTTAGCCACCTGGAGACATGGAAGTGATGGCTCAGAAGCCACCCCTGGCTACGGCAGTGGGAAGAAGGAAAAAAAAAACCCAACCCTTGGCTGATATTCTTTTGCTCCTGGCAAATATCCCATAAATGGCACGTTTAGGAGACTTTAGGTGAAAACACCTTTTCCCTGGCACACAGTCCCAGAGGAAAACCCAGGAAATATTAAAGAGGTGAGGCTAGAACGGAGCACAACCAATGTCCCCCACATTCCAGGGCAGGCTGAGGTGTGTCAGCTTTCCTGGTGGGATGCAAACACACTGGCTGGGCACCAAAGCTGGCCTCCAAACAGGTAAATCCAGCATTTCAGCAGGATTTGCACATACCACGAACTCAAAACAAGCCAACCCCTCCTTGGGCAGGCAGGGAAGGAGCTTGGCTTCCCAATTTTGAGATTTCAGAGGGTGCAAACGGCCTTTTCTGAGCAATCAGCAGCAAGGGGTGCAGCATTCCTTTGTTTTCTTCCATTTTCTCCTGCTATTTGCGAGGCAGATGATTCCCACCACCACTTTTAGCAATAAAGCAGAATTTTCTACTGCACAGCTATCACCACGTTCCTCAGGGACCCAGTGGGAAGGGGAACATCACTCCCAAACTGCAAAACAATCTTCTCTGGGGAGCCACAGGAGGTGACAGCAGAGGGGAGCTGATGTTTCAGAGAGCTCCTGAGTTTGTCCCTGGGCTTGTTTTCCTCTGCTCTCAAGGCAAACATTAGCCAGGAGTGGAAGCACGGGTTCCAAGTGTCCAGATGCAAGGAGAAGTAATCATTGACCAAATATTAACACAACTTAAGGAGATTAAATTCCCAGGAGGTGCAGGATGACCAAAACCTTTGTAAACAAGATACCTGTAAGGAGCCACATGTTTGAGCATTGCAACATCCCGGGGAAGAGCGACTCTTGCTTGCTTGGTGCAAAATCACAGCTATCACAACCAAACTAACCAAAACTGCCCTAAAAATCAGCGTTTTGCATCCGGGAAAAAGGGGAACGAATTCCTTTTTGGGGTCTTTTATTGCCAACGGGTTCCTTCCCATCCTGCCTGGGTGGAATGTAAACAGGGTTAAAGAGTTAGGTCAGCTCAGCACAAGCCTCCAAGCCGCCACATAGCGCTGAGTTAGTGACTTGTTAATGCTCCAGAGATCTTTGATCGCTGGCTGAACAATAAATGTTTCACTTACGTTACGATTTGTGACCGGAAGCCACTGCGAAGACAAAAAGAAATTAAATAAAAAAAAAAAAAATCAAAAGAAAACCAAAAAGGATAAACACAGGATGGGCTGTTTGGGGAATAATTTGCAGGAGAGTGGTGGGAAACCTGCACGTCCCCTGCTGTCACCTCGGAAGGTAGGGAAGGACTTAAATTTACTATCTGAATGAAATCCCTCCTCTTTGGAATATCACAGCACCCCTGCTCGTGGGAGGTGACCCCGAGGTGGCCCCAAGCTGTCTGTCACACCCCTCCACGAGAGGAGACAAACCAGCAGCAAGGAGGGGACAAGGCAGGGAGACACGGTCCTTACTTGGGGCCACCACACTCTTCTGCTGCCACCTTCCCCACGGGGACAGGCTGGGAAGCCACCGGCTCGATGGTGAGGGTGTTCTGCTCCACAGCCACTCGCACCAGCTCCGACAGCTGCAGCGAGAGAAGGGAAAACGGGGATGAGTGCCGGAAAGGTGACACTCCGGAAGCTGCTCCTGCTTTTCCAGCCCTCACCTCCTGCTTGGTGAAGTCCAGACAAGGTCCCACATCTTCTCGGTAAATTCTGTCCAGGAAGGAGCAGGATTTGTCCAAAGTTGGAGATTCCTTCCAGGCCCGGAACTCGGCAAATAAAATGGAGTCGACCTGCGGCGAGTGTCCAAGAGGAGGGGGAAGAGGGAGGGATACAGTCTCAGAAGGTACCTGTTACTATGCAGGAAACCTATGAAACATCTGCCCTGGCATCTGGAGAGGCTCAGACATCGTGGAAGAGTCTGAGGGAAGCTGCCTGGCCCCAAGGATCTGCCATTTCCCACCCAGCAGCAGCTCTGTGCCAGAGTGACACAGCCACCCTGGGCTGCGTGTGCCAGAAGCCCGCAGGCACCTCTCTATCCCATTTTCCTCCAGGTGGCTTTTCCTCCTTCCTGTGGCTGCAGGAAAGCCACCACACAACCACCAAGTGCCCACTCAACCCGTGGCAGGAATGATGGGAGCAGCTGAGGGGCAACAGGAGACTCTCTGGGAGCTGGCATTTAAATCCCAGGTGGATCACGGGGCAAAGCACCAACCTGACTGACAGGGCAGCTCCTACAAGCCCAACAAAAGCTGCTGAAAGGAAAAAACAAAACTAAGCTGAGCAACACAAAGAACATGAGTGAACACAGCTGGAAAAGTCTGGATTCCAGCACACCCCCTCTGCGCCATGGAGACTGCTCACCTGGGACCAAGCAACAGCTTCAGAGCCACGAGATGGAAAAACAAATGGAGAAAAACAAAATTAAAGGGGGGAAAAAAAATGGAGACTGGCATAAAAGGAAGCTGGAACTGAAAGGCTGGGGGTGTGAGAGGCAGGTGGGTCCCCACCCGTTCCCAGAGGTTGGTTACCTGCCGTGAGGAGGAGGAGGAGGAGGAGGAAGCATCTGCTCCCAAGGCCTGCCAGCCTGGCTCATAGGTGATGTGGATAGCCTTCCCAGGGAGGATGCAAAGGAGCAGGGAGAGGAGAGCAGGGAAACCAGACTTGGAGGGCAGAGGGAGAGACAGACAGTGAAGGAAGAGGTTTAGAGAGACGGGCAAGGAGGAAGGTAAAAAACGTGAGATACAGAGAAAGGCTCAAGTCCTCCCCTCCAGGAACTGAGCATGGTCCTCAAGGCACCACAGGGCCACAAGCCACTTCTTTACACTTCATCTTGAGGTGCAAAAACGGAACAGAAATTGCCATTTTTAGGCTCAATTTAAGATCTTTCCCATGGAGCACCAACTCTCCAAATGCCAGGTTCCCTTTTATCACCTCTCACACAGGCCAGTAAGGATTCTGAGGGACAAAAAACCATCCCATCCTTGGTACACAACATCACTGGGCACTCTGGAAGCTGAGATTTGAAACCCCAGCAGACCTGCACCCTGTGGAAGTTGTCTCCATGAAGAAATGACACATCCAAATCTTTAACAAACTTTCGTGTTCCCTCAACAATTCTTCACAACAGAGGCTGCAGCTCCCAAAAAATCACTAGTGAGATGTATTCCCCCACCACACTCTTCTTCATTTTCATTTTTCCTGACCAAGTGCCTCCCAGGACACTTTTTATTTGCTTCCCAGGACAGCTGTGTCCACATCCGGCTAGTGGACCCGGCTTCTGCTCAGTACCTCTTGATATCTGCTCACAGCACGGGCACCCTCTGGATCTGCCCCTCAGTGAGCCCTCGACTGCTTCCCGTCCCGACAAAGAGGAAATCCCCTCAAAAGGAAACCCTCCAGCACCCACCTCAGCATAAATTTAGGGAACAAGGCACCAACAGCTGCTCAGCAAGACCGCAGAGCTGTGTGGGAAGCCCGAGCCCAGAGCTCCCGGAGCAGCGCACGTCCCTCACCCACCTCTTTGCATTCCCGGCTGACGGGCTCTGGAGCCACGTTCTGGCTGGCAGCTGACACCATGGCACTGCTGGTGCTTTTGTTGCGCCCGTGGCCCTTCCTGAAGCCAGCTTTGGAAGGGCTCTGCAGCTGAGGGTGCAGCTCCCGGTTCGGGGAGGACGGCGTGGATGTGATCACCAGCGTCTTCAGGGCTGTCACCTCTGCCTGCAGCATGTCAATCTGGGGACACAAGCAAGGGCCACCCTCAGCACCTGCTGGGCTCCAGTCTGCTGCACCCCATCAAACACTGAAGCCACAGGGAACCAGCTACAAGCCCAGCCATGAAGCCTCTCCCCATCCTCCCAGTGCCACCATCATCCAGGATTTTTAAACAGCAGCTGTTTGGGAATCTATTCCTTCAATCAGCACATTTTGTCCCAGGCTCTTTTCAGAACCAGCAACTCCAAAGGAATTTTTCTCTCCTCAAGATGGAGCCATTTGAGTAGCCCTGTGTGGAAATTCCAGCTCCTTGGGCCGCCGCTCTATCCATCCATCCATCCCAGAGCTGTGACAATTAAACAGCTCATTATTTCTCTGTGGCTCCATTTACCAAATGGGAGCTGGATCAGCAGGATGTCTGTGAGGCCTTTTCCCCCTCACTCAAGCGGCTGCTGGAAAGGGACCACAGCATCTCGGAGAGATCAAGCTGCACTTCACTCTCCTCAGCCCTACGGCCAGGCTGGGCAGGGAGGCCACCACACCAACCCCAAAAATGAAGTCACAGAGAGTCACTCACCTTGCCCCGGGCCTCCCTGAGCTGTTTCTCTGCCGCAGCCTGTTTGGTGTTGGCTTCTCTCACCATTTTGTGGGCTTCCTGCACCAGAGAGAGTTTTAATCCACATGCTGCACCCCAGCTCACACACCAGCCAAAGAGGCAGGTCACAGATCTGCCACATCACGTGTTCCAGGCAAGGGGAGAGACATCCCTGCCGCTTCCAGGGGTTTGTTCTGCCAGCTGTGCAGAGCCTCCCCTCAGAATGTCCCGCAGAAGGCTCCCAGTGCCAGAGCCTGGAGTGCATCCCCTTTCCAGGAGTGTAGCTGGCTAAGTTAAGGAGTTTAGCTGGCCAAGGTCATCTCTCACTGATAGGGGCTGCTGAGAAGAATGCCAGAAGCAAGGACCTGTCCTTCCTTGCCCTTGGGAATTGCTTTAACACTAGAACCCCTGCGTGCCACACCACAGCTGTGCCTGCCTCTATTCCAACAGCTCTGCAACTCCAACCTCACCTCAGCCTGGCTTCCTGCAGTCACTGCAGCCTTGCTGGGGGATCCCTGAGCTGATTCCCAACCCTGGCTGCTGCCTGTGGCTCTGATCCTGATCCAGACTTGCTGCTCCACGTCTTGGTGAGGGCACTGCTCCTGTCTGCCTTGCTATTGCACTTTGCTCCCACTTCCCTTTCAGAGCAGCTGCCTCAGGCATGGCTGTGACACAGCAGGAGCTGGAGCTCAGGTGGGGGCCAAATGGTGGAAACTGGCTTAAAAGCTTCTCCCACAGGAAGAGGGGAGCAGGATGAATCCCAGCTGGGACCTCCCTGCAGTCTGGAAGCAGCGTCTGGCCAAGGCCACCAAAGGCAGGGGACAGCCCTTGGTTACATCAGCTCCAAGATCCCCCTGTGCTCAGGCTGCCAAAATTTCAGGAGGGGGGTGCTCCCTTGGCTCTCACACCCCTGTGTTTCAAAGGCACAGATGGGCCCTGGCTTTCCTCACCACCCAGACAGATCCAGACATTAGAGCTGCTGGTAAATGGGATTTTGCCAGGATACAGCTTGGCAAGAATCACATTACAAAAACACCCACCAAACCAAAACAATACAAAGAACCACCAGGCCTTCTGGACACTCATTGGAGCAGAGTGGATGAGGACATCCAGCATGTTCCCACCCCCAGCAAGGGCTGGGATGAGCCCGGGAATCATCTCTAATTCACAGCAGCTGCCCAGACTACGGAACAGGCATGGAGAGGGACAGGGAGCTGTGCTTGGCTCCAGCTCCAGGCATTCCCACATCCTGCAGCCATAACTACTGTGCTCTTTATGCCACCCCACAGCTGCTAGAAGGGGAAAGAAATCCAGGTAAAGGCTCCACCCGCAGCTTCTCCAAGTGGGAAAGAACAACAGGGGAGAGGAGGAAATTGTGGGAGGAGACGGCTGGAAGTCCAGGGAAAGCCTGTCTTAAAGGAGCTGGATGTAAGCTTAAGAAATGATGGGAAGAGGAAAAGGGTGGTACCTCAAACAGGCTGGCTGTTAACTCCTCCAGTTCCTGCTCCAGTTGTTCCCTGACTTTTGACAATCTCTCACATTCTTTGTCCTTGAGCTTCAGCTCCTGTTAAGGAAATGGAGAGGGATAGGAATGCTGCTGCTCTGCCCCAGCCTGCCAATCGCAGCCCTTCCTCCCCACCACGGCACCTGATCCCTGACCCAAGATTCCTGTCACCACCTCTAGGAAAGCCCCCCCTGCTCCAGTGCATGCCACCGTCCCCAGGAGCCCCCACAAACCCTGGGCCTTACCTTCTGTGCTTTGTGCAGCTCATCTCTCAGGAACTCGGAGCCCTTCTCCCGGATCTCCACCGAGGAGCTGCGCAGCCGGGACACGTTGAGCTGCTCCGTGGACTGCGGCTCATCCACACCTCCAGCATCCTGGCATCCACCCTCTGGCTCCTCCTTGTCACCTTTGGACGGCATCAGGGCCTTCCAGTGTCCCACAGCAGGTGGGTTCTGGCTCTCTTCCTCAAAACTGACCTGGCTGGGGGGTAACAGCACAGGGAAAATGAGTGTGGGGGTGATCCAGAGCCTTCCTCCAACACTCACAACACATCCAGCCCCAGACACAGGCACTGGGAATGAGGCAGGGAGGGTGATGGGGAAGAATTTGGGCAGCACCAGCTGCACCAGTTCCTTTGCCCTGCACCCCTATGGAAGTGCTTCACCCTTTTGGCATGGTGTCCTTAGGAATTCAGGATAAGGCAGGCGAACAAAGACAGCTACTCCAGAGATCCCATTCTCACCTGCTGTCCAAGAGAAACACCCTGCAGATGGCTTTTTAGGGTTCCAGGATATACCCAGGAGACCTAAGGTCAGACTTCCCTACTGAAGCAGAGAAAAAAAGGAATACAGCCTTCCCATTCCTAATATACAGAACCCAATCCCCTCTGCTGCCGACCCAGCCTTCCTCTACTCACTGCACCTGTTTCAGAGGGAAAACATCTATTTTTTAACCTATTTTTAGCCTATTTTGCCACCTATTTCCCACCAAAATCCTCCACAGAGCTGTCTAAACCAGTGTATTTTCCCCAAGCTGGGTCGAAGCCCTATTTTTCAGTTTCAGTGGCCAGCAAGCAGAGATGTCCTAGAAAGAAGAAACCACAAGAGTCACCCAGGACACTGCACCCCAGTGCTCAGTAGGGCTCTGTCAGCTCTCAAATTAACACAGACGCTGGAGAGGAAAACATCACCTGAGTGCCTGCATGCAGGGCACTGCTGTCACCGTGGTGTTTGCATTTCTCCTCCTCCTCACTGAACTTTCCCCGTGGACTCTCCCTCCATCTGAAGGCAGGGCGAGCGTGTCCAAGCCTTCCCCACGTGGAAGTTTTCTATCCTGCCCACACACAGGCAGTGCCCTGAAGATTAACCTGCTGCTGCTTATCTCTGCCTCACAAGCCCTGGCTGAGCTCTGGTGCCCTTCTCTTCGTGCACCTCCTCCCACACTCCTGGACACTGCTCCTCGCCCACCACCTCCTCCTGCAGAGGAACCATCACCTCTTTTTGCTCAGGTTCATTTTTGCCTCTTCCCTTTGTCCCATCTCTGTTTTCCTCTCCTGCATTCCAGCCAGGCCACACTCTTCCCCCTCGCTCTAACTCCACACAGGCTGGGTTTATCCCCTCAGCCCCAGAGTATCCTATCACCTTTTCCATTCTGATTTCCCCCTTTCTGTGCCCCTCAAGCTGTCCAAGACCAACAGCTGTCCACAGCCACCTTCCAAAGAAGGAACGAAGCAGCAGCTCCCAGCTAAATCAGCTCAGGTACCACAGGAAAACACATGGAAAAGCACACGTGGAGAACTCTCTGAACCCTCGGAAGAAATCACACCAGAAAGGAGCAAGGAAACCAGAGCGCAGAGCATAAAAATAATAAATAGAAGAAGCAGCATGGAAAAGGGACATTTCACCAGTCTACTGATACAAATACACTGAATCTAATCCACAGGAAGAAAAAATAATGTTGTTTCTTTACGACTCTCTAATTCTCAGCTGAAAGTTGCCTCAGGAGACAGATATTTCAGCATATTTCCACACATTACGGAAGAAAACCAGAGGATATGAAGGAATTAAACAGTCCCACCCACATTCTGTAATGCCAAAAACATATCCTGGAAAATCATCTACGATGGAATAGCTTGTTCTTTCTCCACGCCGTGCAAACAGAATCCCTATGGAAGCCTCGGCTATACTGGGTTCTGCTCGGCGTCCAGGTGGGGCTCTGAAATCCAACCCCAGAGACCAAAGGACCACCACAAACACTCCCTCTTCTCTTGCTGACTGGTAGCTGTCTTTCCAGGAAAAATGGCTCATATCCTAAGAGTCATGCACTGACACAAGAAATGCAAACCTACACAAAAAAAAAAATCCCCAACACCCCACAACCTCCTAAAGTTGGTTTCTGTAGAAAAAGCAAAAAAATGTGCAGGATCTGCACTTTCTCCAGCGGGCCCCACGTTTCCTGCAGCGCTGATCCGCCGGGGTTGCTTCCCGTGCGAGCAGCCCCCGGCTCTCTGCAGGTCAGACTCTTACCCGCAGGTTTGGGAGCAGGGCCTGACTTTTCCATCCCCTGACCTGCACCGCCACGGACCAGCACCAGTCCGGAGCGGCTCATCATCCCATGGGTGCTCAGCATCATCCCTCAAATGTCTGGCAAAGCATCTGGTGGTGGTTTGTTATATCTTTATATTATTATATTATAGCAGAACACACACTGGTGTTTCTTATGTTTGCCTCAGCAGTGAAACGCTGTGTTCTATGTCTGGAGATGCTGCTGCCTCCTTATTCCACCTCCTTACTTGGCTTCCACACAGCTTCTTCCCTGTGAGGGTGATGGAATGGGTTTCCCCCCATTGCCCCATCCATGGATGGGGCAGAAGCTGTGGCTGCCCCATCCCAGAAGTGTCCGCGCCAAGTTGGACGAGGCTCGGAGCAGCCCGGTCTAGCGGAAGGTGTTCCTGCCCTCGGCAGGACAAGACGAACTTTAAGACCCCTTCCAACACAAACCATTCCAGGATTCTACGGATTCACAGAGCCCCGGGTGCCGGACGCCACTCCTTCCGCGTCCAGACCCGCACCTACCCCCGCAACATCGCTGGGTCCCGCTGCTGCTGATGCTGCTCACGGCGGAGGCGCGCTCGCCGCCGCCCCCATGCCCGGGGCAGCCGCACCGGGAGCGGGAGCCGTGCCCGGGGGAGAAGCCGGAGCGAGAAGCGGAGACGTGGCCGGAGAAGCCGCAGCCGGAGCGGGAGCCGTGCCCGGAGGAGCCGAAGCGGGAGCCGTGCCCGGAGGACTCAGAAGCGGAGCCGCAGCCGGATCCGTGCCCGGAGGGACCAAAAGCGGAACCGCAGCCAGAGCCGTGCCCGGAGGGACCAGAAGCGGAGCCGCAGCCAGAGCCGTGCCCGGAGGGACCAGAAGCGGACCCGTTCCCGGAGGATCCGGAGCCGATCCCGAGCAGCCCCGGCCCCGCCGCCCACGTGATGCCGGCGCGGCTGCGCCCTGAGCGCCGCCGGGGCCGCGGAGGGGTCACTCTGCAGCCACCGGCACGGGTAAAACAGCCTGGAGCCAGGAATTAGCGGGGTCCGTCACCCATCAACTCACTGCGGGGCGATGAGGAGTTAAAAGGAAATGTCCAACAACCGTCTCTCCGCTCCGCTCTTCGTCCCCGGCTCGGAATCGCTTCCTCCGCCTCCCTCCCGACAGCGGGATGGGGAATGGGGGCTGCTGTCTCTGCTGCTCCTTCTTCTCAAGAGGAGGATGCCTCATACTCCGCCCCTGCTCCAGCGGGGGGTTCCTCCCACGGGAGAAGCCCTCCAGGAACTTCTCCAGCGGGTTCTGCATGCGCTGCCCCAGCGCTGGTCCCCTCCACAGGGTCAGTCCTTCAGGAACAGCGTGGCTCCTCTCTCCATACGTCCAGCCAGGACCCTGCTCCAGCACAGCCTCCGTGTGGGGTCACAGCCTCCTTCGGGCATCCCCCTGCTCCAGCGTGGGCTCCTCCATGGGCTGCAGGAGGATCTCTGCTTCCCTGTAGCATCCCCCCAGCTACCAAAACCGTGCCACACAAAACCAACACGGAGGGGAAACCTGGGATGTAAACGAGGGATAATACGCAGGAAGGTGGAAGGATGGGGGAAATCTGGCTGGGGGGAAAAGGCTGCTGATTGTCCAGGGTTTTTAAACTTCAAGGAGAGCACTGGGCTGGGAACCGAACAGCACTCCTGCTGTTACCCCTGTCCCACAGTGGATCCTATTGCCACCTCTGGATTGACACCCCTGGAATTTTGAACCAAAACCTGCTCCTGCCCTCAGAGGACATTTCCCATCACATCCTACCTCGCCATTGCCCTGGGCTTCCCTCCAGGCAGCTGTATCCCCTTGGAGCCTTCGCACACAGGGGCAGATCCTGCCCTGCTCTCAGCTTGTCCATCCTCTGCCTCGGGGACAGACCCAACGCCAGAGGCAGGAGAGTCAGACATGCTGATCCTTGTGCCCGCTGCAGGATTTTGCTGTGGATTCCACACAGGGAGCAGTTCTCTCTCCCAGCATCTTCTGGGCGTCTGTGTCACATCCAGCCCTGCCCTGCCTCATGGCCAGGATCCACGGGGACAGCACGGGCCAAGCCCGTGCTCTGAAGTCTGGGAACGGAGTGTCCGGGATGTTTGTGTCGCTGGCTGCAACCTTTGCTATCTTCAGGGAACTTCTGAGAGGAGGGGAAAGATCTTCAGCTCTGCAAAGGCAGCACCTGAAGTGATTAGTCTTTGTAATTATTAACTCCCAAAGGCTTGGCCAGCAGCGACGGAGGGTCCCCGGATTATAAAGGTAGAAGTACTTCCAGAAGCCAACAAAGGCAGGAAGGATGAGAACTGATAGTGCCCACAGGAAGCTTTGAGAGGGATGTGCTGGAGATGCTGAATTCCAGCCACTTGAAAAAGTAACTTGTCACAAGGGGGAGAGTGGCATGTGCTCCCCTCTTCTTCCCAGAAGGGAAGCAGGAAAGGAAAGAAAAGGGGAAAAGTAAGTGGAAATAAAAGGAAAGGGAAATGACAGGAAAGGGGAAAGGAAAGCGGAAAGGAAAGGGGAAAGGAAAGGGGAAAGGAAAGCGGAAAGGAAAGCGGAAAGGAAAGCGGAAAGGAAAGAAGAGAAAAAGAAAAAAAAAGGAAAAAGCCAGACAGAAGGCTGGGAAGGAAGAACAGGGATTATCTTGGGTCTTGGAAAGCAGGATCTGACCTGCTGACACCCCTTACCCAGCAAACTCAAACCGGTTGTTATTGCCATAGAAAGGAGAATAAAAACAAATGGCCTAAAATTCCAGGCTCCATCCACTCCCTCCTGGCTGGCTCCTTGGCTGTGCCATGTTTGCTCAGCTGGCTGCAAGGGCTGCAGCAAGGCTCCTCTGGGGTCTCTGATTTCCAGCACCAGCACGTTTGATCCTCCCTCTGGCACCTAATCCCCACCACAGTTCCTAAGGCAAGAGAGGGGGGACCTCACTAAGGACCCTCCCCTCATTTTCGTGCTGTACACACCAAACTGTGCAACATCAGAGGGAAGGTGAGACATTTGTCACCATCCAAGCCCCTAAAAGCACAATGCAAAGGGGGTCAGATGCAGCTTGGCACAGGGACGGGCACCCCCAGCTCCCAGGGCAGCCCAGGATGGCACAGAATTTAGTGAGGAATTCTGCAGCATAAGGGGAACAAGCCTGGGGGCCCTCACAAAAGCACTGCAGGGTCACTGCATCCTCTTCAAACATTTCTGGCCAGCTCAAACCTCTGAGTGAATCCTGTCCATGAAAAACAGCATCTCCCCAGACACTTCCCACTTCAATTTTTTAAAAATCAGATTCTAAGGAAGAATGTAATTTGGAGAGACACCTCTGGTGCCAGCTGCCTCTGTGTCTAGCCCAGCACTGAAACTGGAGAAGGGAAAGGGATTTCTCCAAGCTTTGGGACCCACTGTCCCTAAAAACACTTACTATTCTCTGGGAGAGAGCAAGGAGGGCCCTCTGCCTTTCCCAGCCAGCTGCTGCTAACTCAGCATTGAGAGTGGCCCTTTGGCATTCCCAAAACAGGGATTCAGCTCCCAGCACAGCAATTCAATCTCTGCATCTTTAACGTTGGAAAAATGAGGATGATTGCAGGGCTCTGAGGCTGAGGATGGATGTCAGCACCTCCCTGCTTCCTGGTCTGCTGAGCAAGGCAGGCTTTCAGTCCATCCTCTTCCTCAGGGTCTGAGGCCACAGGGGATGTGCAAGGGGATCCAAGCAGCGCTGCCACGCTGGTATCCCCTCAGTTATTTACTTTAATATTAAATTCCACACATATTTCCTGCTGTCCTGAGGGCAGCTGTGGAGCACACGAGCTGCCAGCAGAGCTGCTCTCAGAGGAGGGCAGCAGAGGCCCCCAGATGCCAGCACATCCCTCCACAAACAGCAGGGCACTCAGGGGGTTGTTGTGCCATGTCCCCGGGAGCACTCACACTCCTGCCAACAGCTGCAGCAAATGTGTCACCTGAAGCAGTTTTGTCTCCCTGCTGTGTGGGGGGATGAGGGGTCAGGCACTGAGACCTTCAAGATCTGTCTCAGCCTGCCTGTTCACCAATTCCTCCCCTGGAACTGGACCACATTCCCTTCAGAGAGGGGCCCCCTGCTCTCATCCCCCTTCACAGAGCACTGAATCCCATGTTTTAAACCATGATCTCCCTGCCACTGGCAGCAATTCCCAGGACTGCACCAGAAATCCCCCATCAGGCAGATGCCAGGCAGCACCTGCTCCAGAGGAGCAGTGAAACAATCCCCTCTCCTTGTCCAGGATCAGCTACAGGCAGGAGAAAACTACAGCTGGGACAAATTGATCCCAACTGCTGATATTAAATAAGCATCAAAGACAAAGCACAAGAGAAAGTTGGTTATTACAGGAGCCTGGGTCTCCAGCTGCCCTTACCTGCAGGGAGCAGACCTGTGCTCCCTCTCCACAGTGTCCCACAGTTGCCTAAACAATGGAAGACCAGTTCAGTAGGAAAGGATTCTGATTCAGAGCCTCATGGAAGGGAACATCCTAAAGACCTGACCGGAAGCATTGAGGAAGCGGTGGAAGGGAAGGATGGTCACAGCTGGGAAGGACGGCTTGGGAGCAGAAAAGGGACTGAGGGCCCTGGAAAGAGAGGGAAGGAGTTCTCTGGATTGGTGGAAGTTTGAGGGCAAGGCAAGGACCAGTGTTTCCCAGGATGTCACACAGGAAAGAGCAGTGACGACCCCCAAGCACTGCTGGAGAAGCAAGAGGAAGAGAAAGCAAACACATGGAAAGAGTCTCAGAGAGCCAGTGGCAGAGTGGAAATCCCCAGCATCCAAACCACAGCTGGAAGAGGTGGCAAACTCATCCAGGAACAGCGAGGGATGACGGGGGAACACCCCGTGAGAGCCAGGCAGAGCATGGACCAGGTGTTGCACTGACCTAGGGAAGAGAGGGCAGCCCCCGAGCGCGCCGCGCTTTACAGCCTCGGTGGAAAATTCCAGCCCTGCATAATCTCCTGGGGTTCCTGTAAGATTGTGACATGGACAGAGGGACCAAACAGGAAAGAATTAGAGGAAAAATGCCTCTCTTCTGGCAGCCACCATGGCTGTGCCAGGAGTTAGCAGCAGCGGAGCAGGCAGCCCTGGCTCCCCCTCCTCCGGCCGCCTCTATAAACACGCAGGGCTTACTCAGAAGATTAGGAGGGAACAGGGCAAAAGACAACAGAGTCTCTTTTGTAATGAGGAGGGATTACGGCATCAAGTGACCGGCTGCAGCTCCCAAGTGGGTCTCAGGCTCCTTAGCACACCGTGTGGGGCAGGTCCAATCCCCCCATGAGCCAAGGGGGCACGAGGAGGCGGGCAGTGGCCCGGGCCACAAAGGACCCAGCGGGGACACGTGCGGGACCAAACCTCCCCAGCCTCCAGCACGGCTCAGGAGCCCATGACTGTGAGTATCTGGTCCTTCGAACAGCAGCAGGAGGATCACTCTCTCCCGCAGAGATCCATCTTCCTGCCTATCCGTGACCTCCTCTGGCTCCATCCCTCTGCTCTGTCTGCTCGTTGTCCGTCTTTGCGGTACCTGCTCGGGTCTGTTTGCGGTGGGTGATGCACCTGATGTCCCAGAACCTTGCTTGCGGTGGGCTCCCACAACTGCATTCCAGGTCAGTCGACTCCCAGGCGTGTTGGTTAGTGCAGAGGGACGAGCAGGGGGATGCAGGCAGTGGCAGGCAGCAGCTCCCTGGGTGGGCTCTTCCTGCTCATCCCGACTCTGGTGTGCCGGTGAGCCACCTCCCACCACGGACCTCAGCCACAAACAGAACGTGCCAGCTGCCCAGAGACATCCCAGAGCAGCCCAGCACAGGCTGGCAGGTGGGCAGGGAGGTGCCTTAACCATTCAGGGCTGGAGGGAAAAGCCCCATATCCCACATGGGAGCAGAACGGAGTAGAGGTGGGCGACATCCATTATTTACATGGACAAGAGCTGGAGTTTTCCTTCTTTGGTAAAAGAGTGAATCTGTATTTGAATTACGCAACGAGGATTCTCCCTGAGCGCTTTCGAGCCCCAAAGCCCAGAGAAAAGAGGCAGCTTTGTGTAAGAGGCCCCAAAAATGTATGGGGTTTTGGGCAGGCTTTTCTCTTCTGGACAGCCAGTGTGAGCAACCTCTGGGGCAGTTAAAACCCACTCTTCCAAGTCCTGTGCCCAGAAATCCATATGGAACAGGCACGAGGATTTACTGAAACGGGCATTTGTGCAGCTGGGGACAGGGGCAGCTCTGCTTCTCTGTATCACCCTAAAGAGGGGACTCAGGGACCTGAGTTACGACAGGGGAACCCAAAGGAGGAGCAGCAGCAAAAAGCCAAACCCAGGACAAAGATGCTGCTTGGCTGAAATAGCCAAAAATCCAAACTTTGCTGGTTTTCTTCACAGCAGCAGCTCACTGGGACCTGAGTTGTCCCCACCTCAGTGTAAATCTTTCCCTGGGATGCTTAAATGAGAAACAAATGAGGATCGTGGGCCCAAACTTACCTGCCTTCAGCTGCTGCAGGGTGTGAACTGTCCCTTGAAGTGCTTCTTCATCCCCATCATTCAGGGAAGAGCCCAAGGCCCCATAATCATTAACATTATCACCTCTGTTAAATAGCAATGCCTGGTGACATGTTAGGATTCAGAAATACCAATAGTTTCACCCTGGATAATTATTTCTACCCCAAGGAATCATTCACCAGTCTGCCTGGCGTGGATAATACTGGTGTCTTGTTGTTTGTTGGGTTAATTTGTTTTAAAAATTCAGGTTTATATAAATAGGAGTCTGATTATTAATTGATTATAAAGAACTATTTATGCAAGTTAGACTAGAAGTGAAATGGGGATGCTGCATGCCTGGGGAGCATTTCAGGAGCCTGAATGCCTATTTTTCATCCACTGTGATTTATTGTGCGACATATGGTCGAAGGAGAGGGGAGGTAGAGCTGCTGGAATTTGGGCCCTGTGAGCCTGGCCAAACTCTGTCCCACAGATCTCCAACAGGGAAGGCTGCTCTGCCTGCAGGACTAGGACCAGCAGAGTGCAGCCAGCTATCCTGGCTGGGATGCCTTCATCTGGACCAGTCCCAAGAAATCTTTCTGGGGTTTTTCCTTTCCTTTGGGTTGGGTTTTTTTTCCCAGCAGTATTCCAGGAAGATGCTTCCCAGCAAGTAGGTTTACAGAAACATATTTGGAACAAAAACTATATTAAGAAAATTACTGGCATAAGCATAAACTTTGGAGTTTGTGACCCTGAGACTAATCTTACGCAAGTGTTTTGTGGAAGGGGGTGGCACCTGGGCTCTGTCCTCTCCAACCAACCAGCCCCACTTGAATGCTGACATTCAAACAATAGAAACAAAGGGATCCACCAGAAAATACATCCTTGGTCACTATAACCAGCTCAAGGACGGGGAAAAGATGGCAAATTCATCAAATTAATTGCCTGCCATCGTTTTCCTCCTGGCTCTCTGTGCCGCTGCCTTCAATCTTACCTGGCTTTTGATCTCAGCTCATTCTGTTTTCTCCTTCCTTTCCATCTTGCTTGGTGGGACACTTGGGACATCCCTGTGTCCTCCTCCTGCTCAAGCTCCAAGCCCTGCTTGTCATGTGCCTGCACAGGAGCTGTGATGACAGTGACCTACACCAACCGCGTGGCTGACGCCCGCCTGGGCACCTTCTCCCAGCTGCTGCTCCAATGGAAAGGCAGCATCTACAAACTGCTCTACTCCGAGTTCCTGATCTTCATCTCGCTCTACTTCACCATCAGCCTTGTCTACAGGTGAGCACCTTCACACCCACGGCCTGGCCTGCAGCAGGACACGGGAGAAACACGGGATTGGGGCAGGGATCCTGCTGGACAGGCACTCGCCAGGCTCTGTTCACAGGAGGGAAGGGGAGGGGGGAGAGGGGAGAGAGAGAACTGCTTCTGTTTGTCCCTTTTAGGCTGATCCTGAGCGAGAGCCAAAGGCTGATGTTCGAGAAGCTGGCGCTGTACTGCAACAGCTACGCTGAGCTAATCCCCGTGTCCTTCGTGCTGGGTAAGGAGCCGCCTGGAATCCAGCAGGGAGGGGAATGGGACAGCATTTCTTCTCCCTGGTTCGGTAGAGCTCTGCAGGCAGGCAGGATTCACTGAGCAGATCCCTCCCTCTCCCTTTGTAAAGCTCCTCAAGTGGAATATTTCATGTCACAGCTGTGAGTGTCCCCCAGCACAGAGCTGGCCCTGCATATTCTGGGTTCCAGGAGGGCAAGCTCCAAGTGGCACCAAATACACCCAAGGAACTTGTGGGTGCCTCATCCCTGGGAGTTTTCAAGGCCAGGCTGGGTGGAGCTCTGAGCAACCTGGGCTAGTGGAAGATGTCCCTGTCCACAGCAGGGGGTTGAAATGAGGTGATCTTTAAGGTCCCTTCCAACCAAACCTGTTCTGATTCTATGAAGCAAAGTATGAAATCCAGACTCCTGTCAGCATGGAGGACTGAATTCCCCTCCAGGCATCCCCATATGAGCAGGAGAAGAGAGAAGAAGGAGAGCAGACGGAGTGGGAGGAGGAAGCTCTTTTCAGACACCTGACTCTCTCAGCTCCCCTCTAGGTTTCTACGTGGCCCTGGTGGTGTCCCGCTGGTGGGCCCAGTACGAGAGCATCCCGTGGCCGGACCGGATCATGAACCTGGTGTCCTGCAACGTGGATGGGGAGGACGAGTACGGGAGGCTCCTGCGCCGCACCCTGATGCGCTACAGCAACCTGGTCAGCGTGCTGATCCTGCGCTCCGTCAGCACCGCCGTCTACAAGCGCTTCCCCAGCATGGAGCACGTCGTGAGGGCAGGTCAGGCCTGCTCCTCTAGGGGCAGGGGGCCCTGGGAAAGGCTCTCTGGAAATGGGGTGGTGCTTCTCCCTCAGGGCAGGTGGGAATTCGAGCCCCAGGTCTCTGAGCTTAACTGCTGGGCTCCCTGAATCTTCTCGGGAGACGCTCCTCAGGGTGCAGCATTTCCCAGTCTGCTCCCATCGTCCGGGTTCCCGTGGCAATCCACAGAGATGTGATGTTGTTGGCCTCCTAAAAAGAAAAGGCACTTCAGGGACACAAATTATCCCGTTCTCAACAAGTATCTATGGGCACCAGGCAGCTGCACCCTCAGCAGTGCTTTATCTCCCTGCTGACTGATCTGATGTGCTGCAGACATCCAAAGTGAAATCCCATTATCCCACCTCTATGACTCAATGTGTTAACAAGGAGACTTGTCCTGCTGCATGTCTCCCAAAGTTCTGAGTCTTTCCTGGGATTTTTAAGGAGAGCCAAGGCAACCACCCGAGATTCAGATGTTTTCATTTCGGACCAGATCAGTTCCTTCTGCCCTCTATGTCCATCCCTCCCCTGTTGCTCTTTCCCACCCAGGCCTCATGACACCAGAAGAGCACAAGAAGTTTGAGAGCTTGAATTCCCCCCACAACAAGTTTTGGATCCCGTGCGTGTGGTTCTCCAACCTGGCTGTGAAGGCGAGGAATGACGGGAGGATCCGGGATAGCGTGCTGCTCCAAGGCATCCTGAATGTGAGTGACAGAGGGGACAGGCAACTCTTTGAGATCCTGGGGAATGGGAGGCACCCGTGTAGCAGGTCCTTGACACGTTCCAGAACAGCCAGTGCCAGTGGAGGTCTCTAGGATCCAGATGGAAAGCCACAAGGAAACATGTATCTGGAAGAGACTAGGAGAGGTCAAAAACATCCTCGGCAACTGAGGTCCTGTAGAAAACTTTACTATTAAAAACTCTTAGATAGCTTTGGGCAATGGGCCACGCTCCACACAGGCAAGACCTGGCAACAATCCCTGCCCAGCTGCATAGAAAAAGGCTCTGGAGCAGCTCATCCTTCTTGGTATTCATGTGCAGAGAAAGTCACATGCTTTCTGTTGCCTGGAGCAGGATTCATCTGCCCACAGAGAGAGAAACCTCCCTCTGGGATATTTATCTACAGACAGGAGAGAGAAATGGATGCTCCTGAGGGCATTCTTTGCCTCACCTGTTGGCTGCTCATTTTGTGAGGAGAAACTCTGCTGTGAAGTGAGCTAGGAAGGGATCTTGAGCTCAAGGGGAGACACCCAAGCAGCAGGAATGAGGAATTCCCAGGCTGAGACTGAGCCCCTCTTCCAGAGGAGCTATAAGCAGAAGGGAAAGGGCTGGAGCAATGGAGGATAGCGGTGCTGGAGAGGCTCCATGTCCCCAGCAAGGAGATGGGAAGTTAGCCTGACATGCCATTCCCTTTTCCCCGCTGCAGGAGCTCAACACCCTGCGCAGCCAGTGCGGGAGACTCTACGGATACGACTGGATCAGCATCCCCCTGGTCTACACCCAGGTGAGAAGGGAATCCCCACACCCATTGCTCCACCACTGCCTGTGCACATCCCCATTTACACCCACACCTGGAATCCTGGAATGGTTTGGGTTGGAAGGGACCTTAAAGCTCATCCAGGGATACCTTCCACTAGACCAGGCTGCTCCAAACCCTGTCCAACCTGGCCTTGGACACTTCCAGGTATCCAGGGGCAGCCACAGCTTCTCTGGAAAACCTATGCCAGGGCCTCACACCCTCTTAGTAAAGAATTCCTTCCCCATATCTAATCTAAACCCACCCTCTATCTACATTGTTCCTTGTGCTGTCACTACCTGCCTGTGTAAAAAGTCCCTCTCCCTCCTTTCCATAAGCTCCCTTAAGGTACTGGAAGGCCACAGCCTCCCCAAAACCTTCTAATCTCCAGGCTGAACAACCTCAGCTCTCTCAGTCTGTCTTTGTAGAAGTGCTCCATACCTGACCCACCCATGGAAAATGCAGGATACCCTCAAATCCCTCATTCCCACCTGCACACATCATCTCTCTTCCATAGGTACCGCAGCACACACCCAGCCCAGCCTCCTTTCCCTAACTCTGACACATCCACCTCTCCGGAAATAACCTCTATCCAGGGGGAAAAAATCCACATGGAAAACACAGGAACACACAGACGCACTCCCTGCACCGCCTTGCAGGGATCACATCCCGGGCAAGATCCCGGGAAGGTTGTGCCAGGCTTGTACTCAGCTGTTTACCAGCCCAGGCAGACACCTTGGCACCACCTTGCTCCTTTGTCTCCTGCAATCCAGCTGCTCAGATAACAGGGATGCCCTTCACCATGAAACAGGAGCCGCTGCTGCTCGTCTGGCAGTGCCAGAGGTTAATGGGGAACATGTTGGGAAAGTGTATTCCTGTTTTGAACCCCCTTGTTGGTATGTATCAAGGGACCACGTGAGAGCCTTGGTTACTTTTAACTTGAAAAGGGGAAGCTCCAGCCCTGTGATGACAGGGAAAAGCACAAAGCTCAGCATAGCCTGAAATCCAGGCAAGCAATTATTAATAAAAGCTCAGCATGAAGAACAGGAAGGAAGGAGCAAATAGCAGCGCCAGGGTTCCCTTCCCAGACTTGGAAGCAGCCTGCCAGCATGGACTGAGCCATGAGACAACTTCCAGCCTATCTAGGATGTCACGTGCTTGCTGCTGCCACTGGCCTGTGACACCTGCACAGATGTCATTCCAGGGACACCATGGAATGGCACACAGCGTACGTAAAAGCTGAAGGGAAAAGGGAATATCTGTAGCTTTCTGCAGGGAAATGCATCCTCCTGCAAAAAAGCCAGTCAGAACCGAGTCCAAGGCTTTCCAGAGGCTACAGAGCCCGCCTTTGGAGCTGTGTGGGGCGGAGCTGAAGGGAGATGCTGGGAACTCACGCTGCCCTGGTGTGTCCCTTGGCATCCTTCCCAGGTGGTGACCGTGGCTGTTTACAGCTTCTTCCTGGCCTGCCTGATCGGGAGGCAATTCCTGGATCCAGAGAAAGCGTATCCCGGCCACGAGCTGGATCTCTTCGTGCCCGTCTTTACGTTCTTGCAATTCTTCTTCTACGCTGGCTGGTTAAAGGTAAGTCCAAGTAAACACGGCTGGAGCTGGAATCTGACCCAGCCAAAGGTTTTTCCCAGTCTGAGCTCACCAGGAACCCAGCTGTGTTCTTTGATCTATGGGCAACAACAGGAAGCCAAGATGGGCTGCAGGAAGTGCCAGGACTTTCTGATTTTCCAAGTGTCTCATTCTGGACACCAGCTGCACTTTTCCTAAGCTTTGGTCCTGACTAGAGGGAAAAAAGGAGCTCCTGAAGTTGCAGGAGGGCTGTGTGAGCAGGGGAGAGTTATAAATTCCAATGTCTCCCAGTCCCTGGGATTCCTCCACTTTTAACTCACCTCTCTTTTGGGAGATAAAACATGGCTTGGAATTCAAGGGACATCACACCTGACTTCTCCCTGCAGGGAAAGGGGCAGGGATGACAGTGGTGACCTTCGCTGTGTGCTCTCCACATGCAGGTGGCCGAGCAGCTCATCAACCCTTTTGGGGAGGACGATGATGACTTTGAAACCAACTGGCTCATCGACAGGAACCTGCAGGTAAAGGGGAGGAAGGTCCTGCAGGTGAGCCTCACCTGAGGAGGAACACCAAGGCAGGACAGTGACCAAATTCTCCTGCAGCACCTCTGCCCCCACCACCCTGCCTGTGATGGGAGAGATCCCCCCAATCCACACCAGGGAATTTGGGGCTTCTGGCATATCTTTGTACACAGAGGGCGACTGAAGCTTCAGTCCATGCTCTGGCACATGGGATCGGTCCAGGCTGCTTGTTTCAGGCCTCAGCTGCCTTTGAATGACACATCATTCCTGCCTCTCCTGGGCTTTCCTACCCCGTGTCCATCTAAAACCGCCTCCTCTGCTTTCTGCCATGCAGTAACTCCACACCTCCAGCCCTTCTGTCCTAGTGAGCCTATTGCTTTCCTGTCTCCTTCAGCATCATACTCTTTCCAATAATCAAATCTCTGTGTGAGAAACAACCCAAGTGACAGGAAACCACATCAACCCCAGCCACTTGCCTGGCTTCCGTGCTGCACCGCTTCCTCCAGCTCGGTGTTCCTCTGCCCCCTGATAATGGGCACACACAAAAGGCCACTCAGCCCGTGTGACATTCCCGCTGTCCTCCACAGGTCTCCCTCATGGCAGTGGATGAGATGCACCAGGATCTACCCATTCTGGAGAAGGATCTGTACTGGAACGAGCCCGATCCCCAGCCACCCTACACCGCAGCCACCGCCGAGTACAAGCGCCCATCCTTCCTGGGCTCCACTTTTGACATCAGGTGAGTGCAGGGACAAAGCGTCACAACGCCTGGCTCAGGTCTTGTGCAGGATATTACACCTGAGGAGCTTTTAGGCTCGTCCGCAACAGCCAGCATCCTCCATGGAAGAGGATAAATCTGACCTCTTTCCCCCACTCACCTGTGGACGAGCATCCCAGCTGTTTTGGGGGGCTAATGCCAATACAGGGAGAGGCATGCCATTGCCAGCAGCATTCCCAGTGCTGCCAGCCTCTCTGGGAGATCCCCCCTACCCTGCAGTTGCATAACAGCCCGCTTTGCCTTTCCCAGCATGCAGAAGGAAGAGATGGAGTTCCAGCCCCTGGAGCAGATTAAAGAGAACGAGGAGGCCAACCACTCCACTCCCTTGCTGGGACACCTGGGCCGCCTCCTGGGTGTCCAGTCCCCGAGCTTCTCCAGGTCCTCTTCCCGGATGAACCTGCTGCGCCGGCGAGGAGATCCCGCGTCGCCCTTCTCCCATTACACCTACCAGGACATGGGGAAGTGCGGAAGCCCCTGCGGCATCAATCAGCCAAGGGGAGACTCCCAGGAGCAATGGGACAGCGAAGAGGGAAAACTGAGGGAGTTTGATGCCTTCATGTCCACCCCCTTTTATGAGAGGCCTGGGTTCTACAGCGCTCCACAGACGCCCATCAGCTCCATCCCCATGATTTTCCCTTCCCGACGCCAAGGGCGGAAGAAGCCGCCGGCGCTCTCCAGCATCGCCGCGTGCTCCACTTCCCTTCGGGATGTCATTGTCAACGCCTCCCCTTCCAGGGCCAGCGACGTGGACAAGAGCCAGAGCTCCCTGGGCTCTGCTGCAAAGGAAACCTTTGTTTGGCCCATGGAGCGGAGCAAAGGTCCCGACTCCATGGCTGTGACAGTAGAAGAAGGAAAGAGCAGCTCCAGGGAAGCTGCCACCACGGGAAGCCCAGGAGCCCAGTCCACAGCATCCAGCAGCCCAAAATTCCCCTTCCTGGCAGAGTCCCCCGAGCACGAGAAGCAAGGCAGCTTCAAGAGTCTGAAGAGCTCCAAAGCCTCACGCCCACCCTGGCTAAACCTGGAGAGCACGGCCTTGGCTACTCCCACTTCGGAGCATTCCAGTGCCTTTCACACTCCCAATAACAAAACCCCCGGAGGCAGCGCCTCCCTCTGCTTCTCCTTCACTCCCGTCACCTCTCCAGCGCTGGAACGGTCCCACAAGGGGAGCCTGGGCCCCGAGGCTCGCAGCTTGAGTTTGGAGGATGCAGCCAGTGCTCCAGACCAGCACCCAGAGGTTTCCAGGAACATGAGAGACACTGGGAATGGAAGCACTAACCCCCCGGCTCCAAAAGAGCCCAGAAGAGCAGAGAGTCCATCCCCCAACGACTCTGGAATCTCCCTAGCTGAAGGTGACTACGTGGGGCTGATGGAGGTGATCCTGGAGGCCAGTGAAAGCCCAGGGGAGGAGCAGATGGACTAGTACAGCTAAAGGGGACCCCATGGATCCATGGGATACCTGCCTTATCCTGGCACTCACCCAAACAGAAGTGCTGGACATGCAGCCAGAGCCCAGCCTGGGCTAAAACCAGCACTAAGGACACGCTGCTCCTGGCCTCAGCAGGCACAACTCCTGTTGCAACAAGAACAAAAGCACCAAAAAACCCTATTTGTAGCAAAAGAACAAGACTTGGAGTGTTCAACATTGCAGGTACCAGCCTGACCAGCCAGGTGTAGCCCAGAACAGGAGCACAGTAATGTGGATATTTCCCTCCTCCTCCTCACAGCAAGAATGAGAACTTGAGCTTCCAAGTCGCAGGCAGGATTTGCACTCCTAACAAGATACTCCAGGGAAAAGTAAGGGATTGAAGCAAGCCCCATCATTTGTGATGCAGACCCACAGTGCTTCTGCCAGTCCTGTCTGGCTGGTGTTTTCCAGTACTGGGAAAGTACTGGGATAAGGCAGGGTAAGAGCCTACCAGCACAGGCAGCTGCAGCATCTGCCCAGCACATTCCTTCCTTCTGAAGTTCCACATCCCCCCTGCCACAGATTTGACAGTGCTCAGAGAAAGCTGGATGGCAGCAGACACCACTCAGCTGATTTTTACTGCCCACCCTCAGAAAATAAAAGCGTGACTCAAGCCCAGGACCTTGGTTTCGTTTCCTCATTTTAGTTCCCTGCAAGGAATTTAAAGAAACCAGAGCTTTTCCTACTTCTGCCTTCAGCAGCAGCTGCAAATCCCCCGTGTCACGCGACAAATTGACCTCCCACTGCCCTGCCTTCACTACAGCTGCCTGCTCTCCCTCCAAACTAAACAGGAAAAGCCAGCTGGAACCAAGTCACTTTATTGGCTGGAGGGCAGTACATAAAACACGAAGAGAGAGGGGGATATTTGGTACAGAGTATGGAACTGTTTGTCTAGGTAGCTGAAGCTGCATGCACGGCTGGACAGCAAGTAGGAGTCCCACTGAAACCCACAGCGTGGCTCTTGGCAAGGCTTCAGCTGTCACAGTCCCCGAGGGTGTGCTTGTCGAAGAGATACTCTGCCATGCCGTATTTGGGGGCCCCCATCTTCCGCAGGTTGGTCACGTGGTCACCCAGCTCCTTGATGGCTTTCACCTGCTCATCCAGGTAATGGGTCTCAATGAAGTCACACAACTGTGAAAGGGAGACCAGAGGTTTAAATTCAGGCCTGAAATGCTACCGAGGCTCTCTAGGGAAAGGAGAGGATGCAGAATTTTCAAGCTGAGAGGAAGCAGCCTCTAGTTTTGTTTCAGAGCAAGATCAAAGTGAGCCAGGCTTACGTAGGCTCACTCGCTCCAGAACCCTGCAGAGCCAGGCAGCTCAGGAAGCCTCTCCTCTTCCTCGCTGCAGGAAGCATCAGCCAAGCTCCTGGACAGATCCCGACTCCCCCACTGCACAGCAAACTCACAGCAGTGAGGATCTACACCTCTGGTTTTGTTCTAAAAAGTCCCTCTAACTTAGGCAGGACAGCCCCAAGAGTGCTTGGATTCTAACATGTTAATCATCTCTTCCTGATACTAAGCAACCTCAATCCAGCCTTGCAAAAAACTTCCATCTGCAAAGAATTCCGTGTTTTCTGGCACCATTCTGAAACATCAGGGCTTTTAATCATTCCAAAGCAACTCCAGAATTTGATGGCAAAAAAGCCTCGTGACAAAAAGCCTTAGAAAGATGGAACTCAACCCCCTCAGAAACAGTCTCCATAGAGACTGTTCACAGACACACTTCAGAGGGAATAAAGCAGGTCCCTGCCACCTTAAAAAAAAAAAAAATCCTCCTGGAAGGACAGCAATAACCCCACCAAAGGGCTTTGGAAGGGCTGCACCCCTGGTTCACACCTTTTTTCACCTTTAGCAGCATCAGAGACACACAGCTCAGCCCTAAACCCACACAATTAAAAGGCACATCCTTGGACAGCCACGCTGATCCTCAGCGTCCACTTACGTGTGGGTCGTTCTTTTCGGTTGCCAATTTGTGCAGTTCTAGCAGTGATTGGTTCACGTTTTTCTCCAGGTGCAGGGCACACTCCATGGCAGTCAGGCCATTCTCCCAGTCATCACGGTCTGGCTTCTGCAAGGGGAAAGCACAGGACGTGTTTTCCGTAAGAACCCACACACCAGCACGGTGAGAGCCTTTAGATCACTCTCAAAGCCTGTTCAGACCAAGTTCAGGCACTTTATGCAAAGTCAAAAATCTGAAGTGCACCCTCGGAACAGAACTGAGTGAACCTTCAAAGTCCCACTTCTCAAAACACTGCACAGAGCACTTCCGCTGGTAAAATTTAATGATGGTGATGAACCAGTTGTCTTCTGGTTCTGCCCTCACCCCACCGCAAGCAAACTGGGGCTCAGCACCCTCTCCTCATACAAGAAGTACTTTTAATTAGTCAATCGGCACAAATCATCAAACTACTGCACATCTCAAATTACTGTGCCTCTCCAGTGTCAGCTGCTGCTCCTTCTGGGGAGGACCCAGAGGAAAATTCATCCCTTTCCAGCTGGGGACAGCCCCCCGGCTCACCTTGATGTCCTGCAGGAAGATGCGGCCACCCCTCTGGTTCTGCAGCTTCATCAGCTTCTCAGCGTGCTCCCGCTCCTCGTGGGACTGATGCAGGAAGTACTTGGCAAAGTTTTTCAGGGCCACATCATCCCGGTCAAAATAGTAGGACTGGAAAATAAAGAGTTCACAGGTTTAAAACCCCTGCTTCAGGATGGCTGGAGGCCAAGCCCAGGCCCGCAAGGCAGTGTGGAACAACTCTCCCCTCAGTATCATTCGATTTTTTCCAGCGAGGGTTAAATTTTAACCTGTGACCCTACCAAGGGCACAAATAAATGGTGTCTGTGTCCTTGGCTCAGTTCTGAAGATACAAACAAACCAAGTCCTGACACCCCACAAATACCTGTTCTGAGCAGCATTAAACTGCAGCCTTGAAAAGCCTTTTTCAAGGAGAAATCTTCCCTTTGTTTGCCCGAGCTTGTTTACAGTGATCACATTGCAAGTCAGGGTCATGACTTGCAACACCAGGTATGGGTAAGCCAAGAACTTTTATTCTGCAATAAAGCTCTCTTGCTTCCCTAGGCTTTCCAGGGATTAGACTAAGGAATACACTTTCTACTTGGGGGGGAAACTCACATTTAAAATACAAGAGATAAACAGAACTAAAATATGAATTCAACAGCAACTCCTTTCCTGAAAGCCAAAAAAAACCCTCTAACAGCAGTTAGAAGCCATCACACAGCTTGTTTATTCCTTGGTCAGAGCCATTACCACGATTCAATGGAAAGGTCTGTATCAAGTGCCAATTATTTACCAACCTACTACAGAATTCTCTGCTCTTAAACCAGCGGCCTGGAGGTTCAAGGCCAGACACTGGTGCTTGTGTCCCACTATCACCCACCAACATAAGCTCAAAACAGGGCTCAGAAACAAATCAACACAGAAAAAACAGCTGCAAAATTCGTGCCACCACACAGCACCGTGTCACCAGGAAGTCTCAATGTCTCAGCACGCCCACAGCACCAGGATTGCTGCGCAGAGGTCAGGGGACGGCTAAAAAGGGCGCCTCGGGCCAAAGGAGCCATGTAAACATAGGGCCCAAGGAAACCGCGGATTCCTACCCATTCCTGAAGGAAAACCCGTGCCTGAGAGGCGAGCACGCCCTGCGGGAAAGGTGCCAAGCGCCTCGTTCGGCACCTCCCGCTACCCAGCCCGGCCCCAAGGGCAGAGCCGCCGGCGAGGCGCTGAGCGGGACTGATAACGGGGCCGCCAAGGGCAACGGCCGCGGGGCCCGCGGAGCAGGCGAGATAAAAGGGCCTCACCTACACCCAGGGGACGGCCCAGACAGGCCTGGAGGCGGAGGGGGGAGGAGGAGGTGGAGGAAAAGGAGGAGGAGGAGGAGCTGGGCCCGCAGGCACCGCCCGGCACCCAGGAACCCCCCGCCGGGCCAGGCCCTTGTGCAGCCCCTTTATCCCTCGCAGGACCCTTCCCTCACCCCGCTGCCCCCGCGGTCCTCACCATGCTGAGGTACACGTAGGACGCGTAGAGCTCCAGGTTGATCTGGCGGTTGACGGCGGCCTCGCAGTCCTGGTGGTAGTTCTGGCGCACCTGAGAAGGGGGCGCTGCCATGGCTGAGGTGCTCCGGTGGGTACTGCGGTGACTGTGTGGGCGGTGGTAATGGGGGGCGCGGCGGGCCCGAGCGCGGCCGGTTCCGTCCAAGCACTGTTGACGCAGGAACCCGCTTCGCTCCGCCGCCGACGCGCTCTGAGGACCCCCCGCCCGCCGCCGCGCCCTTTATACCGGCGCGCGCTAGGCCACGCCCCCGAGAAGGGGCGGGGCGTCCCGGCGCCCTTCTGCTGGCCCGGCGTGACTCAGCACCCGCCCAGGCCACGCCCACCGTGGGGGCGGGGCCCCCCCGCGCGCGCTCCCGTTTCCCGCCGCGCTGTGCGCGCCGCCCCTCGTGGAAAAGTGGAAACTTTTCCCGTGTCGGAAAATGCCCCCGAAAATCCCCAAATCCGGCCGTTTCCCCTCAGGCACTCCGCCAAGCCCGCCGCCAAAGCGTGTCCCGCGTCCGACATCCCTCCGGGGACGGGGGCTCCGCCGCTGCCCCAGGCGGTCCGTGCCAATGCCCGACCGCTGTCTCCGTGCAAAGAAAGAGCTCCTAAAATCCAGGTTAAATCCGGAAAGAGAAGGCCAGATGTCAAAAACTGAGCCTGTTGGTAATGAGATGACTTATTTCAGCTGCTTTGAGTGCCGTCCCCGTCGCTCAGTGTGTGCCATCATTTATTTTCAATAAACACGGGGTTCTTCGGTCGTTCGGTTCAGTCATTAGTTCACAATAAGCACTGGAGTCTTTTAGTTACTGCTTTCTTAAGTTTTAACCAGGTTACAGGGGACTAGGAACTGCTTAAACTGAGATCACCCCCATAGCACTGAACTCCCCAGTCCAGGCTTTTCCCAAGCCAATGTTCAATCCTGTTCTTTTCCCAAACCAACGGTCCAGCTGAAATCCATCAGAAATACAATTTACTGAGCCTGTAAACTCAGAATAAATATTTTTTCCTCTACATACTGAGCCTGTAAACTCAGATTAAATTTTTTTTCCCCTGTATGTACTGAGACCATAAACTCAGATGATTTTTTTTTTTTCCTTTCCTCTCACCAGTTCTTCCTACACATTTTTATCTGGTCTTTGACCTTTCCCGGCACTGTGGGGACGTCCCACGCGTGACTGCACCCCGTGTGTGGGTAAAGGGCAGCTACCAGAGCCCTTTTCCAGACACTCCAAACGCCCTGGAGGGAACAGGGAGCCTCGGCCTCCCTTTGTTTCAGGGTTTTCTGCTGCTCCCGCCGGTTAACCATCACAAGTAATTAAGATCTATAAGATAACGTGGGTCGTACCTATGCTTCGGCAGGCTGCCAGGGTACATTTCAAATCTCCTGTTCTCCTCCCACATAAATGCTTATGTAAAAAAAAAAA
>VXAZ01008269.1:0-28015 GCA_013399875.1 Gymnorhina tibicen | reverse complement strand
GCGCTGTCTGTACTCCCACCCCCCCCCCCCCTCCCTGCCCCGTTCCAACAGGGCAGCTCCACTTCTAGGAATATGAGAGGAGCTCTGTGGCGGTGAGTCAGCCCGGGGGTATTGATTTCCGAGAGCGGCCAAAAATAGACGCTCGGGGAAAGAGGATCGCAAACTGGGTGAGGGTATTACGATCCTTCCCTGCTAAATTTTTCCGGTGCTGCCAAAGAAAATCGCAGCTGTCTCTTTCTAGTGTTAGAGGCCGCCGGGCGTGAGGAAAATCAAAGAGGATGTCTCGGTTTTGAGGCATATTTAGGGATCAGCACCTTGATCCAGGAAGGGGTTACGGCTGATGATAAAGAGGGAGCCTCTAATGGACACTTCCCACCAGACCAGGTTGCTCCAAGTCCCATCCAGCCTGGCCTGGAACACTTCCAGGGATGAGGGGATGAGGTGGCCACAGCTTCTCTGGGAAAGAAGGAGAAAAGTAAGAACATATTCCTCGCTAAGCACCCCAATAACTCTATCCCAGCTTTTGCTGTGAGCATTGTTTGGCCCACTGGCAGCAAACAGCTCCTTAGTGGATCTTTTCAGGAACACATGGCTCTGGTGGGTGGAGAGGGAGGGAACTGCAGCAGAATTAGACTTCGTAATCCAACCCTTCCACCTTCACAAGCCAGGAGAGGCATCAAAACCTCCCATCTGGACACACACACTGGAAATCAGGCTCTAGTTTGGTACCCTGGAATTTAGATGCTAATTTTAAAAGGCATCCAGGGCTTGGAATTGCACGCAAGCTGACACCCATCCTTAGGCATCTGTGATGCCTTAGGTTTTAACTTTTATAAATTTCAAACCCTGTACTGCCTGGTGTGTAACTCTGCAGTTTCGTGTGGCCTGTGAGCTGCTGTTCTCTCATGCTGGTTAGGCATAACAAACCTCCCTAGGATTTTACATCAAGGACACCAGGCCCCAAAATGTGTAAACTAAAAAGCCTCTGAAGGGGGGCAAACTTGGGGTAATTACATCATGAACTGAGGTTATAATCGGAGAATTAACCCTGATAAGCAAATGAACCAAACTTATAAAAGTGTGAAGAACTCGTGACCTGGGGTCCATCTTGGGTGTAGCCTTTGGCCTGCCCAGGGACCTTTGAATGCCCTTCAAATAAATCCCTACCTTTATTCCCTTATTCCTGTCCAGTCTCTGATTTTAGGTGGCCATCCCAGGCATCCTCTGTCCACCCAGCTCCATTTAGATTCCATCACCTCTGGAAAGAGGCGTGTTCTTCAGTCCTGCAGGGAACAGCCACCCAAGGCCCTTCATCTTAAAAAGCCCTTTTTTGGCATCCTGAAGAAGCCTCTAATGATCTTAAAACCTTCTTAGGAAGCTCCTGGTGGACCTCCCTCATCCTTCTAACAAGCCCCTGGGAACAACTTCACAGGCACTGAGGAGAAGGAAGCTTTCCTCCTTGTTAAAGCAGATGAAAACTTCCGAAGCAGTTCGGTTTGTCACAGCTTCTCCACACCTTGCTTGGAGAGTTCGTGGCTCGGCCAACACCTCTCCAGTCCTCCGCTTGGTTGGTGCAGAAGCTATGGCAGGAATTTGAAGGATAATCGATCCTTTGTCATTATCCTTCACCAGCTGCACCAGCAGCAGCCCCTGGCCAACAGCTTGTGGTTGGCAGAAGTCCCTCAGAACCTTGTGGAAGCGCCTGGGACATCCCAAGGGGGCCATCAACAGCCGTGGCAGGTGATGGACCAGGTTCCGGGTTGCGGGGGTTCTAGTCAGGAGTAAAGTTGTGGATAACCACAAATCCAACCGCTGTGCCCTGGCTGTGCTGCCGTTCAGAGCCCTGGAAGAGCTGGAACAAGGATTTTCTGGGCACACATGAAATGCTTCATAAATATCCTGCCCTCAGCTGTAATCTCGTTCACGCTGACGATTTTTCCTGCATTTCAGACACCTAAAGGCTACAGTTAATACAAGGTCTCATCACAAAATGAAAGCATTTAAAAATCCAGAGACACTTGTAGTTAAATAATAGAGATTTTATTAAACATACCCAATCAGAAATTTTGGGGGTCACCCAAGTGGGGATAATCTCACCATTTTTACAGGGTGACTTGTTATTTCTCTACAGAGAAGGGAGGAGGTGAAGAGAGGGGTGAGCTGCAGGAGGCAGCACCACCTCTCTTCCCATTAGGATTTGACGCAGCAAGGAGAAAAAAAATGGGAAAAAGGAAAAATGTAGTGGCAAACAGGGCTCCAGAGATGGAACTCTGGAGGTTCCAGCAAACATCAGACACCCAGCAAGGAGAGAGAGAGGAGAGAGATTTCAGGGCTGATCCATAAAACATAATTTAATCTATTTGGGGTTTAATTTTGAAAGGGATGTACACTGCTTTAGTATGGTGTATCTTAAGTGTGCCTGAGTACCAATTCCCAGAATTCCTGCCCTAAAATATGCATCCCACACCTGCCTGCTCTCACCTCAGCTTCCCCAGTGCTCAGTGGAGAACAACATTCCCAGCAGGACTCTTTTCCTCCTGTGAAAACGACCTAAAGCTGTGCCATGCAATTCTGGAAGTGCGCAGCTCTCCCTTCTAACTGCAGAGGGAGCCAAGAGAAGGCGTTTTCAGCCCAGAGAAGGAGTTTTGAGCCCGGAAAAATGTATTTGGATTCCAGCATCTACTTTTCAGATGTCTGAAAGTTAGAGAAGATCAGTCACAAACTGCAGTTTCTACCCCAGCTGAGGGCGGAGACTGGGCGAGGTTTTCCTGCCTTGTTAGAGCACTTCTCACCCGGCCGATCACTCTTCTGAGGGCGCATTTCACCTCTTTGTTCCTCAGGCTGTAGATGATGGGATTTAGGAGCGGGGTGAGCATGCCGTAGAGCATGGAAACGACCCTATCCCGCTGTGGGGAGTAGGTGAAGGAAGGGCGGACGTAGGTGCAGATGGTGGTCCCGTAGAAAAGGCAGACTACGGCCAGGTGAGAACCACAGGTGGAGAAAGCCTTGTGCCAGACGCCGGGGGAGTCCCTGGACAGGACCTCCAGGAGGATGTAGATGTAAGAGACCACCGTGACCACGCAGGCGCTGCTGCCCAGCACGCCGGCCACCGCCAGGATCACCAGCTCCCTGCTGCGGGTGGACGAGCAGGAGAGGGCCAGCACGGGAGGGACGTCGCAGTAATACTGCTGGAGCTTGTTAGGACCGCAGAAAGAGAGCGTGAAAACCAGAGAGGTGTGCAGCAGGGAGTTCAGAAGCCCTGCTGCCCAGGTGCCCGCGGCCAGCCGAGCGCACAGCTTCGGGCTCACGACGCTCGGGTACCTCAGGGGGTGGCACACAGCCACGTAGCGGTCGTAGGCCATCGCAGTCAGGAGGAAAATCTCCGTGCCCACCACAGCGATGAGGGAGAAGTGCTGGAACAGGCAGCCGGAGAAAGAAATCTCTTTGTGCTCCAGCAGCAGGGCCCCCAGCATCTTGGGCACGGTGATGGTGGGACATAAGAGATCCAGCAGGGATAGGTTGCTGAGGAAGAAGTACATGGGGCTGTGCAGGCGGGAGTCGGTGCGAATGGCAACGAGGAGCGTGACGTTGCCTGCCATGGTGGCCAAATAAATGAGCAGGAACAGCACAAAGAGAAGCAAACGCATTTCTGGAGCATCAGAGAGGCCCACGAAAACAAATTCGGATACTGTTGAGAGGTTGGCCCTCTGCATCTTATCTCTCATGGTGGGAGTGAGGCAGAGGTTTCCCTGGAATAAAGAAGGTGTAACTTAATCACAGTTTCACCCCCATTCTAAAGATGTGAGGGGGGTTTTTTTGTCCGTTTTGAAGTTCAAAACCATTTCCGAGCATTGCCACACTCAAAATCTGAATTTTATCCATGTATTCCTAATGCAAAAGGCAAAATGTAGGTTTTGAACTTCACGGTGATTAATCCAAAATGTTACTTTTTGCGAGTTGCCACCTCAGGCTGAAGAGCTGAAAGTTGAAGTTGTCTTCCCTGTGGTGTCCAGCTGGGACACAGCCCCAGGCAACACAACGGGGCTTTGAAGGTTCTCTGAGCAAGGGGAGCGGGGTGGAATTCCTTTCCACATAAATTATTTAATACCAATAATATCACTAAAAGGGTCTAGATTAGTAACTGAAGCTAAAACTTACTTTTTAAGGGAGTGGTGCTGTCAGAGAAGAATTAAATCCCTGCTAATCAGCAGATAGATGCATTTTGGCGGGGTTTTTTTCAGCTTTTGGATGGGGCTTGGAGCAACCTGGTCCAGTGGAAGGGGTCGGTCCCTTGCCCATGGCAGGGGGTTGGAATGAGCTGAGCTTTAAGGGTCTTTCCAACCCAAACCATTCTATGATTCTATAATATTAAAAATATATATAATTTAGTATTCAATTAAAAACCTCCCACTTTTCTATAAATTTTACCCTACAGACTTCCATAATACCATTAGGATCTATTTGGAATTCCCCCCCTCCACTTTCCCCAATTCAATGAATTCTAAACTTGGCATTAAAGGATCTTCCCATTTACCCTGCGTTGCTCCATGGAATGGAGCTCAGTATTTACAGTAAGGATTTACAAACCAGCCCTACAGGGAGGGAAGGCAAAGTTCAGTCCAAATGCTTCCTTTTTGGGAGACTTTGGGATTCATTTTGAGATGGTGGGAATATTGTACCACGTTCTCATTTGTACAAGATGCAGAGATAAATAGATTGATGAAATATTTTTCATCTGAGCCAGGCTCCTCTGTGGCCTCCTGTTCTCCCAGAAGCTCGAGAGGGAGCAAAGTCAGGGCTTAAACTACATAAGAAATATTTAACTCAGCAGAAATAAAAGGGACATCACTTGTTCATCAAATGGGGAGCTCATTCAGGTGAAAGAGCACAGAAACAACACAGAAATACTCACTGCTACGCAGAATTAGGAACAGATGATTCATAGTTGTCTGTATCTCCAGGAAACAAAATAATCCTTTTTCTTCCTTCTACACGTGACATAAAAGTGATTTCACTCTTAAGGAAGAGATGAATCCCGATACAGCAGCGTTGGAATATTCACGTCAGCACTGGCACAAGGGCTGGCTTGGCTGCAGGAGTAGGCACCTCTCTTCTCTAATGAGGTTTTGTAAATATGAGGGAGTGTCTGGGGACGAGTGTCTCTGAAGCTTTTTTGGATGTTTCCTTTAATTGCATGGATGAGGGGTTTTTCAGAATATTGCCAAAAGGGAGGCTGGAAATCGAAGGAACCAAATTTACCAGCGCTACTTTGAAGAGACAACAAAAATTCCCCTCTGGTTCCATTAAGCATCCACACGTGATTTACGGGAGTGCCACTTCCCGTGTGATGTCCAGCACTGGGAACAGGCCTGTTCCTATTCCAGCAATACCTGACCGTAAATTCTGCACTGTTCACGTGAATGACTCTGGCTGTCAATCATTCTTCCAGCCTGTTTGCTGTGTTTGCAGGGCGGGACTCCTGGAAAATGAAGGATTGTGCATCTTACATGGGCAAACACGGATAAGACAAGAGGAAATGGTTTTAAACTAAAAGATGAGGTATTCAGATTGGCTATTAGGAAGAAATCCTTCCCGGTGAGGGTGGGGAGGCCCTGGCACAGGCTGCCCAGAGAAACTGTGGCTGCCCCATCCCTGGCAGTGTCCCAAGCCAGGTTGGACAGAGCTTGGACCAGCCTGGGCTGGTGGAAGGTGTCCCTGTCCATGGCAGGGGTGGAACTGGCTGAGCTTTAAGGTCCGTTCCAACCCAAACCATTCCAGGACTCTACAAACTGGAATTCCCCAAGGGTCACAGAGCACAGGCCTGGCCTGTGATAATGTGCAGGGCTGTGGCTGGAATAAATCCCCACGGTGCAGATCTTTCCCTGTGTGCTGCAGTTAGCCCAAGGACCATCACCCATCACACTTCCCTTGCAGTTTTGCAATAAGGAAGTTTGTAATAAACCCAGATGCCAGGAAGAGATACGACAGAGAGAGCCATCCCTCACCTCTCCCTTCCAACCCGAACCATTCTGTGATTCTGTTCCCCTCATAAATCTTAAATGCTTCTTTTGGGGTGGGATGCACTGGCCCCATCAAGGTGCCATTCACTCAGGACTATATTTGGGCTGCTGGCTCTCAGCCCTACATCTAAGTTGTGTATTTGCAGGGGTAATCTTAGCAGGGTTATTAGAAGTAGAAACACAGGACAGTCTTTGAGATAAGTGTTCTGCCTCAGGGTAAATAAATCAAAATTATATTGCATTGTATTTTATTATAAAAGGTCATTTTAAAAAGCCACCCCAAAAGAAACAACAACAAAAAAAGAATCCAGATGTGCACTAACTGATGATGTGCTGGATTAGACCCCTCTTGCCCTGTTGCCTACCCCTCCCTGCCATCCCCAGTGTAGCACAAAGGGATTTGATTTTGACCACTTCTGGGACTCTCCAGCTTTGTCATTGTTTGAGATTTCCATCTAGGAATGCTTACGATGAGCCCAGACTGATTAGAGTCTGCTGAAAATGCTCCCTTTTCTCTGATGTCCGTTTGTGTTTCAGTCCCACATTCTTTAAATAAAATTTATTAGCCCGGGCTCACTTCAGGTTTCCTGGAGTTTAACAAAAGCATTGTAGAGATCCTGCCAATTCTCCAAGGAGCTTTTCCCCTTTGAGGCCATTTTTCACTGTCCTCTAGGTGAGGGCAATAAATCTGAGGGTGAGCTCAGAGAGCTGATAATTTCCAGGAGAGAAAGAACTCGGGGTTTTAATGGTGCGCGCTGGAGCCAATTTACACGCAGGGACAAACTCAGCTGCCAAAGCTGCACCTTTGCAATTTTGTCAGGCACCAACTTTTTAACAGCATCTTCTGAGGCCTTGTTAAAGTCGTCCCAAGATGTTTCCTGGGGAGAAAAATCAATTATATTAAATTGTTTGTCTCCATAGAACAGTTTGGGTTGGAAGGGACTTCAGAGTTCATCCCATTCCAACCCCCTGCCATGGGCAGGGACACCTTCCACTGGGTCAGGTTGCTCCAAGCCCCTTGTATTGAGACACCAGCTCCCCAAAATACGGAATTTTAATTTATTTTATCAAAATTGGAGCAATTATTTCAAGTCAGTTCACTGTCGATGCCCCACATTTATACCTGGTGAACAAGTTGACACCAGCAAAAGAACTGGACCACAGCTCCAATTGGCCTTGCATTGGCTCATAAATAAAATATTTATAAAAGCTTTATCAAAATCTTTTTTAAAATTATCATAGTGATACATTTTTATTTTTCTCAGTTGAAATTTACCTTAAATTGCCCTGGAGGACATTTATTTTTCAACATTTCTCTCTAATACTAAAAGAAACTTCTCTTCCAACCCGAGCCGTTCTGTGATGATCCAGTGATGATTCTGAGATTCAGAAATTCAACATTAAAAAGAAATTTAACTTGCACCAAGATTTGGAAATCTCTCTTAACCAGGAGGATCGATGATGGTTCTAATCCTCCTTTTCCTACAGGTGTGGGAGTGAGGGCTAATTTAAGACAGCAGGAGAGACAGGGAAAGTGGAAATCCTCCCACTTCCTGTGCAGCAATTTAGATTGGATATTAGGACAAATTCCTTCATGGAAAGGGTTTTCCAGCCCTGGAACAGGCTGCCAGGGCAGTGGTGGTGTCACTAACCCTGAAGGGATTTAAAAGTGGATGTGGCACCTGGGGACATGGGTTAGTGGTGGCCTTAGCAGCCGTGGGGAATGGCTGGACTTCATGATCTTAGAGGGCTTTTCCAACCTCAGTGATTCCATGGTTTTATTTAGGTGGGATGAATCCAATCCTAAATCATTCTAGCACAGCGAAACTGATGGTGTTCCTCTCATGGCAGCCACTGAACTTCTATCCCTGACGGATTTGGTGATGTAACTGCTGCCTTCATAGAGGCAGCTTGGGTTGGAAGGGACCTTAGACACAATCCCATTCCAACCCCACTGCGATGGGCAGGGACACCTTCCACCAGCCCAGGTTGCTCCAAGCTCTGTCCAGCCTGGCTTTGGACACTTCCAGGGATGGGGCAGCCACAGCTTCTCTGGGCAGCCTGTGCCAGGGCCTCCCCACCCTCACTGGGAAGGATTTCTTCCCAATATCCAATCTGAACCCACCCTCTGTCAGTGGGAAGCCATTCCCCTTGTCCTGTCAGTCCAGGCCCTTGTCCAAAGTCCCTTCCAGTCTCTCTCCTTCCTCTATATATTGTGCCTCGTATGATTTTAGTAATTCTCTTCTGTGAGAGAATAATGACTAAAAATATATGTCTAAAGAAAACCCTACAAGCAAAATCAGCACCGTCTCTACGTTCTGGCGTTGGTGGGTGAATTTGGGGACACTTAATGCACGTGCCTCTGCCATCTGCTGTCACAGCACAGGAAAAGCACATCAGAGGGGGAGAAAAGCCTCGTCCTGGAGTCATTTATTTATTTGAAAATGACAATCCCACACGAGTGAAAGTGTCGAGGAAGATCGGGGTTTTCAGCATGGATTTTTAACATTTTTAATATTAACAGTTATATGTGTACATAAATACATTTATACAGAATTTGAAGCCTGGAAGCTTTAGCCACCAGGTCATTAGTGTGTAGGAGCAGAGCAGGAACGTGACTCCGGGTGTAACTCCTGGGTGCAACTTGGGGTGTAACTCCAGGGTTCTGCCAGCCCAGCTTGTCTCAGAAGGCTCTGCAGCGCTTCCACAGTCTCCACACGGATTCCTTCACCTCCCTGCTCCTCAGGGTGTAGATGAGGGGGTTCATCATGGGCGAGAAGGTGGTGTAGATGACGCAGACGTACTTGCTGGGGGGCACGGCCCCGGCGGGCCGCAGGTAGGTGAAGATGCAGGGCACGAAGAGCAGGGTGACGACCATCACGTGCGAGGCGCAGGTGGACAGCGGCTTCCAGTGCCCCCGGGAGAGGCGAGCCCAGACCTTGGCCAGGATGAGCGCATAGGAGGCCACCAGCACCAGGAAGCAGCCCAGGGATACGAGGCCGCTGTTGGAGGCCATGAGCCACTCGGTGAGGGCCGTGTCGGCACAGGCCAGGCGCACGACGGGCAGCACGTCGCAGAAGTAGCTGGGGATCGCGTTGGGGCCACAGAAGGGCAGCTGGAGCACCAGCAGAGCCTGGACGATGGAGTGGATAAAGCCCCCGACCCAGCAGGCAGCGACCAGGGCCCAGCAGGCCCTGTGGGCCATGATGGCCGTGTAGTGCAGGGGCCTGCAGATGGCCGTGTAGCGGTCGAACGCCATCACCGTCAGGAGGAACATCTCCGAGGAACCCACGAAGTGCAGGAAAAACAGCTGGGTCACGCAGCCCTCAAAGGCGATGGCCTTGTGCCCCGAGAGCAGGGCCGCCAGCACCCTGGGGGCAGTGACGGAGGTGTAGCAGATGTCAATGAAGGACAGGTGGCAGAGGAAGAAGCACATGGGCGAGGAGAGCTTGGGGTCAGTCCTGACCGTCACGATGATGAGGAGGTTGCCCAGCAGGACCATGGCGTAGGCCAGGAGGAAGAGGGTGAAGACGAGGAGTTGCAGCTCCCGGGTGTCGGAGAGCCCCAGGAGGATGATTTCAGTCACCCGGGAGGAGTTGTCCTGTGCCATCACTGCAGCTCAGGCTCCCATGGCGCAGGTATGGGGCTGGCCGGGAAGGGAAGGGAGTGTGCTCCAGCTCCAAGGCTCATGGATGGTGTGAGCAGGATGCATTTGCTGCTGCAGAAAGCGCAGCGTCAAGTCATAAATGACAGAAAGCAGAGTTTGCACTCACCCCCCCACCCCTTTCTGTCCCTATTCAGGTTTCTGGCCCCTCCACATTGACCTTCTCCCCTGAGACCTTCTCACTCTGACCACTATTTTTCTGCGCTGTAGCTGGCGTGCTCCCATTCCATCAGGGAGAAATCACAGAATCATGGAGTAGTTAAGGTTGGAAAAGCCCTCTGAGATCATCAAGTCCAATCATGCCCCCAGGACTGCCTAGCCCTCCACTAAACCATGTCCCCAAGTGCTACATCCATATGGCTTTTAAATCTCTCCTAGAATGGTGATTCCAGCACATCCTGCTCTCAGATAACAAGAGCCGTGAGTGCTGGAAAAATGCTGTGCTGTCCTTTTACCTGCTGGAAATTTGAAGTGCCAGCACAGAAGCAAATGATGCCGTTCTCAAGCACGAGCTGTTCCATGTTCTGTTCCTAATGGCACTGCTCTAAATTGAGGAAAGGGCTCTCCAGGTAGCTTATCCACTCCGAAACTGGGAATACATGCACAGAAACCAGGTCTGGGAGGCTCCTCACTGGAGAAATTGGGGTTTCTAACACAGCAGAAGCTGCAAAGCCCTGCACGGTTTATCCACCTCTTTATTTTCTAAAGTAATTTTTAAAGTTCTTTGTTAGACAAATGCACTCACTGTCCTGTGGAGGTTAAAGTGGGACCAGCAGAGGAATGCACATTTCCATTTAAAATCCCACCAGGAAATTCCTTCGCTGCTCATTCCTGCCGAGGAGTTTATAACTCAACAAGCAGGAGGTTTCAAGTAAGAGACCAGATGTCTCTGATGCCAACAGCATTAAATAAAGCTGCCTTAAAGGATCTGAAAGGCCAAATCATTAGACAGGGTACATTAACAGGACACACACTCTGTCCTCTGGAATATCCACTGTGTTTCTTCTGCTGTCTTTTTGGGACAATTTCAGTTTAAAGCCAATGCTTCCCTGAAGAAGTAACAGTGATATCCAAGCCAGAATGCGTCACTGACGTGTAATAACAAGCTCTGGTTATTTAGCTGAGGAGGGTGGTGGGAATAATACCCAGGTCCTAGATGCGGTGTGGAACATCCCACAAATACACCTGTAGTGACACCGGGGTAGTGGATGAGCTGGTGGTGACCCTCCTTTACTGCCAAACACCCACAAATCCACCTTTGCAGAATTCCCACGCAGTACACAAGGATCACTCGTGCGTGACATCCCTGGAAGCGCTCAAGACCAAGCTGGATGGGGCTTGGAACAACCTGGTCTATGGAAGGTGTCCCTGCCTGTGGCAGGCGGGGGTCAGAACAAGATGAGCTTTAAGGTCCCTTCCGACCCAAACCCTTCTGGGATTCTAAATCTGTAACAGATTTTTAAATTTTTCTTTCTTAAATCATAAAATAGACATCACAAAAGTCACTCACCAGCAACGCTGCTTTGCAAAGGCAGGATTTCAGTGGGGCCTGAGCAAAACAAAGCAACAATCCCAGAACGCTCCCACAGAGAGTTCACTTGCTGTCGCTCGTCTGACAGCCTCCCCAAACCACTTCAGGGGGTTCCATCAGAACCTCTCAGTTCCATCAGAAACTCTCTGCAAGTTGCTGCTCAGAAGTTGTGACAGCAGCTCTGTATCTCTGCCAGCTCTGAGCCCTGAAAAGAACAGCCCAACCTTCTGCATTTCCCATTCTGCAAAAAAAAAAAAAAAACAGCCTCCAGGATTATCTACGAGTACAATTATTTCTGCAGCAGAAATAGTTCAGGTAAATCACCCAGCAGAAGCACAAGACTATCAGGAGTAATGAGATCCCAGAGGTAAAGGGAGTTTTGTCAGAAATCATCAGTGGGCAAGGAGCTAAAATTGTTCTCTGGGTAGTTATTAGTGTAGTCTCTGGAGAGAGACGTCAGAGTAAAAATGTCTCTTGCATAGGACATTTCTATAAATTCATGTAAATGGACATAAATTCTGCTTTCTGTCCTAATATTTCTCATCTGCAGTCTTATTTCATATTAACTTCCTCTTACTGTTGCACCTTGACAGCACAAGGGAAAAATACCACTGATGTTATCCCTTAGACAGCTGACTTATAAATTTAAAACAAAAAGTAACACAGGAAATAAAAAAAAAATGCACAGAGGTTTGCGGTGAGCCTTCCTCGCTCACCAGGTATTTTTACTGTCACAGTGCAAAGCACAGCAGCAACTTTTGAGCTCAGGTATGAAATGCTTTTAAGAATTCTTGGCAAAGCGTGGAGGAGCCCGATGCTGTTTCCAGGGACAGCTTCCACAAGCTATGGGTGAATATTTGCTCAGCAGCACCCAGACGTTGAGACCTCTTTAAAAAACCCCACTGGTGTTCACCTCCAAAGCATTTAAAAATGCATTTATTTTACATAGTGCTCTGTTGGGCACAGATAGGTGAAGTAGGTGGGATTATAGGATAATTATGGAATTGCAGGATAAGTGTTTGGGTTGGAAAGGACCTTAAAGACCATCTCATTCCACCCCTTGCCGTGGGCAGGGACACCTTTCACTAGACCAGGTTGCTCCAAGCCCTGTCCAGCCTGGCCTGGAACAGGGCAGAAAGGATTTGTTGCAGTGGGAGAGGAAGGGGAGAAACTTCCCCTCCTGTTCCTTCATCAGCAAACCACCCAAGTAGCTCTTAGTAGCAGGTTTTTGTGGTTTTTTTTCTTATGGTATGCTCTACCTGGACAACATTTTCAGTATTTTTAAGAGTATTTATTTAAACACTGGTGTTGCAGTTGCTCAGGAGGCCGTGGTCTGGGCCTGTGCTTGTTGACAAGGAATAGGAAGGGAATGCCAGGGTTCCCAATGTCTTTCCAAACACAAAAATGAATGTTTAGTGCCTTCCTAATTACAGCAGGAGCCAACGGCCAGCTGTCCTTTGAAAGGCAGATTTTGGGGCATTGCCACAGAAGAAATTCCAGCAAAAGATGCCTGATTTTCTCCGATCCTTTGCAAACATGACCGCAGCCCTACCCCTTCCCATTTCTGCCTCCCACTTTCCTCCTGCACAGTCTCCTCATGGCTCCCTTGACCTCCCCGTTCCGGAGGGTGTAGACGAGGGGGTTGAGCATGGGCGTGACGAGCGTGTAGAACACGGCCACGCGCCTGTCCTCGGCCGGGTCGCCGGCCGGCCGGATGTAAACAAACGTGCAGGGCCCAAAGAACAGGATCACCGCGGCGACGTGGGAGCCGCACGTGGACAGGGCCTTGCGCCACCCCGCCCGCGTCCCGCCCCTCAGGGAGACCAGGATGACCACGTAGGACGCGACCAGGACGAGGAAGCAGCTCAGGGCTACGACCCCGCTGTTGGCCACCGCGGCCAGGCCCGCGGCGCGCGTGTCGGCGCAGGCCAGGCGGAGCAGGGGCCGGATGTCGCAGAAGTAGTGGGCGACTTTGTTGGGGCCGCAGAAGGGGAGCAGGGCGGTGGGAAGGGTCTGGAGGGTGGAGTGCAGGAAGCCCCCGGCCCAGGAGCCCCCCACCACGCGGCCGCACAGGCGGCGGGACATGAGCGCGGGGTAGTGCAGGGGCCGGCAGATGGCCACGTAGCGGTCATAGGCCATGGCCGTCAGGAGGAAAATCTCCGTGCAGCCGAAGAAATGGAGCCCGAAGAGCTGCCCTACGCAGCCCGCAAAGGAGATGCTGTTATTTTCCACCAGGCAGCCCGAGATCATTTGGGGGGCTGTGACAGAGGAGTAACAAACATCTACAAAGGACAGGTGGCCGAGGAAGAAGTACATGGGGCAGTTCAGGCGCCGGCTGCTCGTCACGGTGAGAACTATGAGGAGATTTCCTGCCACCGTGAGCGTGTAGAAAAGCAGGAGCACCACAAAATATATTTTCTGCACCCCCTGGTTCTCTGAGAGGCCCAGGAGAATGAATTCTTTCACGCTGCTGGAGTTCTCCATGCTAATCTGCTGGTCCACCTGCAATGCAGAGCCTGGGAACGTGGAAAGATAAAGACAAAACAATTCATCAGTTTTTTCATTCTTAAAAATTAAGAAGTGCATTCTCTCTAAGAAATATATAGGATTAGAATGAAGTTTATCGAGTGCTTTTTTAATTTGTCTTGGGTTTTGTTTGGTTTTTTGTTGTCTTTCCCCCTTTACATATTTAATTTGCCTTGCATGAGACTCAGCCGTAGAATCAGAGACTCCTGGAATGGTTGGAGTTGGAAAGGACCTTCAAGACCATCTAGTTCCAACCCCGCTGCCATAGGCAAGGATGCCACCCACTAGATCCTTCTGGGTTGGATCAGTCTGATCTGGGCTTCTATTTCATTATTTTAAAATAGAGCAAAATCAGAAACTCCTGTGCAGGCAAAAAGCTGACCAAGCACCCACAGGAAATGCTGAAAAGTGAAAAACCAAAATTGCTCTCAAACTCAAAAAAAGTGAAGCCTAAAGAGGAAGTTGGGAAAGTTTGGGACTTTTCCTGTGCTTGTGGTTTTACTGGCAGGAGGTAGAAGATACTCAAGAGAGGGGGCAAAAGGGGGTCTTACCTCTAAAATAATCTTTTCGGTCATTGGCTAGAGGTATATGATACAGTGCAATCAGCTGCAGTATGAAATAAATACAATGTGGATTGTTATCATTTAAAGAAAAGGATGAGGAATCGCACCATCTCCTTATTGCAAGGGTTTCCCCCTAAAATCTCAGGTGGTTAATGGAAGAAAAGAATTAAATAACCTGATTTGGGACTGCAAAAACAGTTCTGCACATGGTTACAGCCTAAGAGAGCCAGAGATGGTTGACAGCTTCAGGGGAAATTTCTTTTTGTATTTTCACATTTGTCAAGAAGAAGGGGGTGAGGAGGGGGGTGGGGAAGAGGAAAGGAAATCAGGAAAATGAGAGAAAAGAGGAAAGGGAAAAAATCCTGGAAAACTTACCTCCTCTATGTTTGGAGCTCTGATTTTCTGTGTAAGGGCTGTAAGAATTTATGTCCCCAGCATCTCCCTTTCCTGGCAGAGGCTTTAAAAAACGTAGAGCAGCTTCTGAAAAGCTTCCAGCGCTTGCTTAGGAGGTGTCTTGTAATCCCACCTCATTTAATTCCTTGCTTTCCTGTACCACCCAGTGTATCCCAGCTTTTCCTGCCCATGTTAGAGCTGCTCGGAGGGAGTGTGGGCACTGAAGGGTGCACACACAGCCCAGCAAGCAGGGAGAAAAAAAACTGTTTAAGTAACTTTCCTCAACCCTCTCCAAGGAAATCTCCCACCTCCGGGGCTTAATTTCCTGTTTATGCAGAGCTCCTCCAGCCTCTCCAAGGAAATCTCCCAGCTCAAGGGCTCTTGGGGCTGGAGGAAGGAGGTGTGAATGCTCAGTGGTGGGAAGGAGGAGAAATTAATCCCCTCCTGCCAGGGGGAGTTTGGATTGGATTTTAGGAAAGATTTCTTCACTCGCAGGGTGGTCCAGCCCTGGCACAGCTTACCCAGAGCAGTGGTGAAGTCAACATCAACCTGGAGGGATTTAAAACGTGTGGGTGTGGCACTTGGGGACGTGGGTTAGTGGTGGCAGTGCTGGGGAAGGGTTGGACTCGATGACCTTGGAGGGCTTCTCCAACCTTAACAACTCCATGATTCTTGGAAATAACAGCCAGGAGATTAGCTGAATATTAAATTGGGCAAGCATGTGATGGGACCTGGTCGAGTTAACATTCCCAGACTCTGCCATTAATTCATGCTTTGTGCTTTTCCCAAGTGTAAAGGCCCCTTAGATCCACAGCTTCGGCTTTACAGCATTGTGAGTAACAAACCAGGACTTTTAAATCATTGTGCATCCCAAAAAAACTCCACAAGCCCTCAAGAAAAAAGAGTAATCTGAGAGGTTGCTAATAGTAAGCAGAAGAGAGACAGAAGGTGGCTTGGGTCACTTCTTGATGACCCTCCAAGTCCCTATTTTCCATGAAATTTTGTCACTGGTAGCCCAGGGGATAAGGCCTTTTGGAAGAACTTGCATGTTTCAGCGAAGGTCAGGGAAGTAAAGAGTAAGTGAAAAAAAAATCCTTCTTTTGCAAATCAGGAAACTGAGGGAGGGGAGGAAGTCAGCTCAGTTGAGCATTCACTACTCCAGGCTTTCCTCTGGGAAGAAATGGATCTTTTCACCTGATCAGTTAGGGGAAATGGCTTTAAATGACAGAAGGTGGGCTTAGATGGGATATTGGGAATAAATCCTTCCCTGGGAGGGTGGGGAGGCCCTGGCACAGGTTGCCCAGAGAAGCTGTGGCTGCCCCATCCTTGGCAGTGTCCAAGGCCAGGCTGGAGCAACCTGGGATAGTGGAAGATGCCCCTGACTGTGGCAGGGGTTGGAACTGGATGAACTTTAAGGTCCCTTCCAACCCAAACCATTTCAGAATTCGATGAATTTGTGCATTACTTCAGCTCAAACTCCTCACTGCTCTAAAGTTTACTGTGTATTTTCAACTGGTGATTTATGGACACCAATAAATAGTTTCATCCACTGCCCTTCCCTTTGTTTTGCTGACATTTATTGAAATTTAGAATGGCCCAGGAACAAGAAAGGCATTTTGAATGTCTCCCAACATGGAATGCCAGCAATCCATGCAGAGAAAGTGGAAACCCTCAAATTAATGAGGAGGTTAAATACTGCTCTGGGTGAAAATAGTATTTTAATTTAAATATCATTTTACACCATAGCCTGGAGTCCTGGCCAGGTTAATGAGGGTTGCCAGTAACCACTATAGGAAATAGGATTGGGTAAGAAAGTCAAAAGAGTCTTACAATCTTTGGGAAAGGAAGAGGAAGAACAGATGACAACAGAAGCTGAAGATGTCCAAATATGTTTCTGACCTGCTAAGCAAATTCGGGCTGGATCTGCCTGTTCCTGTGCCCACTGACACACATGGCAGCAATCTGGGTGGCGTCACACTCCTGTCCCTTTGCTTCCCTGGCCCAAGGGACTAATGGGGGAGGCTGGTATCTCCCCAGAAAAGTTCCCTGTAAGGGTGCTAGGAGAGGAGAAAGGTGTTTTCCCTCTTTTCACTTTGGCAGGTGGAGCTGGGTGGCTCGTGGACGTGGAGTGTGTGTGGGGAGGAGTGGGATGTTGTGGGTTCCGTCTGGGTAAGAGACACCAGGTGGGGAAGAGCCCTCAGCTTGAGGTGCTGTTCAGGGGGAAGTTGTGAAACTGGAAGTGAAAGGCATGAGGCTGGAGGGATTTTGTGAAATCGGAAGTGCCTGAGGTGTTGAAGGACAATGCTGAAAGCCTGTGGGGTGTAAAGGTGCCCTGGAAGAGCTCTCGAGCCTGGAGTTCTGTGTTGAGGGCAGCACAAGCAGGGGTTGGGCATCTGGAAGCGCTGAGGTGGGGAGTTTGGGTGCGAGGCTGGATGAGGCAGCAGGGACTGCCAAAGGTGCTGAACTGTGCTGGGAGAGGCCGCGGGTCAGATGAGGACACTGTGGTGACGCGTGTGTGACAGCCGGGCAGGGACGGGAGGGAATGAGAAGTGCTGAGGGAGGTTGTGAAACCTCCAGCAAAGGTGTTATGGGAGAGGACTTAAAATTTCTCTGCCTGAGCAGCACTAAAGCCTCATTTTCAGGGGCTGAGAAACCGGAGCATCTCGGGGCCTCGAGCAGGACACACCATCAGTGCGAGGTTTGCACGGACAGCTCTCACAGGAGCGGCTGAGGAAGGGAGAAGTAGTAAAAACATCGTGTTTCCATGACACTGCAAAGAGGGGAGGGGGAAGTGGTTCGAATCTGAGTGGTCATACACGCGTGGAGGAGGTGTTTCCCTCCCGGGAGTGATTGGCTGCCTGGAGGGTCACGCTGAAAGCACCACGGCTTTTTAAACAGTGGCTGCCCAGCCCGGCGCTGCAGGATGACACAAGGACTCGAGCTGCACCCTCTGTCACACAAGCCAGGGGACAACACTGCCAGGTGCAGGCGCTGAAATTCCCAGGAACCCACAGAAAGGTGAGAAATTCTGGGATGGGTCTTTGCTGCTGCACTCCGGTGGTTTCTGTCAGGCTTTGGGGAAGGGAGGAGAAACAGAACCAGTGGAGGAAAAAAGATCAAATATTTACTTCTCCTGCTGGACAGAAATTTGCTGCAGGTCAGGAATAGATGATAATAATTTTCAGTATAAGGACAGCTTCATTCCAGGGACTCCTTTCCCTGTACAAGTGCTCTTGAACTGCTCTAAATGCACCTCTGTAATATAAAATGTCATTATGCAGAAATCTGGTGTGGCAACATCATAACTTTCTGTCCATAGTCTGAGACGCCTTGGTGGGGTCAGGGTTGTTCTGCCTCAGGAACTACAGGCAGGATTTTGCAGGCAAGCCACAGGGAGGATGTTTGATCTCAAGCGAGAAAAAGACCACCTGGATTCAGGCTGAGCAGAGCTTTCACTTATTAGTTACATTAAGGAAGTACATTAACGTCTCGAATGTGTCTTGGAGATGGGAATTCAGTCTTTCCAAGGGAATATGAGAAATAAATGAGAACGGTTAGTGACCTTTTCCAGTGTTCTTCTCCACGGCCTGCAGAAGTCAGAGAAGGATTTCTTCACTTCTGTTACAAAAGAAGGCAAAACTATTGATGTTTTGTCATTTACCCATTGCAGCCATTTCTGCTCCTGGCAGTCTTTATGCACATACAGCACCTTCCAGTGCCTAAAGGTGCTCCCAGACAGCTGGAGAGGGACTTTGGACAAGGGCCTGGAGTGACAAGAAAAGGGGGAATTGTTTTAAACTGGAAGACGGTGGGTTTTGAATTAGATCTTGGGAGGAAATTCTTCCCTATGAGGGTGGTGAGGCACAGGTTGCCCAGAGGAGCTGTGGCTGCCTTATCCCTGGAAGAGTCCAAGGCCAGGTTTGATGGGGCTTGGGGCAGTCTGGTCTGTGGAAGGTGTCCCTGCCCGTGGCAGGAGGCTGGAACAAGATGAGCTTTAAGATCCCTCCCAACCCAAACCATTCCGTGATTCTATGACATGACCAATGGCACGAAGCCATTTAACACTGGGAAATAATCACCTGTCATTCCCTGAATCCCCAGTGGGGAGAGATGCACCTGTGGAGGCTGCAGCGCGCTGAGACAGGGCTTAGGCGACACTGAAGTGTTCACAAGCTCTTCAAATCGAGTGGAAATTGTCACATAAGCCAGGAAGCCACTTAACCACCAGGCCTTCCTCTGTTCTCGCAGCAGAAAAGCTGCACAGAACTTGAGGCTGTTTGTGCTAACTTCTGAAAAAATGTGACCACTTGTGGCTGCCCCTGGAGCAGGGTGTGAGGGAGGAACAGCCACGGGGCTGCTCTCCAGAGTCTTCATGTTAGAAGTGCTCAAGGTGCCGTAAGAGCTGAGGATGGGATCATCCAGCTCTGCAGTGCCAGAAGTTCCCTGGTTTCAATCAACCTTAAAGGAAATCATAGACTCCTCGAATAATTTGGGTTGGAAGGGACCTTAAAGCCCATCCAATTCCACCCCCTGCCGTGGGCAGTGACGCTTTCTTTCCACTAGCCCAGGTTGCTCCAAGCCCCGTCCAACCTGGCCTTGAAATTCCCTGCACCACACACGTCTCTTCCCTCTGTGCACGGGGTCAGCGTGCCTGGGGTGCTGGGATGGAACAGCAGTGAGTCAGTCTGTCACGTTCTGGGTGCTTTTGGAAGTCTGTCTCCATGTCAAAGAGAGAACAGAGGATTCGTGCTGCCTACACGGTTTTATGATTCACACCTTCCCAGAAAACCCCATTTTTTGTTCCTCTCCTCTTTTTAACTTCTTTGCCTTCTGTATCCCAACTAACAGCTGGTTGAGAGACAGCAGAGGAACTGCTACATTTGTTCTCTTTCAGACCAAAAAAAAAAAAAGGTGTTAAGCACATTTTTTTCTTTCCACCCCTAAGATTCTGAATCAGATCTCAGTCCCACGGGGAAGGAAACAGTGACCTAACTCAGGGAATGGGGTGAAGAAGTTATCAGAGCCACAACTCCGATGTCCTGTGAGGACGAGATATTTCTGTGGTTTCTTACATGTGGCTTTTGCAGTTTCTGGGGGAGAAGCTGAGGGCTCTGCCAGACCAAAATGTTTATTTGTTACTGTGCAGGGGACCCAGGAGAACCACATCAAATGGCACTTTATTAAAATAAAAATCACTCATCAATATAAAAAACTACCAGTTGTTCTCATGGAATCACAGAATTCCAGAGTGGTTTGGGCTGGAAGGGACTTTAAAGATCATCAAGTTCCAACCCCCTGCAATGGGCAGGGACACCTTCCAGTATCCCAGGTTGCTCCAGCCTGGCCTTGGACACCGCCAGGGATGGGGCAGCCACAGCTTCTCTGGGCAACCTGTGCCAGGGCCTCCCCACCCTCCCAGGGAAGGATTTATTCCCAATATCCCATCTAAACCCACACTCTGTCAGTGGGAAGCCATTTCCCTGTGGCCTGTCACTCCAGGCTCTTGGTCCCTCCCAAACCAAATTATTTTGCGATTCCATGAAATCAAGTTCTGGCTACAAAGCCTCGGAACAAACCCAGGAACCCCTCTAGAAAAGTCACCCTGGAGTTACCACCTCTCCCCTCTCTGCTCCCAGGTCTGGAATTGCCCATTATGAGACCCTCAACCACACCAATCCTCCTTCCAACCACAGCCATCCAGGCTCCTGGGACCAACCAGAGCGGGGCTGTGGGGCAGCCAGAGGCATCCTACACTGTCCTCAAGTTCATGGAGAGCTTCTGCCTGCTGAGCGCTGCCTGCGGGATGGTGGGGAACGGCCTGGTCCTGTGGTACCTGGGCTTCCGCATCCGCAGGAACCACTTCACCGTCTACATCCTGAACCTGGCGGCCGCCGACTTCGGGTACCTGCTGTGCATCGCCGTGGAGACCGTGCAGTACCTGATGCAGTTCAATGTGGGGGTGCAGTTCGGGATATTCCTCTTCCTGGATCTCTTCATGTACGGCACGGGCCTGTACCTGCTGACGGCCATCAGCATTGAGCGCTGCCTGTCCGTGCTGTCCCCCATCTGGTGCCGGACGCACCGCCCGAAGCACCTCTCTGCCGTGGTGTCCGGCCTGCTCTGGGCCCTGTCCCTGCTCCTGAACACTCTGGGATACGTTCTGTGCACCATCCGCCCCTCCCCCGGGGTCTGCCATCGCCTGCTCATCGCCATCGGAGCCTTGGACTTCCTCGTCTGCGCGCCCCTCATGCTGCTCTTCAGCCTCACCCTCTTCCTCAGGGTCAAGTGCAGCTCCCAGCCCTTCCAAACGGGCCGGCTCTTCACCGTCATCATGCTCACCATCCTCCTCTTCCTCATTTTCGCCGTGCCCCTCAGCGTCCTCATCCTCCTGGACTTCCTGGGCCACAAGTTTCTGTATTCCCCGGAGATTGGCTTCGTGCTGTCCTGCGTCAACAGCACCCTCAACCCCGTCATTTACTTCCTGGTGGGAAGCTACAGGGATCGGAAATTCAGGCTCACCCTCCGCCTGGCATTCCAGAGGGCCTTCCAAGACTCGGCAGATGACAGAGACGAGCGGGAAACCCGGGACACGGTAACCATGTCCTCCTAAGATCCCGCGTAGAATTAATTCCTTGGCAGAACTGAAGAACTCCGAGGTACTGGGGGAGGTCCATCTCACCTGACCCTCAGGACCCTCTTTGTAGATATTTTAGGTCGTTATTTCAAGCCCCATCTGTGATCACTGAAAGCGCATAAGCACCTGGACCACAGAATATTCCTGACCTGTATTTGGACCACATTAAAAGTTCCTTTTTCTTTCCAGTGACTATTAAATAATATCCATTTGGTAAGGTGAAATGTCTCGGTGTCTGAATTTGGCCGAAGAAATCCTGCTCAAGATAAATCCTTGTCATTCATAAACTCATAGATTCTCAGTGTTGCTTTCCACTCAGATCTCTGGAAATGAGATCGGGACCAACAATCCTCCTGTTGGAAGCAGACATAAAATTCCTGGAAGGAGAGTCCATCTGTCCCACTTAATTTAGAATTCCCATGTCTGAGCACACACACAGCCTTTTGTGGCTCACAGAGCCCATGTGGGCCTCTTAATGTGAGTGTTTTCAAGGACTGAAAGGACTCACATCCCCCAAGTCCATTTCTTCTCTTCTGAACCAGGGATGTTTCCACACCACAGAGCAGAAAAGGGATCCAGCTCCTTCCAGCTTGCTTTTAAAATTTATTCACTGAGTTTCATCCTCCCTTTTCTTGTATTTCAAAGAAATACATGACTGGAGATTATTATTTTATGTTATTATGTTGTTGCATGTTATTTTAATTTCCTCCAGCCCTCGGCAGAGTCTCTGCATTTAACTACAGCATGCACTGGGTTGATATTTCTTCCTTTAAAAGGGCAGATCAAAATCCATGGCTTTTAAATCTCCTTTACCAATGGAAATAAATGGAAGGATAGGGGGGAAAATACAGGAAACAGAACAAGGTAAATAAATGCCATGATTTGCCACAAATTGTTCTCTAAACCAAATCCTTTGGGGGGCAAAATGGGATTATTTGTGCTATCAGACTACCTAACACTTATTCTTTTGACCAAAATTGTTAGAAAAAGGCAATATGGGTAATTTTCTTTGAAAAACCTCACAGACTGATGTTCAAAATGTTCTCTTTTTGATATCTCAAAAGATTTTATCATTTGGGACAAACGAAACATTTCCATTATTGTTAAAAAGACCAGAAAGACCAGAAGTCTCTTTTTTGTTGTTGTTGTTATTTTTCAAAGGGATAAAACCAGTATATTATTATTATTATTATTATTATTATTATTATTATTATTATTATTATTATTATTATTATCAACTGATAAAAACACACAGAATACAAACTCAGATAAATAATTTTTTTTTAAATTTAGGGCACAGGAAGAACCTTCCAGTCAGTGTCTGTTGAAAAAGGACAGAAAAGCCAAGTTTATTTTATAACAGCTAATTCCAGGTGGTTTTTGATATATCCCTGCTGTGCTTAGGTGAATAACACTTCCTCCAGTGATTCCAGAGGAAGTGGGACCAGCCTCTGTGTGACTGACCCAACTATTTATGGGGATTTAGCACACTGCAGAAATCCTTCTTCATCTGTCATGTCCAAGCAAATCCTTTGTCATTCTCAATCTTTATTTTCTACTTTCTCCCTTCCTTTCTTATTTTCTTTCATTCTTGCTTTGTCCGTTTCTCTCCCGTTCATTCTCTTGCTTAATTTTCTTTTTTCTTCCTTGTACTTTTCTCTTTTTTCTTTCTTTCTTTTTTATTTTCTCTCTCCCCCCCTTTCTCCCTTTTTCCCTTTCTCTCTCTCTTTTTTTTCCCCTCTTTCTTTTCCCCAAATTGTAATTTTCTCCCATCTCTTACTCCCTACACCCCAAATCCCACCATCACCAACCCAGCACCCCTTGCTCTGCCCATTTTTGCAGCCTTTGCTTCATCAACAGAGTTTATTCCCTACGGATGGGGCAATGCGGGTCCTTCCACGGGGAATACAGCTGGGGAACAGGACCGAGCCCGGCTACACTGCTTGGAGTGCCCTTGCCCCCACAGAGACAGATGTGGCTGTCTCTGAGGTGCCACATCTCCAGGGGCCACGTGTCCAGCAGTGCCTCACAGAGCCGTCGCCACCTCCGCAGTGTCCCCAGGGCCGTGGCTCCCCTCGTCACTCCCGGCTTTCTCCTCAAACACCCTCCGCAGAGCGACTTTGATGGAGCGCTGGAAGCGGCGCCGCCGGCAGCTCCCCACCAGCACGTAAATCACCGGGTTGAGGGCGCTGTCCAGCAATGCCAGCAGCAGGGAGACGTAATCTGGGAATAACTCACTGGAATAGGGAAGGTTGAGGAAAACCTCCACGCAGGAAGAGATGACGAAGGCGAAGAAGAGCAGGACGTTGAGCAGGACGGCCACAAAGAGCCTCCCTGGCTTCCGCCTCCGCGAGCCGCAGCGCAGCTTGAGGAACAGGAGCAGGTTGGAAACCAACATCACGAAGGACAAAATCAGGGAAATCACAAGGACTACGCCTGCAAGGACGGTCTCAGAGTCTTCAGAAAAAGCGAGGTAGAGGGAGGACACCAACGCCACGGCGAGAGCCCAGAGGGCCCCGCTGACGGCGCCCGAGAGGTGCTGGGGGCGGTGGCAGCGGTACCAGATGGGGCGGAGGACGGAGACGCAGCGCTCCACACTGAGGGCTGCCAGCAGCCCCAGGCTGCTCAGGTCCAGCACGTGGCACAGGAGTTCCACTGCAAACACAAAATCTACGTAGAGAGGAGCAAGGTGAAACAAAGACGTGCAAAATGCTGCTAAGGTCAGAAAAGCCAAGGTAAGCAGGAAGAACAGGAGGAGCAGGGAGAAGTCGGCAACAGCCAGATTTAGGACGTAGACGGTGAAAGGACTCTGCTTCGTGTGGAAGCCCAGGAACCACATGACCACCCCATTCCCCGCCAGCCCACAGAGGGAAATCCCCAGGCACACCCCTGCAAAGGCAATCAGTGTGTAGGGAATGCTCGAGCATGGATCTGGGATATATTTCTCCAAGTCCAGAAATCCACCAGCAAATATATCATTCAGGGTGAAGTTTGCTGTGCTGTTCTCCCCCATGGTGAACGATCCTGCTCCGCGCAGCTGCCTTCTCCTTTTCCCACCACCTCCTAGGAGAGATGGGGAACCAGAGGGAAATAAGGGCCATCAGCATTCCCAGCACTTCCCATCTGTCCACACAGCCCCACGCCAGCCCCAGGAAGAACCCCCAGCCCTGCAGTGCCCAGGACAAGCTCCCACCCCTCCAGCCCTGACCCTGGACAGGAGGCATCTCCCACCAGTTCCATCCCTGGACTCCTACCTCCAGCAGGAACAGCGCTGTCACAGCAGCCCCAGGAGAAAGGATCTGGGATGGCTTCTGGAACCACTGGCTGTGCTTCAGCCTCGTCCCTCATGCCTGGGGTGCAGCCCTTGGCCCAGAGATCACACACCACGGTCAGAGCCTCCCCTCACAATCTCCCCACATCAGTGACAGCTTCCCCTCACATGTCCCAGGGACAGAGATCTTGTCAGGACAAAGTGGCCACGTCACCCCCTTCCTCTATCCCTGCCACTCTCCAGTGTCATCCCACCATGCGAGGGGCTTCTGGCTTTCACTGTGTGTGCCAGGTGGTCCATCCATCAGTGCAGAGGGGGATATAGATCATTCCCAGGAGTGGAGGATGGCAGAGGGGTGAGAGAGATGAGCCAGAGACCTTCAGGGGTGAGAAATCACGGATGTACGGACATGCAACAGCACAAGTATCTCAGTGCCTCTAGTGACTTGTAACTGGTGCTCAAAGACTTCTCCCAGCTTCCTTATGGGAGACACTTCCAGGAGTTGCACCTTTCTCCATCTCCCTCTCATGGATGGACCCTGAGGCCAAGTTCTCTCCTTGTTTCAAGTCTTGTTCTAGCTCCAAATCCTTCAGCTCCAGGCTGGACACCCTGGAAAGCCCATGGACCTTGTGCATTAACACATGCATCAGTCCTGGGCATGACAAGCACAGGATGTAACTCCAAAGGAGAGAGAACTCACATGAAAGAGGGGCAGAAAATAGGCAACAAAATGCCAGTCCCTGTGCTGTGAAAGGCTGAAGTTGTGTGGCAGGAACCACTTGGAGATAAGAGCACGTTGGCAGCACCATGTACCCCACAAACCTCGTCTCGGAGGAGACACGTGCCTGGCAAGGGTGATTAGATCGATAATTGGGATTAGATGGGATGGGATTAGAGGCAGTGGGCAAAGCCCTTGTGCAGTCCTGTGTCTGGTCACTGGTGATCTCCCACAGCAAGTGGATACAAGGACTGTGCTCATCCCCATGGCTTCTGCTCAGGGGCTCTGTTGGCATCCAGTGAGGTCTGGAATTTCTGAGGGGTTCAGAAAATCTTGTAAAAACTGAAAGGACCGTAGCAGGATAACCTTTCTATGGACAGGATCTGCCCTCACCCAAGGAGGGTTTTGACCCAGGATTCCCAGCACCTGAAGGTACATAATATTATCTGTGCTGTCCTCTCATTTTCACTGCTTTAGATCCAGTAAGTGGTGTTTAAAATTAGAAACTCTGAGTGTCTGCTTTAATGGGATTATAACAGATCAGCAACTCCTCATGAAGAAGTGGGGGGACAAGAGGAAGGGGGTGACGTGGCCACTTTGTCCTGACAAGATCTCTGTCCCTGGGACATGTGAGGGGAAGCTGTCACTGATGTGGGGAGATTGTGAGGGGAGGCTCTGACCGTGGTGTGTGATCTCTGGGCCAAGGGCTGCACCCCAGGCATGAGGGACGAGGCTGAAGCACAGCCAGTGGTTCCAGAAGCCATCCCAGATCCTTTCTCCTGGGGCTGCTGTGACAGCGCTGTTCCTGCTGGAGGTAGGAGTCCAGGGATGGAACTGGTGGGAGATGCCTCCTGTCCAGGGTCAGGGCTGGAGGGGTGGGAGCTTGTCCTGGGCACTGCAGGGCTGGGGGTTCTTCCTGGGGCTGGCGTGGGGCTGTGTGGACAGATGGGAAGTGCTGGGAATGCTGATGGCCCTTATTTCCCTCTGGTTCCCCATCTCTCCTAGGAGGTGGTGGGAAAAGGAGAAGGCAGCTGCGCGGAGCAGGATCGTTCACCATGGGGGAGAACAGCACAGCAAACTTCACCCTGAATGATATATTTGCTGGTGGATTTCTGGACTTGGAGAAATATATCCCAGATCCATGCTCGAGCATTCCCTACACACTGATCGCCTTTGCAGGGGTGTGCCTGGGGATTTCCCTCTGTGGGCTGGCGGGGAATGGGGTGGTCATGTGGTTCCTGGGCTTCCACACGAAGCAGAGTCCTTTCACCGTCTACGTCCTAAATCTGGCTGTTGCCGACTTCTCCCTGCTCCTCCTGTTTCTCCTGCTTACCTTGGCTTTTCTGACCTTAGCAGCATTTTGCACGTCTTTGTTTAATTTTATTCATCACTACAGGCGTTTTGTGTTTGTGCTTGGTTTCCTGTGCCACCTGTTTGACCTGAGCAGCCTGGGGCTGCTGGCAGCCCTCAGCGTGGAGCGCTGCATCTCCGTCCTCCGCCCCATCTGGTACCGCTGCCACCGCCCCCGGCACCTCTCGGGCGCCGTCAGCGGGACCCTCTGGGCTCTTGCCGGGGTTTTTGTTTCCTCCCTCTACGTCACCTACACCTATACTGAAGACTCTGAGACCGTCCTTGCAGGTGTAGCCCTCGCCATCTCCGTGGTTTTTTCCCTCATGATGTTGGTTTCCAACCTGTTCCTGTTCCTCAAGCTGTGCTGTGGCTCCCGGCGGAGACACCCAGGGAGGCTCTTTGTGGCCGTCCTGCTCAACGTCCTGCTCTTCTTCGCCCTCGGCATCCCTTTCTGCATGGAGGTTTTCCTCCATCTCCCTGATTCCCGTGCTTTATTCCCCGAAGACCCCTCCTTGCTGCTGGCATTGCTGAACAGCACCCTCAACCCGGTGATTTACGTGCTGGTGGGGAGCTGCCGGCGGCGCCGCTTCCAGCGCTCCATCAAAGTCGCTCTGCGGAGGGTGTTTGAGGAGAAAGCCGGGAGTGACGAGGGGAGCCACGGCCCTGGGGACACTGCGGAGGTGGCGACGGCTCTGTGAGGCACTGCTGGACACGTGGCCCCTGGAGATGTGGCACCTCAGAGACAGCCAGAAGTACGGGGGCACGTGGCTCTGAGCTCAGTCCTGTTCCTGTATTCCCCATGGAATGACCCTCACTGCCTTGGCCCCAGGGAATGTACTCTGATGTGCTGATCTTTTTCATTTTGTTGCCTCCCCTATATCAGATTTGGATTTATTGCTTTTGTTTCTTTCCAGTGTGGCAACTCCCACCCCAGAATCTGTTGAATAAACAACATCCGGGCTTTGCTGCAGAGCCTGTCCCTGGTGAACAGTGTCCAAAAATGGCTCCTTTCCTTACTTTTTCCCATTCTAAATCCTCAGGCTTGTCTGAGGAGGGCAGGTACCTGTCTCATACCAGAGTTCTTCCTAAGGCATGTGCCCGCAGTGGTTGGAATGAGCCATCTGTTGACAGTTCCAAGAGCTCCTCATTCCTTCTGGGAAAAGCATTTTGCCTCTGTGTCAAGTTCCTCTTTCGATTTAAAGCAACCCTAATCCCAAAATCTTGTCTTTGAATGAGCTCAAACTGCCCCTTCTCATTCCAGAGGTGGATTTTAAGGACCCTGCACAACAGAACTTTAATTTCTGGTTCAAACCTTGTTTTGCCACTTGTATACCACAATTTCAGT
>VXAZ01008268.1:743232-780074 GCA_013399875.1 Gymnorhina tibicen | reverse complement strand
GATGGTCCTGCTTGAGCGGGGAGATTGGCTGAGATGACCCGTTGTGGTCCCTTCCAACCTTACCCACTATATGATTCTGTGATTAAGAGCAGCTTTTGATTATACTCAAACTATGATGTTGAATTGTTGCAAACATAGGAAAAATAGTTCTAAATAAAATGTGGTTTTTTAACCCATATAGTCCCTAAAGAATCTATATTCACTCACAAGTGTTGTCAAAAATCGAGTTAAAATTTAAATTTAGTGAAGTGCTTCTGCAGTAGCTTGAACTCTTACAAAATTTTCTCCTACTCTTAAGCATGTCCTTTTTCCACTTTCTGGGTTAATCTCTCTAACATTTCTAGCACTGCTTCTGTCTCTTTCCCTCTTTCCACTTTTACTGTCCAGGTTAGAGTGCTTAGGCACATTACAAATCTCTGAGATTCGTTAGGAAAACCCCAAATAAACCTGAACAGGTGCTAGTGAATTACAGAGATGTTCAACTATCCTTCTTTGGTATTTTTTAAAACAGTGATTTAAATTTTGCTTTTTTCTGTGTGTGTGTGTGTTAATGTGTGTGTTAATTGTTAAAAAGAGCTTCTCCTGAAGATACATCTTTTAATTAAGAATATTGACCTATGTGTCTGTATTTTTAGTTTGGAAAATGTTTTCTGAGTGCCAATGTCTAATTTGGCAGATCCTTGCCAAGTCTTTAATGTTTTTATCATCATAAAAGAAAGCAGACTAAATTAAAGACATTGGAATTTATATATAAAAATAAAACAGGAGACTTAAGCAAAAGAATTTTAAAGGGCATATTTGTTATCAAAACAGTATATGATTTAGACAGCTGTTTAAATGGTAATAATGAAAATAATATCCTCTGCACCTAGCACATGTGCATGTAAGTATTTTCTGGCTTTTTCACAGCAATATGCTTCCATAAAATGCAGACTTTTTCTGTTTGCTACAGTTCATTCAGCTAATTTAGTTAAATGAGTAACTGACATTTCATGGAAGTAGCTTTTCTAAAGTAAGCCCTTTCTGGCTACAGTGATATGTTGGTTTTTTTGGTTTTTTTTTTTTTTAAACCTGCCTATTTTTTGCTTTTATACCTTGGCCAAAACTTATTTATAAATATGTTACAAATAAACTTTCTGACATAGTGTTTTATCCAAAACTACTTTTCCTAGCCATGTGATTCAAGTTCTATTTGAAGCATTAAAGTGCTAGTACCAGCACAGAGATTACTCTGCAGAAAAGTTTGGGAATGAAGACATTGGTGCTGACGTATAATAAAGTCTATCTTCTTAAGTTTGCTCTTCTTAATTTTTGTTTAAGGTCATAAAAAACATCTATTTTCTCTTCTTCATTTTTCTAATCTAACATGTTAAGCTGTGGCTGCAGGTCCTCCCCTGCAGTCGCATACTTTTGCCCTGGCAGTCTTTTGATTAATGTGTATATCTCACAGTGCTCAGTCACATTCCAGCCATTTCATAGTCTAATGGGAAAAGGCTGCAACACTTCTTGTAAAAGACGACTTGACAAAACCCAGTATTTGGTTGCTAATTGATCTGCAATTAAAAAATGGACTTGTTCTGCAAAAGAACCCTGACTTCTCTGTGAGTAAATGCAGATGTTGGTCTTACTGAACTTTTTCTCCTTCGAGACAACCCTTTTAATAGGATATATCTGGAGATGGAATCTTTTGTTACCTGGTGCTTTTTAAAATTATTGTTACTTTAAAAAGACCAAAACCAACAAAAAAAGAAAACCAAACCCTGCACCGAAATCTTGTCTGTGATTTAGACTTTAGAAGCAGGAACCTAAAGAGAATTAGACATGCGTACAGCCAGATTTGTATGTGGTTTTATGTGTATGATTTTTTATTAAACAAGTGGCTAGGAAATGGAGTGCTACCTTTTGAGAAATATTTCATTTCACTCCTTTCAGGCATTATTTCTCTTTTGTAATAGTATTGAGGTGGGTATTTGTTTGCTGTTTTGTGGTGGGGGGAAATCACTTGTATAAAGCTTTGGCATCCAGCAGATGAAGCCTCAGTGTAGAAGGGAATTATACAGAGAAGAGAGTACTGTGGTAGTTTGTAAAAAAGGGCAACACAGAAGAAACTAGCAAAGGGCTGAAAAGAGAATATGTAAAGACATCTAGGAATAGGATGTCTTTTTTATAGATACAGAGTAAGATGTCTGTCTTTCTGTATGAATTTATATCTTACATGCAACATGTATTAGAATTGTGTGTGTATATATGTGTATGTATTTGAATCTTCAGATATGTAACAGAGTTCAGAAATAATGGACTAAAATAATGCATAGGAAGAGATAAAAGAAGCTAGGTTCTTCTCTAACATCTCACTGCTTTTTGAATCCAGTAACTGTAACAAATAGCAGAACTTTGAGTTGGTATATTTTTTAACCAAGCAGGTTTCAGTAGGAGCTGTAAAATAACATCTGTTAGCTCACTTTTTTTTTTCTTTGTGCTTGAAAATAGTGCACTTCCTCAGACTTGGGAGAATGAGTTGAAGAGATACTTCAGTACTCTGCATCCTCCATTAGATGAGAATTTTGCCAGCTGCCAATGTCCTATTTAACAAATATTCTCACTCGTGGAGTGTTCTTTAGCCTTCTCTCCAAATGGCATTTCTCCCAGTGTGATAAGCAGTATATTGTGTATACAGTTTCCTAGTGAGACATTGGCTACCTTAATTAGTGTTGTGAGCTGTGCTGGATATCACCAGTGGAATATCCTGCACAGCCAGTATCCAAGCTTTCTATGCAGCTTTTGTCCTACTGCCCTTTGTTTCCTTGGTGGTTACGGGAAGAAGCCCTTGACCTTTGGTGGGTAGGATGTTTTTAGTATGTGTGAAATGGTTTTGGAGGGGTTTTTGTTACTTTTTTTATTGTCCTGCAGACAGTAAAATACAAGAGTAGTAGCCCTGGCTTGTTTGTTTCCTTTTATAATACAGAAGACTAACTTGCAAACTCAGACTTGACAGCTTGTCTGTAGGTATGGTTTGTCCGAAATTAAAGCCATTAAACTTGTTTGAAATGCATATTTTATTAGGCTTTATGGTTTTCATGTGCCCATTTATCAACCATTTTTTATGTTGTGCTCAAAAATTTTGAGTCTAGGCTTGTGTTCAGTGTACTGATGAATTTGTGGTTAAAAATACGTAAGGGAAACTTCTTGACAGAAGTATCCATGTTAGTGATCGGTATCTACTGTGATTTTTCATGTAAAAAATGCAACTTAGCTAATGTTCTGATAGTGTTCCTAATTTTATTAGCTCATAGTGAATAAATGAAGATTGCTAAAACTTAAAAATTATTCTCAAAGCTGGTATTTTGGCATCAGTAAAGAAGATTGACCTCAGTATCAACTGGCAGTTTTAAAATTTGGGGTTTTGTTTGTAGTTAATTTTTTTTAAGTACCAGGGTCCAAAAGTTCTAGCTTACTTGAATTTATTAAAATATAAGATAGCTGACCAGCTTCTCGTGGCTGAACAGATTTTTTCATATAATGTGTGAAAACATGTACGTTATTTCAGGCTCAAAACATGCCTTGTTTTTTTGTCTGCTTCCGAATTTGTCACCTGGGTTTGATTCATATACCTCATTTTAGGTGGTTTCTCAAGTCCTTAATTTTGAGAAGTGGCCTATTTAGCAGAAATTTGGTTTGGTTTAATATAATTTAAAAGTATTTGAAAAGCGCTTGTAAAGCATCAGATCAATTCTTGAAACTCAAGAATGTAATGTATAATATTCTGCAAACATATAGAAACTGGTTATTAAAATATGTTAAAATATTTTACTGCCCAAGCGGAACTCATATTCTTGTAGGTAAAAGACGTGGACTTCTTTTTGCTGTAGATAGCTTTCAAAACTCATAGATTTTCATAGTGATATCTTTTTCATCCTTTTTATTTTAATGTACTAAGATTGAGCATAATTTTATGTTTATAAACCGAGTGTAGTTTACTTATCAAACATTCATTCCATAAGTAAGCCATATATAGTTGAGATACACAGTTATCTACCATATATGGTAGATACAGAAAGGTGAACCAAGGTATCAGTGAATATTCAGTGCATCAAGATGAGCTTAGCAATAAAGCCTTACTGCTCTTACTGACTTGGGGACTTTTTTTTTCTTTTTTTTTTTTTTAACTCTTTTTATTCATTTACATTCTGCTACAAAAAAGTTGGAGTAATGGGTAACTAATAAACTTGCATATATCACTGCTGGTTTAAAAACTGAACAGCAAAAAATTTTTTGTATAACTCTAAATATTACTTAATTATCATTCTTGTTAACTTTTATCTTATTTGTATTTTGTTATTTCTTACCTAGAAGTGGAAGAACTGTTAAATTCTCTTAAGCATATCCAGCACATTTTGGTAGACCCTCAGAGTCAAGAGGATATCTCGCTCATTTTACAGCTTGTTCAAAATACCGATTTTCAGAATGCATTTAAGATCCACAATGCTGTTACAGTGCACATGAACAAAGCCAGCCCTCCATATCCTCTCAGCTCCAATGCACAAGAACTAGCACAAGAGGTATGTACAGTATGCATCCCTGGGATATACATGAAACCTATAATCATAGCTACTGTTGAAATACATACTTGTCAAGCTTGTCTGAGTGACTGAATGTTGAATATGAAAGGGGTTAGAATAGTCACTGATTGGAAATCTGGAAAAACCGGATACAGCAAACAGTAACCAGAAAAATATTTTGGGGGTAGGAACTCCCTCTTCAGCATGGATAGATAAGTAACAGAGAAGGTACTATGTTTAAACATAGGAAAAGGGAGTGGTTGTGACAATCTAACTCCCTTTCCGTTGGTATTCTTTATTTCAAGCATTCAGGAATTGAGTTACAGTTCTTTGTTATTGTGACTTTCCTCTGAGTTGAGCCATGGTTCTTAGATTGGGAGGCATCTCTGAAAATACAAGCATACTGGAAACAAGCATTTTGCTTTAAACTGAGCAACAGATCCCTTAATACTTAATTTCAGTGTTTTAATTACTGCCGTGATTAAACTATTTTTTGTCTGACAGATGACAGCTCTTTTATAAGAGCTGATACATTTTTTAAAAATGTTAAAATATTCTGAGGGGTCACTCAGTAAATTTTGTCACAATTTTCCAAGTGTATATGTATGTATTGTGGTAAAGTATGACTGCGTCTTAGACCAATATGATTTTGTTAGCTCTGACCGAGGTAGCTTGAATACCAACATCAGTGCAAGCCTAGCACTGTAGTGTTCAGCAGCACCATATCCAGCTGGGTAAAGGCAGCCAGCATTTAGCACCCAGCAAACCAAACTGACTCAGGTATATGGGTTGGAGTAGTTCAGTATGGCAGCAGGTGGTGGGTGTTGGTGGGGTTTGTGGGTTGGTTGGTTTGTTTGGTTTAGTATCTGGTTTTATTTCTCCTTGATGCATTTTTTTTCAGCAGCTTTTTCCACTCTCCTTTCTTTTACTACACTTTAACCTTGTAAGCCAGCAGCATTGTAGCAAGCTTGAAGTTCTTTTGCAGAAGATACTGACTCTTGAGGGACATCATTTAAACACAATCTAAAGGTGCAGGTGCTGATTAAACTTCAGCTTAGGATTTTCCTGTTTAGGTTGTCAGTAAGACTGCCAAAAGTAGGTGGAAGTACTTAAGAATATTCTGTGGATCTGTGAAAACTTCTAATCAACCCACTGTAATCATATGTTTGCAGTACATGTGAGCTTCCCTCTGGCTTGCTTATTCATCAGTCTGTAGCCTGCTTCAAAATCCTCACTAGGCTTCTTCCGTGTCTGTGAGTCTGAAGGAACCTTTTCAGTTACTGTCTGTTTGTAAACCACTCCCCCAAACATCCACTTCACATAGGCCTAGTTTAGGATTTCATTCAAATACAAGCCAGAATTTTTGAACCTCTTTTTATAATACAGGCTGTTACAGATGTAACCCTTAAGAAAGCTGGTTCTTTCCCTTCATAAATATGATGACCTTTTATTTGCTACTTAATAGAAATTTCCAATAAGAAAGTATGCCTAGGAAAACTCTAGGTCTATTTCCACATTTTCACGTTTCTCCCCATTTTTCGCTACCCCTTAGCTTCCCAAAATATTCTTCTCTTTTTTTCAAGTGATTTGGTAAATCCTAAAATCAGAAGGTGGTGCAAAGCCAGTTTTGTATCTTCTACCAGTCCATGAAGAAGGTTAAACAAAAAGAAAATATTTCATTAATCCAAAAATTTTAAACCAACACAGTTTGATCATTATCCATGAGACTATCACATAAAAGACAAACGTATCACTGCACTCACTTGGACTCTTCATCTCCCATCTCTGTCTTGTCCAGCCTTGAAATTCCTGAAAACTCAATATTTTGCAAACGTCTGTTCCCATTTTCAGATGTAATCTAGTTTCTCAGTGATTCAGCTTCTTGTGTACTTAAGTGACTTGTATTTTGCAATATGTTAAATAACATCCTGAAATGAGAGAGCCAGAAATTCAGGACAAATATTTCTGTGTCTGACAGAAGCATCTCGAGAGGATACCTTGAGGCCTCCATTCACATCACTCTGTACGTCCTTGTCTTGCGTGAATAGACGACCTTATGTTTGGTTTTCAGATCTTTTATTCATTTTGGAAAGGTTTCTGTATTTGTTATAGTAGCAGTATGGGAGGAAATTATTTCTGCTTTAGAAAAGTTGGTGGTGTTTTTGTTTTGGTTTTTAGGGTTTGTTGTTGGTGTGGGGTATTTTTTAATCCTGACAATGCGTTTATCTTGCATGCCCAAGTTTTTTCTTCTACTCTCATTTTTGGTTGTCTTTTGCTTTTTCTACCTCTAAGCATAGGCATGGGAAACTCCCCCGAAAAGCAGCTCATTTACTTACTTCAGGGTGTTTTTGACAAGACACTTGCGAAAGCCTGGATTTAAGCTACTGATAACATCTCGATGATAAAAGCCAGAAGACATCACAGGAAAGAAAAATAGCAGATACATGCATAACCTTAGTTTTAAATAGCAGGTAGTGGTAGAGTGCATATTTTAGTGCACAGGTCATGAGCAACAGTGTATCTCTGAAACTGTTTGGAGTGTGTGCCCCAGTTTAAAGCTGCAGACATGTTTTGTTTGAGGCTTTATACTGTGGAAGAGAACATCTCTAACAGGAAAAGGCATTTTACAACACAATTTCACGATGCGACATGAAACAGTCTCCCTTTAAAAAAAGTAATAATTAATATTACTTAGCTTTTTTAAATTTTCCAGTCCTCTTTAGGAAATTCTTAAAATTGGTAGTATACATGTACAGTTAACTTTTCCCACCAATTCTGATAACCAGACACTAACAACTCAAGATTTTTCTTTTCTTTTTAAGAAGCTTCAATTGAATTAAAAAGGTGGAATGAAGCACCTGAGCTTAAGGAATTTATTTGAGAAAGCTTATCTTCATGTAATGGGGGTGTACTCCAAGTCTCAAATAAAAATAGCTGGTAAACATCAAGTGTAATTAAATTGATTTTAAATCCATTTAAACTTGACCAAGATGGGGGCAAGGATTATGGCAACATGGTCTGAATCTTGACCTTGTAAGAATATTTGATGCAGCATTCAAGAAGAGTTTATAACTTGGCCTGTAACAGCACCTACCAAATACCTTAAAAACGTTCTTGCTATTAAATATATTTAATAGGCTAAATTTATATAGACTATGTTCCTAAATGTTTTGGACTTGCTACTGTTTGCTTCTGCAAAATCAGACAAATAAACCAGATTAGTACTGTTGAGGGGATGCACTAGAAGCTCATAACTTCTGGTGTAAGTGCACTAGAATATGTATGTATGTTCCATCTGAGAGTCCTACTCACCTGCCAGTAAACAACAACAGAATTTTGCAGGTGCAGTTAATTCCTGAATGTTTAATATCACTCCAGCACACGCCTCCATCATACATGCCTTCAAATTGTAGTGTGTGGAATGAAACCAAATTGATAACTTCTGCGGGGGTTCTTGAACTAAAGTTAGCATGATTAACAACAAAAACTAGTCTGGAAAGTTAAGAAAATACAGTTATTGCCATGTACTCAGTGTGGATTGCTTATGCTATATGTAGTGTGTCACTTCTGGAATGACAGGCTTCTTCAAATTTCTTAGTCTGATAAAGCTGTGGGATTCATTACCATGAGTTACAAAGGACTCTAACATGCAGCACTACTGCTGTAATAAGTGGTGTATAAGGCAGCCTGAAGCTTTCCTAGAGCTTCATTAAATAAGCAAATGAGAGATGTATCTTTTTTCTTAAAGAGGAGGGATATTAAAATTTTGAATAATCAAATTATTTAAAGCAGAAATTCAACTTGAATAAAGGATGTTTACTGCACACATAGTAACTGGCTGAACCAGATTGCTTTCTTTTCTACTGTCAAATCCCCAGCCTCTGACCTTGCATTCAGAAGACTGTGTTCCTTGCAAACTTCCAAGTTGCTATCTGAGTAGGTTTTCCTGTAAAAAGATCATAAAGATTTGATAAATAATGCTTTAAGGCTTCTTATGGCTTCTTCAAGAAAGGAATTCAAGGTCCCTTGAAAGTTAGAATTTAATTAAACCTCTATGAGAAAGTCTTTTGTATAGAAGAGTCTTTTCTTTCAAAACAGAGGAAAACTTGTCAGTGAAATGTGTCTTTTGCAGTGTTCTGTTTGCTATGTGACATCCTAGAATTCAGTTGAAGCCAGGTGTAATAGCTTCCTGTCTAATTCAGAGATATGACTGAAGTCAGGACTTCGTGAAACTGAGCTCTTTGTGTTCTCTATGATTTTAAAGAAACCTAAAAAAATACTTAAATCTGGCTTCTTCTTTGTCAGTTTTAAGCTATACTACGTTTACTCACCATGAGGCATGTTCTAGGGATGTCAGAAGGAGGGCTCTTGGAGGTTGTGCCAGGTTTATTGCGAAGCACGGGAACGTGTTCAATGTGACACTTTGCTTGGCAGTGTGAGGATCTTGCTCCATGGGAACAGCTCATTTAGTGGCTTCTCCTAGAATTTAAAATTATCTTGACTTGGAAGTTTTCAGTGCTGTTATCTGGTAGCATCCAAGGGAGTTATTAGCATTTCTGTAGAAAATTGCTCCTAGTATAGAGGCTTTTCAGACCTTTAGATACTGTTGGATCATACAAAAAGATGAAATATTTTCTCTTTGAAACTTTTGATTTCTTGATTCTCTGATGTCACACTACCTCATTTGTAAGAGTCAAAAGCTCTTGAAAAAAATGTTTTCTATTACTCTGAAAGCTGCTGCTATGATTTGTATAATCTACGCTTGATGTCTTTGAATTCATTTGTGCTGTTGGACTTGTGTGCCTTTGGTCAGAGGATAATGGCTTTGGAAAGTATCTTCAGCCTCACCTTTATGTAAGAGGACTTCCCTGCTCTTGGCTCTCTGTATGAGCATACCAGTATTTGCAAGAGATGATGGCAAGGCTTTTCTGGTAACTATATGAGAAGGAAAACCTATTTTGGCAGCTGAAGCTGCTTGAGCAAAAACTATCCTTCTGTTAGTGTGGATTATTTTGGAACCAGCCAAAGAAACCAGGTTTTCAGGGAGGGGCCTTTTGAAGTTTTGATTTGTACACTTCCTGAGACAGGAGCTCCAGGATGCATTGCAAAACCTGTCTCGGAATCTTTGGCCTTGCTGTTGGTGGAAATAGTTTCCGTAATAAGAATATAATAATCTGCTTTTAAGGAAGAGGAAGGCTAGTCACATTAATGAGAAATTACTCTAGTTAAAAAGCCCAGCATATTCTCATAATACACTTCACTGTGACTGATTTCAGTGACATGAAGTCACTAACTTTCTAGAGTTCAAATTTTTTTGTGTGCATCTTTGTGATACCTGAGCTCATTGCCAATCTCTGGTATTGACAAATCTGTGTGAGGTACTGGATACCAACTTAGATTTGGCAGATTATTACTGAGACAAGGTGTGCTGGGTTAGTCCTGTGGTCTCATTGCATGTTTTCCTAATGTGCACCAGATTAATCAGTCAGCAGCAGTGTAACAGCTACATGGATATACTTTACTTTCAGTAAAATGAATAATTGCAAGTAGGGGGTTGTGCCTGAGTAGGAGAGGGAGGATTGGTAAATCACTGGCTAGATTAAGAGTTTTACTGCTTGATTTCTTTTTAGGTACAGAGTGTTTTGAAACCTAGCCACCACAAGGATGGACAGGAGCTTAATGCTTTGCTGAATGCGCCTCACATGCAGGTAAAACAAAATGAAACTTCTAATCTAATGGATCTATTTTTTGATACTGTTTTCAGTGTAACTTATTTTTTGCCTTGGGCTGACTGGGCAAGGATGAATTTTATTCCTCAACCCTCATCTTTCTAGGATAAGGAATTTGCAATTTCCAGAAACTAATGGAACTTTTTAATGAAGTGTAGTGCATGATTGTATTCAGCCTTTGCTATGGTCTATATGTATTACAGGGTAATTTGCACATAAACAATGTAGCAGTAGGTCAGTGGGAACAGGGCAACACGTGAGCTGCTTTGCTTATCTGTTTTTACCTTTGGCAGTTGTTTCATGCTTACCATAGGGTGCATAAAGGAAATTTTGTTCTGGGGTGGTGATGTAAAAGTAGTTTTCACTGCAAAAGTTATTCTGAGTCTGCAGACTCATACGTAGTAAACCAATGTCTGTTTTTTTTAGTACAGATAATATAGAAGTACAGTCATAGTTGTGTTCAGAATTGCTTTTTTATTATTTTCCACTCTGAAAGTTTTGAAAAAGAGTAGGTGCTACGTAGCTGTGATAAATGATTTGTTTTATTGCTTAAGTCAGTTTGGAATGTGCTATGACCTGCAGAGACTGTTGAAATTGCAGAGTATCATCTACTGTTTTGTATGCATATCAAGCGTGATATTTTCTGTAACTGAGCTGATTTTGTTTAACACTAGGCACTTCTACTGGCTCATGATAAGGTTGCAGAACAAGAAATGCAACCAGAGCCTATGACAGATGAAAAGATTTATGAGAATGTTGGCGTGTATGGCGGGGAGACGGTTAAAATAGTTCGCATTGAGAAAGCTCGAGATATTCCATTGGTAAGTGCTGGTGCTTACTCAGTTATATGTAAAGGAAGTGAGCCTTTCTGACCTTCCCAGACTGCTATGAAACATTTGGAATTCAAATGCAAAGGTAATGTTTAACTTGTAAACACTCTTCCTCCCTCCAAAATGAGAAGCACTTATAGACGGTAAACTTGTGTTTAACGTGAATTGGGCAGTAGTCATACTACCATGTAAAATCTGTACAACTTCTGTCAACTTGGATTTTGACAGATCTTGGCAAGAGTCACTATCCCAAGCCTGCTGCAAGGGAGCTTAAAGCCTTTTGCCAACCAGATGTAGGTTTTTTTGGTTGTCTGGTTTCTGGTTCTGGGGTTTGTTTAGCAGTTATCATCTGCTATTTGCATCTTTCAAGTAAAAGTTTCCTGAGGACTATGTTTCTAAAAAAATAATGAATCTTATGGTGTGGAGCAGTTAAATTCTTCAGTCTTTAATGTAGGTTGAAGGAGTTAAGCAGTGGGTTTTTTGAACTGGAGCATTGTGTGTATGCATCCAAGCTGTTACTTGCATTCTCTTTCAGCATGGTTTTTCCACTGGCTTGGAAGATGTACAATAGATGGCTTTGAGTTTCATATATGTAATAAATTCAGAATGTGTTGCTACTACACAGGGTGCTACTGTTCGCAATGAAATGGATTCTGTTATCATTAGTCGAATAGTCAAAGGAGGTGCTGCGGAGAAGAGTGGGCTGTTACATGAAGGGGATGAAGTTCTGGAGATCAATGGCATTGAGATCCGTGGAAAAGATGTTAATGAAGTTTTTGACTTGCTGGTGAGTTGGAACACTTCTTGTTTTCTCTGCAATAAATACTCATTTCATAAGTCTGAAGCCTGTTGACTCTGCTTGTCATTTTACTCATATTTAGTCTCAAAAGTATTTCCATTCTGGTAGCTGGTGTTCATATGTGCAGGGCATTTCAAGTTTTCTTTCTGATGCATAGGAGGATACTGACAAGTATAATGGCAGTTATCTGCAAAAATGAAGGCTACAAATGTGGAAGTATCAAGCTATTATTTTTAGATTTACTTCTAATGATTTCTAAGAAAAACTCTGTTTAGGTCTAAAAAGACATAATTTTTCATCTTTGTCTCTGGTTCAGTCCACAATTAATAAATGTGTGGTTGGTTTGGAGGTAGTTTTCTTCATAGCAGCTTACGTGGTGCTGTTTTAGGCTGGGTTTAGACTGAAGCAGTGTTGATAATGCACCAGTGTTTTAGCTGTTGCTGAGCAGCACTTGCACAGTGTCAAGGCCTTCTCTGTTTCTCACTCTGTCCCCTGCCTGCAAGTGGGCTGGGGTGAGCAAGAGGTTGGGAGGGGACACAGCTGGGACAGCTGACCCAAATTGACCACAGTGATGTGTCTTGCCGAGTAACGTCAGGCTGAGCCATAAAATGTGGGTGGTGATGATTGCTTTTACATCACTTGTTGGGTTGGGGTTTTTCCACTTCACTTATTAGACTGTCTTTACCTCGACCCATGAGATTTTTTTCTTGCATTTGGTCTTCCAGTTCTCTCCCTCATCCTGCTAGGAGAGAGGAGTGCGTTAGGAGCTGGTCGGTGCTTAAGTTGCTGGCCAGACTTAACCCACCACAAATTGTATCACAGGGGACCTTTACATGACCAGACTTGTTACTCTTTCCCTCCTGATAAAAGCGCTGTTGTCTAGCAGTTTACTTGCATAGATGTTTTCGTGTTTATTACACTGTTCATGACAAAATTATGCTTTAGTTTAAAAGCAGCTAGGCAAGAAATCCATCAGGAATTAGTAAATGCAGAGGTACTCACTTTCAAAAAGGCCCTGTGAGACAGAATGTCAAAAGCTGGCACTTACCACCAGCATTTTCTCTTGCCCAATTGCACTTCTTTCGTGCTTTTCCCTGGTACCTGCTTTGGATCAGTGTCCAAGACACCTGGAACCTGACTCTGAATCTTTGGTCCAATTGCAGCAGGCAAGACCATTCTGTCAAAGTGAAAACAGATGAAAATGACATTTTTTTAGATGTTAATTTATAACTTTGGCACAAAACATTGTAAATACCAACTAGGACTTACTTAGTAGGGGCTTGGGGGGAAAAAAAAGGACGAGAAACATATTTAGTAAATATTCAAATTATTTAGTAGATTTATGCTCTAGAGACAAATCAGAATCAGGACCAAGACTTAGGTTCAGCTGTAGGAAAAAAGTTGGACTTCTTTGCTGAAATTTGGTGATAAAACTTTTCATCTATTTCATACAGTGAGATCAAGGGGAAGGAAGTAGAGGCAGAAATGTGTGAGGTTTAGGGGGTTTTGTTTTACTGTTTTTAAACCAATTAGAAAGATGCTTACAATTCTCTGAAAAGCCTTGAATGTCCATGGGATTTTCGGATCAGAACTATCTGAGATTTGTCATGTTTTGTAATTGTCTCCATTGCCATCTGTATTTTTTAAAGCCATATTTAACCAAGTCCTATGCTTCTGGAAAGAATGTTTTGTAGGTGATTAACAGGTAGTTCAAGTCTGGCAGTTTAGTTCTCTGCAGAGAACTTATTCTGCTCCTGAGCAGCTCCTGCAATGTAGGGTTAAAAAACAAAAGATGTAAAGCCACAATACATTGGCATAAGAGAAAAATCACTTGCTGAAAATTAAAAACAAACCTTGTGGATTTTTAAAATATATTTTTAATACAACTAATTTAAAATAATACTTCAAATTCTTTATTAAGAAATATTTATTATTTATTTATTATTTACTATTATTTATTTAGTTGTCATTTTTATTTTGTAATGTGGAAATGAAGTTCTGAAGTGCTTCAGACCCCCCAAAACACTTCAAGCACAGGAGAAGGAAATTACTTCCCTCCTTAGTTTTGCCTCACTTCTTGGTACTCAAGTGGTAATAAACTACACGTGACTTTTAGACTAGACTGTTCACGTGATCTCTGTGCGATTACAGACATTCCTCGTGGAACTATGCATGATGACCGAAAATCATGGATTTTCCTCTCTTGCAGCCTCATCTTGCTATGTTCAAGTCACATTTACTTTATTTAAGCCTTAGTTCTGTGTTTTTTGAGATACATGCATTTTCTTGTTTTATATAGGATAGATTGTTGTGTTATGCTTCGTAGAATGGTGTATAGGAAGTGAAGCACCTGTAAACCTTGTCACAGGCTGTCACTTGCACTTTATCAATATATTTTCATGTTTGCAAACACATTCTGTATATGAAAGTATGTAAACAAAGAAGATAAAGACAAGACATTTATTATGTTCTACTTTCTTAGCAAGGGTGACTACAGTATTGGTATTGAACACTTTACATATACAAGATTTGAGTGTGTTAGCTAAATTTTTTAACAGTGTTTTGTATTCTTTACTAATGTTAACAGCATAAAATCATAGTAGAAATGTTTAGATTTGAAAACATTGTTCCATTTAAACAATTCTAGAAAAATTACATTTTTTTTAATATATTTTTTCATTCCACCGTAGACCCACTTGTTGGTATTTTTGAACAGAGTAAGAGAATATTATTATCCATTTCTCCTAAGTCTCTGCTTGACCCATTTCAAATAGAAATAGTTTATATTCAGGAAAGCTAGGCTTTTAAAATCTGAGTATCAACATTTAGCTTTCTAGTCTGTCTGAATCACTGCATCTGTATCTGTACTATATATTTTAAACAGCTAAGGGGTAGATGATGCACTGTTAGGAACAACTTTTAATGGGAATTTTTAAAGCATTTTTCAAAATATTTATTAAAATTCTTAACTGTAGGCCATATTTTGATACTGTATATGAAGAGTCTATTTTTCTTCTCAGGCTGACATGCATGGTACTCTGACCTTCGTATTGATTCCCAGTCAGCAGAGCAAGCCACCTCCTGCAAAGGAGACAGTTGTAAGTAGCTCTACAGGTGTTCTTGTGCTTGGTGATACATACTTTGTTTTACCAGTAGTGTGTAAAAAGTTCTCCTGTGGCTCCTTTACATCATGGAACAAACCCAAAACGTAGCCATTTAAATTGATTTTAATTGTTACCAGACTAACACCTGAATTAACTGTTGAAAATTATTAATGGTCTTAAGCTGAAACTCTTAGTATGATTTAAACTCGGTTTTGAAGGAAATTGTAAAAGTAGAACTTCCTGTGGTTCTGAGCTTCTTATTCGGAATTTATATATTGTATGTGTGTGTGTATGTATGTATGTATGTATGTATGTATGTATTAAAAAACTTGGATTGTTGAAACTTGCAAATATGCTTCGGGAGGAAAAGATAGCTTTAACAGTTGGAAGAAAGAATGCCCAGACATTAATGATTGGTGACAAAATACTTTACAAGTGAAACGTCACTTAAAGCCCAGAAAATGGGTTTCAGTCTGTGTATTTATTAGGTACTTTAGCCAATCAGAAAACCTCTGATAATTTTTGAATGCAGAGAACTTAAATCAGTAGCCGGGGGAGGAGATTGTCCCTGCAATGGTTAAATTCAAGCCTAGATAAAGTTTCCATTTTATAGAAGCTTAGAGTTTTTATATATCCTAGCTCCGATGCAATCACAGGAAGACAAGGTTTAATTCTTCAGAACTCACTGGGGTGTTTTTCTTCTGTTTTTATATTTGATCTCCTACAGATACACGTGAAAGCGCATTTTGACTACGATCCCTCTGATGACCCTTACGTCCCCTGCCGAGAGTTAGGCCTGTCTTTCCAAAAAGGAGACATACTCCATGTGATCAGTCAAGAAGATCCAAACTGGTGGCAGGCTTACAGAGATGGAGATGAAGATAATCAGCCATTGGCAGGCCTTATCCCTGGTAAATAAAGCTCTAGAAAAAGCTTGACGGTCAGTAAAGTTAAGTTATCATAGCCACAGGAGCAATACTCAGGTTTTCAAAGACTTGTGTACCCTTAAATATCCATTGCCTTAAATATGTCTGTGTCTTTGAACCATTTGCAGCAGAGCCTTCTGTTGGGTATTACAATGTATGGAGTTAAACGCAGAGTAAAGCTACTGCCTTCACTGCACCTTTCAGGAGCTACTCTCCTCTTCCTTTATTCCTGCACCGTGGGGACTCTGCAGATTCAGAGTTCCCTCTGCTGGCTGCAGCAGAGATGTGGAACTGCAGCCCACTTGCTCTCTAGAGATGGGCATGGCTCTGAGGTTTCTTACCTTTTCCAAATAAACTACTTGATACAGTACCTTTTTTGTGGCCACTTTTCAGCATGTTTTCACTTAACAAAGGGCATCAGTTACTTGTGACAGTCAGACTTCTTTTCTCACTCTTGGGTAAAAGGGTTTTCAGATACTGAAGTACGTTCATAATTTTTGCATTGCAGTATGTATTGCAGCCTAGTTCATTAGAGATCTGCTGCTCTGTAAACACAGTGAACAAAAGACTTCAAATTCCATAGAATATCACATTGTAACTTTATGGTGCTTGAATAAGTTGAGAGAAACATTGATTTAAATACAGGTAATCTATTTTAAACTGAAGTTCAAAATATTTAATATAAATAGAACACATTTGACATACAAGAATAATTAGAAAACCACGTCATCATAGTGGGGAAATGTAGTCATTCCTGTAGTTTCACTTTTCCAGGCAAAACTGTCTAGTATAATACAAATACTCTGCAAGTCTCTCTTGATGAATATATTTTTTGAAGTAAGAAACCAGTTTTGCAGCAGTTTTTGTTTCTCTTTTAAAATTTTAATTTCTCTTTTAAAATTTTTTTTTATATGTTACATTCTACTAGAACCTTCAGAGACGTAAAAGCTTAGGAAAAAGTCAAATGAGTAAGTCATTACAAAAAAGCATGGAAATGGTTTCTAAATGTTAATGACTCTTTTGCTTTTTTTAATGCATCAAGGAAAAACTTTTCAGCAACAAAGAGAAGCAATGAAGCAAACCATAGAAGAAGACAAGGAGCCTGAAAAATCAGGTGGGATATATGCTTTCCAAGTTAAAAAAAAATCTCTTATAGCGGTGTTAATTAGTGTTATATGGATCCTTGTCACGGTAGAGTTCTAGAAAATTCTCGTGGTGGCATTTTTTTTTTTTTTAATAACACAAGTGGGATGATTCTTTGAAATTCTTCATGTAAATACAAGTCTGAATTTAACACTTTGTTGTATAAATCACGTGGGTTTTTCACAACTATGTGCAATGTAGTTAGGATGATGTAGAGCATTTGGAAAGCCCCTTTTTTCTTAAAGAATTTTATCTGCCATGGCTTGGTAGAAGTCCTTGACATTTACTTAATACACTGAAGCATTGTAATCAACAAGAGGATATTATGCCTTTTGAAAACTGCGGAATAAATTCTCCATTTTCAAGATCCAAAAAGGGGGTGGAACAGGAAGATTTTTGTTGTATGGGTGTTTGATTGTCATAATTTTTATTTTGGTTAGGAAAACTCTGGTGCGCGAAGAAAAACAAAAAGAAACGGAAAAAGGTTTTATACAATGCAAATAAAAATGATGGTAAGGAACAACTTTTGCCCAGTGAGTATAATTATAAACAACTATAAAAGATTCTGCAAATAGCCTTGTGAAAAGAATGCTGAAATTCAGGATACGGTGTTAGAAATACTAGCAGTAAGTTCTGTGTGAGAGCAATACTTTGTTGTGTTGTACCATTTAGTGAAAGATGTAAAACAAAGTGAAAGGATTTGTAAGGTCATTTGGTGTCTTTATTTAATAAAGACCAGATGATAAGGGAAAAAAACAGCTTTTTAGGCATAGAAGCACTCATAATTTTACAATGATGAACCAATTATTATGGCTTTGTAATATCATCTCACTCTGCATAATTAAATTTCGTAAATGGAAACTTTCTTCACAGATTTTATAAGCTATTTATACTATGTTCTTACAAAAGTACTTTGGGATTGGGATGATGGTTGCTGCCGTTTGGTATAAAGTGTTACTCTTTTACTAGAAAGTTATTTTTTGGCAAAGAAGTTGTTTCATGTGTTTATCCTACTAGTTATATGAGTAGTAAGTGGAAACATTTTTTTCTCAAGAAAGGGAAAAAAATTCTCATCTTACTGGGCACATGATGATCTTTGGGCTTCTGTTGCTTTGGTGACTCAGTGCTGGACAGAGAGTCCAGAACTGCCTGAAACCTGATACTGCATGACAAACAATACATGGAACTGGCAGTAGAGTATGTTGTGACTGTTTTATTGTTCTCTGTCAAGATTATGACAATGAGGAAATTTTGACCTACGAGGAAATGTCACTGTACCATCAGCCAGCAAATAGGAAACGTCCCATAGTTCTGATTGGCCCCCAGAACTGCGGCCAGAATGAGCTGCGGCAGAGGCTGATGAATAACGAAGTGGATCGCTTTGCCTCCGCAGTGCCCCGTAAGTGTGACAGGCAGATAAGACTCCTCATTCTAAACCTTGGCTGCACACAAATCCTGTTGTGTTGGAAATAGTAATTAGGAGCTTGGGGGTTTGGGGCAGGATATATCGAGCTCTTGAAAAAAGGACAAATAAAATGATCTCGTGTGTGGCAAAAAATAGCTTTGGGAAGTTAATGCAAATCCAGTGTTACACACACAGTGTTCTAGATGCATTATAAGACATGCATTTATATCAGTGTGAATAAAATTGGAGTGAGTTACAGAAGTTCAAAAAAGAAACCAGTATATTAGGCAAAAAAGTTTTAACCAAATGTCCTGCGCAAATTTAAATTTAGGTGGCTTTAGTGCCCTCCCAAACCACTTATATTTCAGTGAATATTATATTTTTAATGTCTGATGTACCCTAGATTATGTTTACAAACAACTTAGCAATATGTATTTGTTGAAAAACTTACAGCTGTTTTCACATTCAGAACACAACTGCACAGTTAAAACTATTCCTTTTGTAGTTTACTAATTTTTTGCTCTAGATAATGTAAGAGACTTCTAAATTAAGTTTGACAGTTTAATCTGACCAGGGACATTTATTGTAGAAAACAAAATACATGGATTTCTTGGATATTTCCTATGTTGGGTTGGAGGGGGTGGATTTTGCATGATTAGCAATATGCCTGCTAAGAGAAATACTCTTTTCTTCCACTCTACACTTGTATCACTGTCTCGATTTCTTTTTTGTCTCCTGTTTGTAGATACTACTCGGAGTAGGCGAGAGACTGAAACAGCTGGCAGGGATTACCATTTCATCTCCCGACAGGCATTTGAGAGTGACATAGCTGCAGGGAAGTTCATTGAATACGGAGAGTTTGAGAAGAACCTCTACGGGACGAGCATAGACTCCGTGCGGCAAGTCATCAACTCGGGCAAGATATGCCTTTTAAATCTCCACACCCAGGTACGGCAAAGCTCTTGCCTGTCACGTTTTAATTGTAGAAGCTACTATGGATATCTATAGAGCTCTATCTGGTTTATAAAATGAGTGTGTTTTCAAGATCCATATTCATATTTATGCCAAGTTTTCTTCCAGTGATGCTCAGTTGACTCTATTCAGTTCCTTGTTTGCAAATATGCGCACCTTTATCTGTGCTGCAGGTGATGGGGCCTTAGTTTTCACCAGCTTTAAGTATCTGGAAACCATCTAAATTTAAAAATGAATTAAAATAAGATTTGTGTCTCCCCATCTTCCAATTACTCTGTGATCTCTGGGGTTTTTGAAGATGGAGAGGAAATTGTTTGTGATGATACTTGGAAATTGCATTTCAGGAATGTTTGTGCAGTTTCCAAATACAGTTCAGGATTGAAGTACATCACATCAACAGTATTGCAAAGCTGTTGAGCTGTGAACTTTTGGTTATGAAGAGAAAAGCTATGCTTGCATATCTCAATTTGGAAATTTAGTCAAACATGGTAAGAGGCAGAGTCCTGGAACGCAACCTGTTTTCTGATACATATATGTATGAGGTCTGCTGCTGTTGTAGATGGTGCAAAAGAAGCCCTAAAACTCAGCCACATCAGTAGTGGCTAGTAGTATTGAAGCTATCATTAGTCTGGTAGTATTGGAGCTATCATTAGTCATCAATTAGTCATCACCAGTAGGGACCATGTGATACTTTACTAGCATAGCTTGTGGGTATTGCAAAGCATGTCATGAGATGAAAATTCGTAACTCTTTAAAAATTTATCCAATTCTGTGGCTATAAAAATTTATCTCAGAGCCAAGTTGGTTGTCCGAAGACAGAGAGTGGGAGTCTTTTGGAAAAATCAAACAACAGTTTGATGCTCTTCATTTCCTGATTCTCAATATAAGTGTAACCTGACAAAACAAAATGCTACACATGCAGTAATAGTGTCTGATACCTTGTATTTATCTTTAAAACAGAAAAGGTTAAACTGTTGTTTTTCAAGTAAACTGTAATATTTAAAGACTCTTCTCTCTGTTCAAAGCTGATACCTTTCCTTAGCATTGTAAGACACTTCAGTGTAGCTGACCTTTTTATTGATTTTGGATATCAAAAGATCTGTTTCTTCAGTTTAGTTATGAAAAATATCCTTGAACAAAAGTAAATATTTCAGTTTCATGAAGCTAAAAAATGTTGGAATATAAATTTTGTTGGAAATGGCGTCTGAACTCTGAATACTGTTACAGTTAATTATATTGTTGTTAATATATTGTACAGTTGTTGTGTGAAGAGTATATTATCAATTATAGCATGTGAATAATGCTATAATTTAAATTATTTAACTTAATGCTATTAAATGTCCTTTTCCTGGGTGGAACTGTTAAATATTTAATAAATCCTATTTTTGCAGTCACTGAAAACACTACGTAACTCTGACTTGAAGCCATATATTATATTTGTTGCACCACCTTCACAAGAGAGACTACGTGCTTTATTGGCCAAAGAAGGGAAAAACCCAAAGGTAAGGTGTCTTACACTTCTTCTGAAACCATGCTGGGTTTGGTGAACAAATGCACATAACTCTTTCTTTGGAATTGGGACACGGTACTGGCAATTACCACTGCAGTGAACCAGTGTAGCTGTGCTCCAGGTTGGTAGGCAGACCATGCTAAGGGAAGGGTTCATTCAGGATGCTTTTACCTAAAGAGATGTGAGAGGTATTAGACAAGGGAATGCATTGCTAATTCAGTAATCTTGGGGCACAGTGTCTCTGCATTGGGGTCCCTGCATTTGGTTACAAAAACATGACCTGTTATTTCAAAACTGTGGAAAACCAAGTTTTGTCCTCAAGTAAACCTGGGAGTAATTCTATGGAGCAAAGGATTACTGGTGTTCATTTGAGAACTTACCTGCCCTTGGAAAAGCATTTACTTGAAAATCCAAAACTCTTCAGATAAAATTATTTTAATGCTTGATCCTGTGGGATCATTTTTCATTTTTAACCAGAGTCATGTCCAAGATCTGAGCTTATGTAGTTCAGATTTAGTTACTCAGAAGTTAGTTCTGCAGAATGGACTTGAAAGCCAAAGATTAAACGAGGACATCTGAAAGCTCGGGAAAGTTCCTTATCAGGCTATGATACACCAAGTGCTTATTGCTCAGGCAATGGAATAGGTTCATCATCAGGTTTTTAACTGAAATCTCCCCCTGATTGGTGGGAGCCCTTTGCCACCACAGTATCTTCAGAGTGCTAATTGAGCATAATGCAGTTCATACTGAGGAAAAACAATCTTCCCAGCATAACTCACAGGTATTCCTGACACGGCTGTTGGTCAGGAAACATAACTCACTGTGTTCTATGGCTGTGTTGTTTTGCTCTCCTTGTTGGACGCAATGGTGATTTATTACTTGTGTGCAAGATCTAAAAGTCCATTAAAGTCCAAGTGTTAAAACAGAGGAAATTTTCATTTTTTCCTTTCCTCCCCCTGCCCCCAAATCAAATATAATCATAGTCTTTAAATGGGTATGTTCCCTCCTTCATGTTTATGCAATGAAGGAAACTTTATTTTATATAAATATTGCATCTTACATATGTTCTGGATTTTTATTGCACTAGTCAAGGAATCCATTTGCAAAAAAAAATGGAATGTATTTCTTGGTGTTGCACTGTGCCTGTTTTCTTTCTGATTAATTGTTTTGGAGTTGTATTTATTTCAGCTGGGTACATGCTGCCGGGTTAAACCGCTTCCCTGATAAAGAAAAGGGTATTTCTTGCATGTATGCTCTAATGTTTTTCTGATTTTATTAAGAGTGTATAATGACTAAGAAAAAAATCCTGAAGGCCTGAAGTCCCTTTTGAAATATCCTCCTTAGAAAATTAACTCAAAAATTTTACCTGATTATTTCTTTATACATTACAAAAATAAGTTGCAGAAGAGAAAAATAAACACACTTCTAGAATCTAAGTGTAAGAAAAATTCTGAAATCAAAACATTTCTACTTCTGCCTTTGTATCATTTATCTACACTGCAATATTCTTGCTTTTGACATATTCCCTTCCAGCTCCCAAATGGTGTTTTCCGTATTTCTGCAGTGTTATTCACCTGATGTTATGGTGATTTGGTCGGCTTAAATGTGTAACTCTTGCTGTGGCTCTCACTGCTGTGTATTGAACAATTGTCAGCAGTGACAGCTGTCTCCTTTGGTTCTTCGGTGTTGGTAGTGCCAGCGGAATGCTCTCGTGTTCTGCACTGTTCAGACTTCATCTTACACCATCTCTGCCATCTCCAGTCTCCTTCAGCGAGATCANAGCAGTGACAGCTGTCTCCTTTGGCTCTTCGGTGTTGGTAGTGCCAGCAGAATGCTCTCGTGTTGTGCAATGAGCAGGGCTAGATCTTCCTTATTTTCTTCAGCCTGGGGCAGTTACTTACTTTTTGCCACTCAGAGCCAATCAGTCAGGATTGCCCTTAGCTTTCAAATACGGATCATGGTTGAGTGTTCTGTAAACTTTTCAACAGCCAATAGCAACACCATGAGAGTTTGTGTAAAAAAATGGAGCCGTTCCCTTTCCCTGCTGTTACTGTGGGGGAGAGGCTTACACACCTACACTAACTCTGTTTCTGATTGCAGCCAGAAGAGCTGAGAGATATCATAGAGAAGACAAGGGAGATGGAACAGAACAATGGCCACTACTTTGATACAGCAATTGTGAATTCTGATCTTGATAAGGCCTATCAAGAGTTACTTCGGTTAATAAATAAGCTTGACACAGAACCCCAGTGGGTGCCCTCCACCTGGCTACGATGAGAGCAGTTCCAAGGGACAAACGGACTTCAATCTAGTTACCTTTCCAAGCAGATCATGTGTAGGTCTGCCCAATTCTAGTATAAATGCATGTAAGCTCTAGACCTCAGTGGCTGCATCCTTTGCCAGCAAAATTGCGTATTACTGAAAAATACACTGATCAGCTTGTGAGCCAATTTAACTGATCTAAAGATTGTCCAAGTTTTCTTTCTCTGTGGTCTAGAAATGGAGACCACGTCAGTACTAAATTCTAAAGCTTTAGATAGATTTTTTTTTTCTAGCAACTACTTTTATACATAAATCCACCTTTTTTAACTTAGAATCATCCTTATGACAAAGATTTTAAGTGTGTTTGTGTGTGTATATATATAGTCCATGCTGTCACATAGTTATAAATATGAATGTTATTTAACACTTAACTTAATGACTTTTGGGACATGATGCTAGTTCAGGAGAATAATTCTACAGATCATTGGGCAGAGAAATAATCTACACGTGAAAATGTCAATGAGAAACCTCTCCTGTTCAAAAAATACATAGAATGAAGATGATGCTCTGGTTTGGAGCTGCCCTGTGAGGCTTGAGTTAATATTTTAATTCTCAAACATTCCACTTTCTAATAGCACTGTAATTGAAAAATGTGTATAATGTAAATATTTCTATCCTTGTGTCTTTTTAGTCAGACTTTTAAAATCAGATTTGACTGCACAATAATTTTAGGTCCAATCAAAGATGACTATTATATTGAACTTTTAGATGTGATATTTTTAATGGTATTTTCTTTAAAACATATGGACTGATTGGAGCCACTGTTTTTCACAGATCTGTAGAGGTAGAAAGGCAGAGGTTATATTTTTGTGAAAACATATAGTTATAAGACATGCTGCTTGAAAGTCAACTAAAATTCTCATGTTTTATAACAGAATACTGACTAATATAGGCTGATGTGCTGAACATTGGAAGACAGCGGGGTTTTTTAATCTCTGCAAATGGTTCATGTTGTGGCTGTTGGACTAATGGACAACTAACTGGAATTAAAATAGCTGAATGTAGCTACTGTGTTATGAGTTGTAATTCACTAGCCAACCTGTTGTCCTGCATTTGCTCAGTACTGCAGTGAAAATACGTGTAAAACACTGGTAACTGACTGAGAAGTCACAAGAAAGGGGAGTATTTTTAATGGTTAAAACAAAAAACTTGAAATAAGGGAACAAAAGGAAAGGTCTATCCTAATGCATTCTGCAAAGCAGATGGGAACATCTCTGCATCCTTGAATGATTCTGGCTGTGAAGGTTTGACTGCTGTGGCTGTGCATCTGCATAGGGCTGTTGTTGCTGACACTAAATGAGTAGTAGTATCTTGGCTGGTTTGGGTTTGGGTAGCACAAAGAACCTTAACTGTGAATATCTCTTTTAGCCATAGCATTTCTTTGTTCCTACATATAAAACACTGGAGTTGTGTCAATGTGTAGTTCACTCCTGTCTAATGTTGAAGGATGAAAAAGTAGTTACTCTTTTCCATTCTGTCTTGCATATATTCTTCCTTAAAATGTTAATGGAACAAATTCACACCCATAGTTAGAGAGCTCAAAGTATAGAGCAGATATAAAGAAATTGTCAGATAACTGTCCTAGGTACTGAACTAATAATCAGTACAGTTTTGTATTGAAAAATTGAAGTATCGAGTGCATTCCTGTCTTGTTAGAAAGCAAAATTACTTGCTAGTTTAATTAATATTTAGGGCTGAAAAGCAATTAAGCAGTTAGTGGGGATCAGCAATGACCCTTCAGAAAGAAAACGGGGTGGAAACTTGAATATCTTAGTTCAAGTCAGTGTTAGAAATAATACTGTACTACTGTTGGCCTAAGGGCTGGATATTCAAAATTGTGGCTTTTTGCCTCACATTGCAGGCATGTTCTCAGTTTCATCCATAGTTTATGACAACAACAGTGTTCAGGTATATTGGAAAAACTGTATTGATTCTACGCTTTTTAAAGAAAGATGATTGTAGATATATTACGCTTTGGGGTATTGAATGTTTCTGGACAAGAAGCTGGACAGCAGTAGAACAGGTTGAGTAAGGTTAACCTAGCTCAGCTATGTAGGTGCTGTCCAAATTCTGCCAGTCACAATCACCTCAAGGTGGTTGCTGAACCCCCTTAGGTATTCAGTGTTCATAGGTAACATCAGTCTCAGTAAATCATGCCATTAATGTTATTTCACTCATGTGTGTCTCCCCAGTTTTTCTGAAATGGTGTACAGAATCTGTTTTTATACAAATGAGCTTTTGAATGTAGACTTAAAGCATATTGCTTGAAGTTCAGCTCTACTCTCTTAATTCCCAAGGCACACAGAACTCCCTGACATCCATAGAGAGGTGCTATGATAGCTTTTAACCAGTGTTAGCTTTGTCTTCTTCTGAAAGGAAGGGCTTGAGCAGCACTGAACTATGTACCTGGCTGTCCATCTGCTGCCAGCTTGGACCTGAACTACCTTGTGTAAGAAATTACTCTGTCTTGTTTAATGAAGAATGTGTGCTAGTTCCCTCAAGAATAAAAGAAGATACATAGACTTCACTGGTGAAATACTTCCACCTTATCACAGGCTTTGTAGCGAGCTGTATCAGACTGAAATGAGGGTATCTGCATCTTTACCAGCCCAGACTTAATTAAAAATAAATGTTAGCCGAATTGCGTAAAAGAATTTTTGAATGTAATTAAATGGGACTTTTTAAAATATTAGATGGGGGGTTCCATGCCTTAAATAATTAAGGTAACTTTACTGAGACCTGTGGTTAGCCCCACATTGTACTTTTATACATGTATCTGCACTCTGTATTTTGAGACATCATGAACTGCACACTAATGTAAAAATGTAAAATATTTCTAGATTTAAAATAAATCACTGTACAATTTTACTTCTTGTAGTGGATCTTGAGTCTTCTTTCTGCCACTTTGCTGAATGTGTGAAACGTGCTGTGACCCATCAGTGCCCTACGGGATGTTCTGTGCACCTTCTGATGCTATCCATCCTGTGGGAGAGGCAACAACAGGTCTGCAGAGCTACAATGTCTCTCTTTCCAGCTGGATCTGTACCTTATACAGACTGTGGACTTACTATTCAGCTCTGCTGTCTGCAGCTTCACAAGAGAAAAGAAATAGCCTTATTATTCATACAATTCTGAAATGATTTTTTAAAGGCGTTAATAGAAATTTATTAACTTAACCCTGCATCTGCATTTAAGTGCTGGATCATGTTTAAAACAAGATGCTTACCTTGAACAGACTAGACTTGTAGTACTACAAACCATAAACCAGCATTAGTTCTGGGGCATGTGTTCAGTTTGCTGATTGCAAACCAATGTCTCTAAGAAAAAGAACACAACCAGTGTGTTCAAGGAATGACTGGACATGGCACTTAGTGGTGTGGACTGACAAGGCGGTGATCGGTCAAAGGTTGTACTCAATGAGCTTCGAGGTCTTTTACAACCTAAATGATTCTGTGCTTCTGTCTTTAGGAAAACAGCTCTTCAAACTGAGCAGGGTTTAGTGACAGCCTGCTGCTCAGCCACTCTCCTGACTCCACTCATTAGCCTTGGACATGAGAATCACAGGAACGATGGACTGCTGTACATTCAACCCTGCTTTGATTGCCAGCCTACTGAAGCAATGAACATTTGCAGCAACACATAGCTGGATAGTTGTTTCTGTATGCTTTTGGCAGGAGGGAGCCACTTCTCCATGGTTACTTATTTAAAGCAGTAAAGATTAAGTAAATGTGGGCACAGGCTGTAAGAGACGTGCTCAGTGTGGTTTCCAAGTCAGGGACAGGGGATGAAGCAGAGGTTTTATTTTGAAATCATCACAACAAGCTTTTAAGAGTGCCATATTCTAGCAACTTGAGCCAGACACCAGGTATTTTAACAGGTAAAATTTACACTTGTTTCTAGCACAGACAGTACACAAGTTGGCAGAACCTCTGATTAAAACCGTAGATATTTTAGGCCGATGGTAACAATCGTGCAACAAAAGTATATCACAGAAGACTATGGATTTCATTATCAGGTTAGAAAACTAGAGTCCTTTACAGGCATTTGACTTCAGCTGTGCCAATACTGGCTTTAAGCAACTTGAACATTAATAGTTCAGCAGTAAGGAACATAACATGCATCTTCCTCCCTAAGTAACATTTTTCTCTGCTTGTACTAGGAAGGGGAGCAATTAGATGAATCTGATTAGGCAAATCCAGAGCCATCCTTCAAATAAATATAGCTATCAACAGTCATTCCTACTAAGTGAAGAAATAGGCTGAACATGGAATAGAAGGCTTTCCTGATAGTAAAGCATCTGACCCATTTCTGCCTTTCCTCCTATGCTGTAGTCAAGTTCCCAGATTTCTAATCTCCCGGGAGAAATCCACAATCCATTCAACTCAAGACTTGGACACCAAATGAGAAGCCACATAAGAATCTTGGAGGCAACACGTCTTGAATTATATTGCAACTGGACATTCTGTACTTTGGGTCCCCTGCTCCATACACAACTGTGCAGGGTTACTCGAAGAGAAGGTCTTCATCCTTCTCTTCTGCTAAGAGATTGGCTGGCTCACTTTCCCCACCAGCAGCCCTCCGCAGCTCCCGTTCTTGATCAGATTTTTCTTTCAAGACTTTTTTCTTTTCCTGGATCTTTTTTAGCCTGTGAAGAGAAATGCAGCTTTATCTGTGAAGCAAGTATGTCTTCATACAACAGGGTAGCAGCTAAGATGCCATACAACTTGGATTTGATAAAGCTGCCTGGAAAAAATTCTGTAACAAGTATCAAATTTGGCAAAATGGCAAAAATAAAAGGCTTTTCTTGCTAGCTGCTGCAATTGAAAAACTTAACCAAACTATAAATTATATTTTTTAGCCTAAACACTGCATTATACTACTCTGCTTGTCTTTAATCAAGTTCATTCCTCTTTCATTCATTTCAGGTTTGACTTTTTTTTTCAGGTAGCCCAGACCATTGACTTTATTGGCAAAGGTCTCCTTAAAGCAGAACACCTCACTGTACTGTATCACATCATTCTCCCTGGAAGGACAATGACAGCTATATACAACTTAATGGAAGGGATTAATTTATAACTTCCAGACATATAATTGGTGAGCTCTGAGTGCCCAGCTCTGGAAACTCAACGTGCAGTAAGCATGAAGTCCTGTTTAACAATGGTTGCTGCCAGATTTGGTGAACAGTTCTCTTAATTCCCTTCTGAAGAATGGTCTATTTTAGGAAGAGACCAATCTAGTCTTTTAATATTTACCTGTAGAATTCCTCTCGTTCTCGTTCATCCAGTTCTGTGATAATGTAAGAAAGAGTACGCTCGATCCTGGGAATGATCACTAAAAAAATATATAAATAAGGAAGTTGTTGGGCCTGCTGTTAACTTAGCCAGGAAGTTATCTAATGTAGTGCACAGATGTTGTTTGAAGTCAGTCTAGTAATTCTTTTGGCTAGGGGAAATTTATGTCTTTCATGGAAGATCATACTATTTCCTGATGGACAAGTTCACAAAATATAAAACAGTCCTGAGAAGTGGGCAAAATTTGAATTAAAACTATGTTCTTCCATCACATTGGTTCAGAAACTTCTGTTCACTATAGCACCTTTACTCAGAATTATCTCAGTTTAAAAAGGCCATAATGAAAACAAATATTTAAATACAACACAATCACAAGAGAAAAGACAAGACACTAAACACAGCTTTAACACCAAACTGGGCAAGCTCTGTGTCAGAATCATTTGTTCAAAGAAGAAACCAGTTATCAGCACTACCAAAATTTTTTTGCAGGCTGCAGAGGAAACCTTTTCTAAGTCAAATTCTCAGTGATAAGCTGCATTTAAGGCCTGCATGTTCAAAGAAACCAGTCTATGAAAAACTGCTGAAAAGGATGATATGGAAACGTGGACTGAAATCTGTTATTGTGTACATGCAAAAATGATTAAATCCAGGACATCAAAACTCAGAAAGCAACTTGAAACAATCAAAGCACTCTGGACACTGCAGCAAAAGGAATCACAGCCAATACTGGGATTGTAGCAGTATTTAAGAAATGGCAAGAAACAAATTTACAAACAAGAACATAAAGGATAAAGAATTCAGATCAAAGGAAAATAACAGGGTATTGACATAAGGACTGTTCCATCCAAAACCAATAGTCACCAGCTCTTACAGTTTTGAAGTTTATTAGAGTGATTTAAAGGTAAATATATTTTAGTTATTTGATGTTTATTATGCTAGCTATTGGAACATCTTAACACATAGAAACATCGTATCTTTTGCTTCTAGTCAGCAGGCTTGACCAGTTAAGTGAAAGTCACTAGCACAGACTCCAGAATGTGAAACTTTTGTCCTGTAGGTTATCAATACAATTTCCTGATTACTTTCTCTTGCTTGCCTATTCATTTATCTCTGTGTCCTCCAGTCCATTCCACTGGGCTTTTAATTTTTTTCTTTCTTGCAACATGCTTAATTGTAATGCTTTCTAGAAAGCATTCTTGAACTGGTGAGAAATTCAACTAACAAGAAAGAGAAGAGTGGCTTCCTTGACCCTGCCCCTCATCTTGCATGCAGGCAGAAGAATGTTCTGCATCCCAAATGCAAAAATACTCACCATGTTCAATTGCATTCACACGTCTGTTTGTTATTTTAATGGCTTCATCCAAAGTAATAAAGGATGTCTGATGGAATGGGATTAAATAATTAATACATAAAAAGAAAAATTCAACATTTCCATCAATTCTGTATAAAAAACCAAATAGCACTTGAAAGCCAAGTCTACAATGTAGCTTTACAAACTATGACCTTGATAGAAGCACAGTGTTTTCTATTACTGTCACTAGCACACTGAATACTGAACATTAGCAGTTACAAATACCAACTCTCCCAAAAAGTGTTTTCTTAGCATTAAGGAATAAGGATTTCTCCAAAGCAGTAATATAGCTAAAAAAGGTTTGCAACTTCTTACAGCACTGGGACTAGGTTAAGCTACAATTGCTGAGAGATGGTACTTTCATTTCAGAAAAGTCAGAAACCAACGATCCCATTGTTTTTTAACTCCCACCAACCTGTAACGAGGCCAGTTCCACAAGCAGCTCCACTGCTTTGGCATAGTTCCTCTTCAGCTTAGCCAGCTGTTCTCCACCTCTGGCCAAGCCAGTCAGCTCATAGCCTGGAAAAAAAAAATTGTTACTATTGCTACTATAGTGTTTCCTTACTAAATAAAAATTAATACTTTACACACTACAGGGATATAAAGAGCTCATCGAGTGAGATGCTAAAGCCTTTGCCCATTAACAAATTGTCTTTATAGTGGTTTATGTTGTGCATGCCCCTAGTAAGACTCAGCAGTCTCAAAATCTGGAAATATGAGACAAGTCTTCTCCTCACCTGAAAAACTCACTGATTAGGAAAGTAGCATCTATTATAGTCCCTAATAATCCCTCCGTGTCACAGGACCAGGGCAAAGCGTCAAAGGAAGTAAGTACCCCTATGCCTGTGATGTAAATTGACTTACCATCGAGACACGACAAGTATTTCTGTATGAGCATGGAATAGCCATAAGAACATAAAGACAGGAAACACTTGGGTTGTACTTACTGTCCCCTCCTTCCTGGTAATGCTCAAAAACTGGCAAGGTTACACCTGACAAGAGTGAACAAAAATGCATGTAAGAGACATAAAGGGTTATAAATTTATTAAGTACAGCTCACTTTTACCCCATTTACTTCTAATTATGTAACGTGAGAAGCTTTGTTGACAAAATATTCCTATACAGCTTGGAATGATTAAGTCATGCTGGTTCTGACACATAACATGGAACTTCAGAATTGCATTGAGCTCGCGGAGATCAAGACCCATGGAAAATTCAGGGAAGTATTCCGGTTTATTCAGTTTTACTATGTTTCTGTTTAGTCATATGTTCCCTTTGCTTAAGGAACATTTTAATCATTCAATCCTGATTTATCTGTCTTGTTTTCTTCATAGACAATTGTGGATAGACAACTGCATGAAATTTTTTTAACTTTGGGACTTAATTTCCTGATCTATATTCCAGTAAAGCTCTAGAGAAGTTATGCTTTGTCCAAAGATACAGAAATTGGACTGCAGTTTACACACATTTTGTTTTATGAGAGGGAAATAACAAAATAAAAAATCATAAGTTGTATGTGAAAAAAACAACAAATTACAAGTGTTCCTACTGTTAGATAAGTAAGAAAAAAAGGAGACAGTGTTTGGATACATTCCTGCCTATTTCCAAGTCTCCTCCCACAATTCCCTTATGAGTTGAAATACTCATGGCCTGGAAAAGAGTCACCTGCTACATTGTCTTTTTTAGCTCTGATCTTGACTTGTGCTTTGTTCACATTTTGGATCACAGTGGTGCTGTAAGGAAGAAAACATACATCTTAATCAGGAAAGCTGAAGTGGTTCATTAACTCATCATCATATACAAGATGAATCAGTTATCAAATAGCTGCAAGGACCTGGAAAGTGTTGTCAACTCAGTTCTCTATGCAATTCTTTGCACAGTCTTCAAAGCTAACACAGAAGCTTTGAAAGAAATAGGTTTCCAGCAAAGTTTGGAAAAGACACAGAGTCTATGAAATGTAAGTTTAAAAATGTCTTAGACCGAGTTTACAAAGCATAGCTAAAAAAAACTAGCCAGTTATCTGGCAAACTATTTTAATAAAACTGAATCTAATCAACCTGTGAGATTTCTTTCATAATGAATGTGAAGGAATTTCAAGGCTTTAAATGCAAACCAAGGCCACAATATTTTGTTCATTTTAGTTTCTAAGTATTTGTTCTTACAGACCATTAATGAGTTTGTTTACTCACTAACTACCATATTAACAAACTTGAACTTGTACAACAATTCATCTTGAAGCATTCTAAAGTAACTTAAGATCTTCCAAGAACAGGTCACTACAGCTAACCCCTCTGCTGAAGTCCAGTTTACTTACAGGGTGGAATCTGGCTTGTTTATAGCTAAACACTGTGACTGGTTAGGACAGGACACAGCACTATATCCAAACGAAAGCGCAGAAAGACTTTTCTTCAGCAGCACACCGATTACTGTGTCTGATCACTTGGCTCTTCCCCATTCGTTGGTAGTACCATCAGCTGAATCTCTAATACTTCCCCAACTTTATTCCACAAAGCCTATGCGCACTTAAATGAGTTACACAAACACCCTAGACAGTACTGTAATTTATTAAAATACAATTAAAGTATCCTGCTGGAGGAAAAGGATTTGTTTCCCCTCTTGCATACAGCCCTCGCTAGCCCTAGTGAGTCATAGGTCAGTGAGGTAGGAGATTAGAACAACTGGTAAAATCACTGTGTGACTTACTGGCAGAAAAGAGCACACATTCTATCTGTCCCTCAAATTCACATGAAAGACCAAATTAACAAATTGTCCAATACTCTGATATAAATTCTCGCCTCCCTACATTTTTTATTCCAAGCTACAAAAAGCAACACCTTCTGAAATCAAGGACTGTGACAAAAAGAAAATTCTGTTGATCTTTCTGTTTTGTTTAGCTTCCAATGGAGAGTATGTTTTCATCATACAAGTTCTCTCTCTCCTGCAGTGATGTCTCCCACCTTTATGTAATAGAATTCAGTTCATCCTGTCCACTGTCATCTTTCTTTAAGTGCATTTAAGAATGTTACTATTTTTTTTCCAAAAGAGAAAATAATTCGTTGATAGCTCTTTTCCATGGGTACAACATCCCCCTGCAAGCCCAGCAATCCTCACCTGAAATCTCCTGCTGTGAACTTTGCCTCAGCAAGTGAAAAGGCAGCTTCTCTCATCACCTCACCCATCAGCATCTTAGTCTGTTTAAAAAACATAAAAAGGCAGCAAATACAAGGCACATTGTTACTCCTTTTCCAGGATAAATAATGAGCAGCATAAAGAGAAGAATGAGAAATTGAAGAGAGTGAGAAAGTCCTATATGCATAACTTGCTCTCAACTGCAAATTGTAATTCCCAGGTGACTGGCAAAAAAAGAAATATTTCAGCTGTTTCACAGTGTAGAACTCATAGAAACAGCAAAAGACTTGTTTTTCTTAATAATCATAAAATTCTATTACATGGGGGTGAAATCACAACAATAAAGTGGCTCAGCAGGAAAATACTCTTCTTTCACATTGTATGGAATACTATGAGACAGCTGAAGTGTCAGGAAGCAATGACACAGAGTGACGAGAGCTTGCCTACAGTGTGGCAACAAAGGACCACTGCTAACCACGGACACTGCAGCAGCTGCAGCTAAAACAGTACAGCTAAACCCACCTGGTGTGGCAGAACAGAACACATATTAGGCCCTACTAACTATCTCAGATTTGTCATCCATGTTGCAAAGGAAGAAGCAGGACTCTGTGTTTCCTCATAAAGGAACAAGTTCCATCTGGACAAAACTGCTTGCTAGTGTACCTAGTCATGCAGGAAATATTACAGATCTGCAGCACCCCCTCAAGCCAGGTAAAGCAACAAAAATGGGGCTACAGAATATGTTAATACCATTCCTAAACTATTTGGCAGCATCAGAGCAAATTCCCTGTAATATAGAAGAGATGATAGGGAACTTGGGACACAAAAGAGAGCAGAGGCTAAGACTGTCAGGAAAGAGGTGCAGAATATTAACTCTTCCAGGTTTCTGTATCATGGCAGCCGAAAAACCATAATTCTGGTCATGTGTCCTCAGCAGTCTCGCTTACAAAAAACAGGTTATCTAGAAAGTTGTCCTATATTCCAGCCTATCTAATGAAGTTAGCAGAACAGGAATGCACAACAGACAGAACAGACAGATTTCAAGTAAAGTGAACCAAACAAAGGAAAATTCTAGTTTACCTACCTCAATAATTTTCTTAAGGATTTGCCTGAATCGAAGCGTCAAAGCATCAGATTTTTTTTTCAAGAGGTTACGACCTGTTTGGGCTCCTTTCAAACGAGCCTTCATGATGGTCTGAGCCCTGGTAAGCAGAGGAATAAAGCAAAAACATCCTGCATCATCTGAAGAGATTAGGAAACAAACTTATGTGAAGTTTTCTGACATGCATATGACTGAAATTACGAAGCAACAGAGAAACACCATTGCAGTAAAACAAGATGGCCACTTCAGGAGAGAATTTAAATTCCCATTTAAAATTGAGACAATTTATATTTATCTCCATCATCAATGAGAACTACAGGGTTATTATCTGTGAAGTCAAAGGTCATGAAAAAATTGACAAGACATCTATCTATTCCGTAACAGGAAATAAGAGTTTTCATTTTTCTTCATGACTTACAAGTACCAGAAATCAAACTATTCCAAACACCCACTGTCACTGTGACACTGGTATTGCTTTTAAGTTCTTTTACTGCTATGTCATCTTCTCAAAATCAGACAACACAGCAAATTCTTCATGTGATTTTAACTGTTGATGCCATGTTCTGACTTTACAGAGCAAGAAGATACAGCGGTTGTGTATTCTGGTTTTCCTCACCTTCATATGCTGCATAGGAGATTTACAAGCTATTAAAGACAATCAAAAGTAGCAACAATTTAAAAGGGTATTAGTGAGTTAGCTGTAGTTTTGTATACACTTTACTTCCAGCAGCACATTTATACATTTCTTGTATGAAATTAGGAACCGTGCTACTTTCTACATGCAGCCACTGTGCACAAAGGACAACACTCAAGTCAAGTCCTTACACACTTCCTCTCTGACCTTGGAAAAAGTAAGTATAATTAAGATTCTATATACACAGTGGAATCCCTTACTGGCCACATCTACTGGCACATGATGAGAATAGCTCCATTAACATCTACCAAATATGTATAACTCAAAACCGTGAATACTTTATGAATGTTTATGATTAAAAAAAAAATCAGAGGGTAAAAAGGCAACTTTACTTTCCCAACAAGCAGGTGTCTGTCATCACCTTGAACTAACTTGTTCACTCTGTTCACCAGCTGCCAGAGACTGGCTGGCCTTCTAGTTCAAGCAAGATCTCACTTGCTCTGAGAGTGCAATAAACAAAGTCTTGTTTACTCTCAAGGAAACTGAGCAGCTTCTGGAACGGAAGATATCCAGCACAGAAGAAAGAGGGTCATACTAGCAAGCCACTTTATAACAACAAAAAAACCCCAAACCAACATAAAAAGTAAACCTTGTGAAATCCTCTTCTGTCAGTTAACAAAATTAATTGTTGCAGACACAGGTCATCTTTATTTTGCCATTCTAACTTATATTCCTTTGGGAACACCACCCACATTATTGTCTATCCCCTCTTATTGTCTATCACCTCATTTGAAACCGGGTTTGTAAATGTTAGGCCTTTGTACATGACTACTCTCATGCCAGAGTAACATATCACCCCCCAAAACCAGATACTTTTCAAAAGTGACTGAAGTGCCCCCTCCTTGGACACCTAAAGTGTGTAAAAGAGCACTACCAAAGAGCAGGAGTGAGAACAGATGACTTAGTGTATGCAATAATTCATTGCTGTGTGTGCAATCGTTTATTTCTAAACTAAATTTCAAAACAGAACCTTTACCATGTAATGTATTAATCTTTCCACATAAACTGTTACTTTATATGTCCTGAGCTCATACAGAATGAATAATTATTATTTTATGTTCGAGGTTTTCTGTCCTGCAAGGCATTCTTTTTATTATAAAGATTATGTGCAGGCATCAACCCACTTTTATGCAAGAAGATGTGAAACAGCTTTTCACCTTAAAACAAAGTCTGTCTGTCCTGGAGGATTCGGAAGAGAAACTGAACAACATTATTAAACCAGCAATTTTATTCAATTGTTTTTGTTCCAATGTTGGCAGCTTTCTAAGCCTTCTCAGGAGACGTGATTTCATGACAAATAGTTTGCTGTCTGGATCTGGAAAATCACCTGACTGTCCACTACAGTGGGAACACTTTACTTCCTTCTTGTTGTTTAACACTTTACGGACAACCTCTCGCACAGCAGTATCGTCTGTTGCAAAGTTAAGGGAAGCTGTGGTTCTATTTGTCCATTTTTCCTACACATACATTCTGCAAATTGTTCTTTTTTAAGTAAGGTTTGCGTAATCACATGATTTTTAAATACCACACCCGGCATCTCGGTGCCGGGCCCTGCCGTGGCCCTCTGAGGACTGACAGAGCTGATGTGGAGCCTGGAAACAGAAACTGAAGTTTAGGATTAGCGGCCCTCAGCTGCTCAATCACACAGCCGGGGGAGCCTCACTCGGCGGTGCAGCGCGCACACAACCGGCGGAACGACTCCCAGCGCCGAGCGCCGATGAGGAACCCTGAGCGCCCCGAGAGCCGCCGCTCCCGCCGTGTCCTCCGGGCAGGGCACGGAGTCCCCGCGCTCCCCCCTCGGCGCTATCCCGACCCGTGCCGGCGGACACTCACATCCGCGAGGGGAAGATCTCGATGCGGTCCTTGGCCGACATGGCTGCGGCGGGGCGCGGGGCGCAGGGCCCGAGCGGGGCCGGCTCGGGCTGTCACCGCTGTCACCGGCGGGGCCCAGCCCGACTGCCGCCGCTGTCGCCGCC
>VXAZ01008268.1:651337-743085 GCA_013399875.1 Gymnorhina tibicen | reverse complement strand
GGGGCGGCGCTTGGGGCCCGCGGCCTTGGGGACCCGGCACCGCTCAGGGCCGGGCCCGGCGTGACGGCACCGGCACCGCGCCCGGAGCTCTGCAGCCGGCGGCGCCGCGCTCCCCGGGCCTCCCGCCGGCGCCGTGCCGGAGATGGGCTTTTCCCGGCCCCTTCTCCGGTGAGGCGGCGGTCGTGAGGCAGCGCCCGTGTCGGCGGTGCTGGTCGGGACTGGCTCCGTTTCCGCAGACGTTGTGAGGCCGCGAGGGCCTCGGCTGAGGCGTGTCCAGCCTCTGGAAAAGATAAATTCCAGCTTCGGCGCGGTGGGCGTAGTGTTGCTCCTGGGGATCTTCCCCAGAAGGCCGAAATAAAAACCTTGTGACTGTGGAGAGAGGAGTGGAGTGATGTGTGTGCTGAGCGGTGTTTGTCCGCTCTGGCTCGCTGTGGCTCGAGTTTGTTGCTTTGCAGTGCAACTTTCTCATGTACCACATAACTACCTGCAGGATTGAGCAGAGCTGCATTGAGTGGACTAGAAAGGCGAACTGTAAAGTTTTCCTTTTTAACCTTGAAGTTCTTTGTTCAACTTCAACTACACAGAGTTATACAAAACCTTCAGAGTGTTTTTATAATGCTTTGCTAGTCTGTGTTAACTCTTTTTTAAAAGTTAAAAATGGAAATAAGAGTGGACATGGTCTTCTGAATTGCGTGGCCATGTGTGCATAGCATTTGGCATTAACTTCCTATTCTGATTTTAAATTTTCCCGTAGCTAGAAAGCACTGGCACTGATGTAAAGATCATGACTAAAACTTCAAAATGGTGACTAAAACAAACCTTCTGAAGGAGTGATGCATTTCACTCGGCATCTTAGGCTCCTGCTGCTGTAGAAAATTTTCTGTGTGAAACTTCAAGGCATAGGCAAAAGGAATTGAACTAACTTAGTTAGATGTTTAAGAGCATGTGGATTCATCATCAGAAAAATTAAGCAGTTTAAACTCTTTCTTCTTACCACTACTTGATTATGAAATNTTTTCCCCTTTTTTGTTTTATAATGTTTGTTTTTTTTTTTTTTTTTTTTTTTTTTTTTTTTTTTTGAATGTATAATGAAGGAATTCTGGGTTTTTTTAATGTGATTTTGTTGGGGCTTTTCCCCCGCCTGACTAGCAGTCTTTTTGGGGTGTGCTTTTTTTTTGTCTTTTCAATACTTCAGGCCAGGCTAGTTCTGTTCTGATTAATGCCTTTGCTTTCTTTGCTGACAGTTGGCCTTTGGAGCAGGTCTTGCAGGATTGCTCTGAACATCTTGTGCTGACTTTAAAAGTCATCTTCTGGAGTCTGCTTCTCCTCAGTACTACAGAAGCTTCCATCTGCCTCTTACTTTCTTAGCCTCACATGCTGTCTTATGTGCATACAAAATCCTTCATGAGCACTGCAGGCTTCTCTCCTATGTCCTCCTGCTCTTACAATCTAATCGATGATCCTTGAGAGTCCCTTCCAACTCAGAATATTCTGTGAATCTGTTACAAAGTCTTATGAATTTAGATGCATGCAAGGTGTGCAGTGCCACCACTTGAAGAAGCCTTTCCAGTGTGCTGTGTATAGGTAGTATGACAGTTGAAGTGGATAATGAAATCCGGGTAGCAAAGCTTTTTCTACGTTGATGCAAAAAAATAGCATCTCAGGAAATGGTTGTGGTAATAGTACTTAAAACACAAGTTAATTTATTATTTCATTTCTATTAAAATCTAAGCACAACCTTATCCTAATTGCTACTTTTTCTGTCACTGTTCCTCTCTATCCTCCCCAGTCCTTGCTGATTTATTGCCACGTTTATAGGAGAAGGCAGTGATGTACTGTGAAATAAAACCTTTGGGTTTTCTGCTCAAATTCCAGAATGCCGGGACTAAGCTGTAGATTCTACCAACATAAATTTCCAGAGGTGGAAGATGTAGTGATGGTCAATGTTCGGTCCATCGCTGAAATGGGAGCCTACGTCAGCCTGCTGGAGTACAACAACATTGAAGGCATGATCCTCCTCAGTGAGCTGTCCAGGAGACGTATTCGTTCCATAAACAAACTCATCCGCATCGGGAGGAACGAATGCGTTGTGGTCATAAGAGTTGACAAAGAGAAAGGTATCTGGGGATATGGTGGGCTGTATCAAGATTGAATTCGTAGAAATGCGAATGAACTAAACAGGTGTTTGTGGGTTTTGCCAGGGCTACTTTTTTTAGGCATTCGAGTAAAATAGACCATCACTGACCATACTTATGATCATTCTTCTGTTCCTCTGTGTCCTTTGGGGATTGGGTTAATGAAAATAAATGGCATCAGTAAAGATTTAAGTGGGTCCTCACCGTATCAGTCACTGAACTATAGTGAAATGAAATTTTCTTTTGATATCTATGTAGATTTTCTAAGTCAGCTGAAATGAAGGATCATTTGCTGTAGATATAAAAATCTAGATTCTAAGCATTTAGTGCTCATCATCCATACTGTTTGTTAACAAGTCTCAAACCTTGTTGGTAAAGGTGATCACAAGTGTAACTATTGTGAATTCTGTAGGGTACAAGTTAAGATTGTACAGGCAGTTTTGGTTTTTGTTGTCTTTTGAACGTTTTAACCTTTGAACATTTTTAAAATGTAATTTCTATTGAGAACATTTCAGATTTTGATAATACTGTTCCATGCAATCTCTAAAATTCCTATCCAGCTATGCAGAAATAATAAACACTGAGCACATCTCCTAGAAATGTTACTGTGGGTATGATGTTTCTCAAGTTATATGCTTTTCTAGAATACTTCTGAAACTGCAGTTAACCCCAAGAATAAATAATGAATGACAGGATAAGGAAAAGCAGAGACGAAAGAAGGACAAGAATAAACTTATTTCAGATAAATCTGAAGAGAAATAAGTTTCCCAACATCTTTAATGAAATTATACTTTTACAAATTAATTTTATTTTCGTATTAATGGAAAAACACATCTGGAATTCTTCTAGTGGTCTTTTATTGAACTTATTGGAGAACCTCTCATTTGTGAGAAATAGGTGGAGGCCTTTTCAAATTTAGAAGGGAGTTCAAAAGAAATTTTTTCACAAGCATTTCTTTCAGGCTGAGCCTGTTTTATTAGGAAACCATGTAGAGCTAAACTGATGGGGTGCCACCTTGAATGAAATTGTGTTATGCATTAAATTTGCTTCTTTACATGCTGGAGTGATTTTTTTCCCCCCAAACTGTGTACAGAAACGTAAAAATGGATCACTAGTTGCTGGGATACTGTTTGCAGAGAAAATATTAAGGCAGTTATTTAAAAGAATGATGTTCAAAAAAATTGCTATTGTAAGTATTTACAGTTGAAAGAATTTTATATCCTAATTTGGATCATAGTTCACTCAAATTCATCAAGGTTTGGTTTTGTTTCTCTCTGTAGCAATATACAGGGATACTGTAGGCCAGGGGCAAATCCTGAGCCAGAGCATTTGTTCTTCATGAATTTCTCTTGAAGGAGTCAGACTTAGACTGCACAATGGCTGATACTTTTACTGTCTTCTCCAATAGGTTATATCGATTTGTCAAAAAGAAGAGTTTCTCCAGAGGAGGCAATCAAATGTGAAGACAAATTCACAAAATCAAAGACTGTAAGTTGCCTTTCTATATTTAGGCACTGTGTATTTCTAGCTTCTTTATTGAGCAACCAAAATGTGCAGACATAAGATAAAAATAAAGCCTTGTGTTCATGTATTAGGCATACTCTGATTCCAATTTACCCATGCAGAGATATATAACCAGCTCATGTGTCCATGAGTGCTACATGGTAAGCTGCTTGTTAATTAACTAATTGATCAAGGAAGATGTCAGTTGAGAATTTATGATGTAAAAGGGTATATTTAAATGATCAGAAATACAAAAGTACGTGCTGGTTTAGCACACCATGGGCAACTTTTTATTGAAAAGACATGCTGGTAGTTCCAGGCTCCCGTCCTTACTGCTGTGTGGTCTTAACACTTCCAAGTAGAAATTTTTGTCTGCTTTCAGTATTTGGTTTGGGGTTTTTACCACTCCTGTGTTGCAGGTTTACAGCATCCTTCGCCATGTTGCTGAAGTCTTGGAGTACACTAAGGATGAGCAGCTTGAGAGCCTGTTCCAGAGAACTGCCTGGGTGTTTGATGACAAGTACAAAAGACCGGGATATGGTGCTTATGATGCATTCAAGCACGCAGTCTCGTAAGGACTTCTTTTATGCTTCTAGGGGCTTATTTCAAATTGCAGAGAAGTATTTCCTGAAATAGATCTGTCACCACATTCTTTTGGGTTGTACATTGGGTTTCTTTCTCAGAGTCAGTATGGAGAATATACTGGTCAAGTAAATCTAGTAAATTTTGACATCAGTCTTCCAGTTGCTTATTGTTGGTTTCTCTGTCTTACTGGGTTTTTTTAAGTTCCCAGTGCTCTTGAGAAAGAAGGCTCAGAGGTGACGTGTTTTTATCCATCTTTGAGTCTGCCACTCTGTGTATGTCAGGTTTTTAAAAGAAGTAATTGAATCTGATATGGAGAAATACCAAAGTATCAGTGAATAATGTTTTAAGTACAAAAGAGACAGATGAGCCTGTGACATTTCTAATACAGGAAGAACCACTGGTCTTGGTTTGTCTGTCAGAATTTGCCTGGTTTTAGTCCCAGGCAGATTTTATCAGAAATACCTAGCTCTGTGTCTGAAGACATTTCTACTCAGAGCTGAGTGTCACTCTTCCACTGCACAGGCAGCTTTTTTCTTTTTTAAATGCAACAAGCTGTCTTGTTACTTTTTTCCACTTCCAAACTTAAAGAATGGGATGATAAACTTAGAAATGGAATTATGAACAGAAAGAGGTAGAAATTGTGATGCTGAAGAACTATGCACTGAGATAGACTGCTTTTATTTTTTTAATAGAGTCTGATATTTTCATTTACTTTCAGAATTAAAGTGTTTGGTTTCCCTCTGAAGAATCTACCGTGAAATTTTCAATCCTAAACTAGATTTTTCAGTAAACGTTTTCAGTTTTGCTCTTTTATAGCACCTAAGCATGTGGGTGATGAACTGGAGTTGAACGCTAGATGGCAGTAATAAGGCTTTTAGAAATGCGGTTGACTCTAGGAAGCAGGGCACTCGGTAGTGTTTTTAATTAGCTGAAAACCAGCTCTGCGTTTTGGAGGAAGAAACAGCTTGTGTCCTCATTTAGAATGAATGTGTTTTGTTTCATATAATAATGGTTATTTTCTGGTGATAGCAAATTTACTGGTAATCTGGGCATATTGCTGTAAAAGGAGTTCCAGATCACTCTTAACTGATAAATACTTAGTTAAACACCTGTGTAATACAGTTTTAAAAAAACCCTCTAGTTACACTGGCTGTTTTAGCTTCACTTGTATACTCATGAAAGGTCCTGAGCACAGGCCTTTTGTTGCTTATTTGCTATTCAATTTGGAGCACAAACTTCTGAAGCTGTCTGTTCTCAAAACATCTTTCCATCAGTAATGCCTTAAGATTTCTGACAGTGGACTGCAACTTTTATTTGTTCATGTTGTGCTTCTACATAGATGTATAGCAATGGAGCAGAAAAATGTGGATATTGCTGCCTTCCAATTCTTGCTGAAGTGCTGTGTGAGGTTTAGCATTCCCTCTAAGAATTTGACTTGTTATTCCTTTCTTTGTACTGATGATTAGTGTTTTGGAGTTTCACACAGCATGATACCTCTGGCAAGAATTGGACAGTATGTTTACCTTCTAATCAGTAAAAATTAAACATTGGGGGCCTATTGTTGAAAACCTACCAAATGCTTTAACAGATTTGTAAATAAAGCAGAATTTGTGTGTCCCGTAAATCACTTCTGCCATACAGGTTCATATTTTGATCTGTAAAACCTGTCATATTTCTTGGTTCTGTTGGCTTGTTTGGCCCTTCTACTCTCTACACTTAGTATACAAAACCATGAAAGATGATGTTTTGTTAGCAGCGGGGACCAATCTCTAGTACTGCCTCTGGCTTTTGTGTCATTTTGTTTCATGTTTGCCTACTGGTAGTATTGTAGGTGATCTGGTATTTTTTTTCAGAAAACTGCAACTTTTGTCTCTGCAGAACAGGAACTGTTTTTGTGAGGAGTTTTTTGGTTATGTTCTCTGTTTCACATAGATTTGGGATAAATTTAATACAGCAATAGAAAATTGACACCACTTCTTCAAAAATGAGCTGTTAATTTATACTGCTTTATACACAGAAGCAGAGGAGCTTGCTTCTGTAATCTCTGTATTTGAAACTATTTGCTTGGGGTTTAAAAACTGTTATCCTTTCTTTAGCCAAGAATGTAGCCAGCAGATAAGTATCTTGTCTGTGATCCAGATACTGTTAAAAAGAAGTGCAGTATAACACAGAATGAGTATGGGTTACTTTGTAGAATGACAAAAATCTTGTGTTTGAATGAAACACTAAAATAATTTTAAAACTCCAGATTCATCATGGATTCTCTTTCATGTGATAGGAGTTTATCTTCACATTGGAGGAAACATAACAATATCAAGAAACTGGATACTTGTTACGTTTTACTTATCTCATATGAAGGGAGCCGGAGAGAAGCCATGCCTTCGCTTTAAAAAAATTTTTTTAAATCATTCAGATTATTCTTTTCAGGAACAGATTGAGTAAGCTACTTACCTGCTGTGTTTACCAATAGAAAATACTTTGAAAATAGATGTGTTTATTTTCTTGCAGTGTTTCAATGGGTTCTTAAGAAATTTCCCTGTTTTCTTTGCTTAGTGGATATCTAGGATTATTTGTAAGAAATAGGAATAGTACCAGAAGTTTATGTGTGTTGTATTCCTCTTCAGTATAACTTCTGTAACATTGTTTTGCTTGGCTCAGAGACCCTGCAATCCTGGATAGCCTGGATCTGACAGAGGAAGAGAGGCGTGTATTGATTGACAATATTAACAGACGTCTGACACCACAGGCAGTCAAAATCCGAGCTGGTGAGTTCTTCCCACGTGCTCCTTGAACATATCTTGGGTTGAGATAGTGTATCTTGTTGCAAACTATAAATTCAGTTAAAACTTACAGTTCATAATCCTGATATTTGAATGGAACTGTTCAGAATTAAGACACCTTAATCAAGGATTCCTTTCAAATTGCCTATGTGGGTTCTATCCCAAAGTGCAAGATTGCTTGGAACACAGACTGGTTGTCATGATAGATAATGCAGTCTGTCATTTTACATTGGCACACAATGAAATTAAATATTTTATAGTTGTTACTGCATCTACAGTATTCTTTTTCATTATTCAGAGTTTTAAATTCATTGATTCCCTGGCAGGATGATTGATCTCTGTCAGCACAGCTACAGCATATGCCTTACTCACTTGTTCATAAACAGGTGAAAATAGTATGTCTAACTAATGGGTTGATTGCAAACCATTCAGTGGGATATATCAGCTCAAGCCCATCACATCTCTAATGTATGAACTAGTTTATCTCTTACTAATTTAGTGTGGGCAGAAAAAGCACATGACTGCATGACTTAAGAAGACATATTTCAAAACTGTAAATCTGGCTCTACAGAACAGCCTAAAGTCACACTTGCCATTAAACAGTGTAGCAGAATCACATTTTTAACCAGATTGAGAAATTGCCTCTGCTCTGCAAGTGTATATTGAAGAGCATTAACACTTGTTGATTACTGTGGAGAGAAAAGCCTTATCCACATGACACTGAAGTCAAGAAGAGAGTACAAAAAGTAAGGTAACGTAAAATTCCTTTACGTATTGCTTTAGACTACCAGGAGTTAACAAAGGCTTCAGATATTTGATTTGATTGCCATGAACAGTGAATTTGCTAACACGACTAGCACTTCATCAATTTTGAAAATAAAGTTACTTGATGAGCATGTCTTCTTACTTCCTTCGTGCTGCCTATTTTGTTCTGATGGTCTAAGTCATTAATTTTGTCAACGCAAGTGTAGAATCTTGCCATTGGCTTCTGTTCTCATCCTGAGGATGGTCCTCTGTGAATTTGTTCCTGATAGCTCAGAATTAGCAGGTTTTTGTGAGTCACCTGGAAGTGAAACCAACTTCTTTGTTTAGTTTAGTCTTGTGCCATTGCTATGCAGGTAAAGAAATTTTTGTCTTTACACTGGTCAGGGTATTACAGATATCACATTAGTTTATGCCTTGATTTTCAAACACCTACAAAAGGCTATAGCTAACTATAATTCTAACCATAGGTTAACCTTACAAAAATGTATTCTAATGGTCCTCAAGTGATGCCTCTGTGCTTGTATTGTAATTGCTGATGGAATTCCATAACTTTGTGGATGTGTTCCTTTTCAAGTTTCACTTTTCCTGATCTTTCATTTTCTGTGGTATTTATTGCTTTTATATCTTCGTCTCTCCATGTGAAATACATAATTATTCGTGTTGTGTTGTATTTATTGGATGAGAAGTGAGTGAATATGGGTGTATAATTTTGTGTCCTAGCTTTCAAAGCACAATGTAAAATGTTGCATGTCTAAAGAATTTATAATAAAGACTTTTACGTCAACTTAGAAGTCAAGCAAATGTAATACCTTCCTCAGATTTGGGAGCTACTGAGGCTCTCATTGTGGATAAACATTGGTTGCTAAAAAGATTTATTAAAGCTTATGTTAAAAAGCTTTAAATATTTTGCAGCTTTTTGTAACAGTAAAATTTTATTATTTGTATTTTTCTGTCCTAGATATTGAGGTGGCCTGTTATGGTTATGAAGGCATAGATGCAGTAAAAGAAGCTTTGAGAGCAGGCTTGAACTGTTCCACAGAGAACATGCCCATCAAAGTGAGTGTCAGTCTTAATAATGGAACCAAAAGCAAAGTTTTCTGATGCCCTCAGGGACCAGTAGTATGCAATTGCACTGGCCACATCAAGCCATGTGCCTGCTTTCCAATTCTTCTCTAGCAGGTCTGTAACACTTTTCCTTTCAGCTGTGACAGTCCTTCCTGTGGTTGTGCAGTGGCTTTCAAAGTTCAGGAAGCTGTATTTATTCTGTTCAATTTGTTAGAGTCTAGTATTGGCACCCTACATAACCACTGTTCCTTTATGCAGTCTTAAGTAGGGAACAATAAATTTTATTTTCAGGTATAAGATTGTGTAAGAAAAGGAAAGTTTGCTCCACTTTTGAGTGTTGGTAGAATGACTACTGTACCCAGGCCTAGTTTTTCTTCCCCAACAGTTTTTGGATGTTAAGTGAAATATTGAATAAGTGTTTTTAAAAGAACTTGGAAGTACTCTCTCCTCTGAAAATTACTTTTTATAATAGTCTCTTGTAACAAAAGAAAAGGTTTACTTACTCAGTCATCATAAAAAAAAAATGGGTTGTAATGCTTTTAATTGGTTGGTCTAACTAGGCATAACATCTTTTCCTTTGTTAATGAGTTTGCTTTTTCCCCCAATCTTTACAATGTGGTAGATTAATCTGATAGCCCCTCCTCGTTATGTGATGACTACTACAACACTGGAGAGAACTGAAGGACTGTCTGTTCTGAATCAAGCCATGGCTGTAATTAAAGAAAAAATTGAGGAGAAGAGAGGAGTCTTTAATGTGCAGATGGAGGTAAGAACAAATTACATTCTAAAATATAGTGTTTTTCTTTGCAGTATTTCTAAAGTAGATCAGTAGTGCTATGAGAAATCTAAGCAAAAAGTTATTAAGAAACAACAAAAAAATCTGAATGTCTGTGTTCCTGAAAGAAACAAATGGCCAGAAAATCTAATTTTGCTGGGTTTTATTGTGTGACTTCAGGATGCATTTTATCTCTTGCTCTTTATGTGGAATAAGAGTCTACAAATACATGTGACCTTTCTTTATAACAGTTTGCCATGTGTTCTGGTTTGGTTTTTTTCAGCCTAAGGTGGTTACTGACACAGACGAGACTGAGCTTGCAAGGCAGTTGGAAAGACTGGAGAGGGAAAATGCTGAAGTGGATGGGGATGATGATGCCGAGGAAATGGAAGCCAAAACAGAAGACTAAATGTTCTGGGATACTTAGAAGAGAGACCATATGAAAAATTAGAAACCCCATTGCAAACACTCTGGACTAAACATTTCCAGTATTGAAAACTTCAAAAACAAATATTTGAAGTGTTTTCCTGTTTAAAAAGACCAAAATGTAACAGGCTCTTATAAATAACATTTGGTGCAGCAACTTACCCAAAGTGAATCCTTTGAAAGGAAGGTGCATAGTCAAATTCAAGACACAGATCTGGCCAGAAGAAGTTTGCAGCCTCACACTTAACACTTTCATGCATAACGATTCCTAATTGGTGATTGCAGCTCAGTGCATCTGTTCGTGATCTTTCCTGGGAGCAGCAAAACCAAGCAAGCGGAACAGTTCTATACAGAATGTATTTGAGCAAATATTCAATAAATTTCTGGGCTATGTAACACCGAGGTTTTGGGTTTTTTCCTCCTGTCACATGGCCTAGAGTGGTGTGAATATAAAACCTGGAACAGTATGATCAATGGGTGACTCCTCTTTAACACTGAAAGGGCTTTCTTTTGCTTTAAATCAAGCTGAGAATGAGTGGAACAAAATGTTTTACATTAATGTTTTACTTACAAGTTTGTTGATGCAGACTTGTTTAAATTAGCATTTCCTTTGTTTATCATCTGCATTTAGGGACTGAAAACTTGAAAACTTTGAAAATAGCTTATTTCCATTCCAATAAACATAGCTTATAAATGAAAAACTACATATAGTTGCCCTTTGCTCTGATAGGTGAATATAGCAGGAGCTTTAATGAACTTACGTACTTCCAAATGGGCAGCACTGTCTGTGAGCTCACTGCAACATGACCTTCAGTTCTGCCTACCCTACATTCCTTTTACACTGGACTGAGATACTCTAGAAAAAACCTGTTTATCTTCTCTGAAGAGAAACAAGATGTGCTTTCTAAATTGGAGTTTAAAAAAAAAAGAATTTAAAAATCCTGTTCTCCTTGTCAGTGGGAATTGATGGGAAAGAGTTGTGCTTTTTAAGTAACCTTTCCAGCTTGCTAGATTTTTAAATCTGTTGGTATTTTTCTTTAATTGTCATGTCCCATACTGCCCATTTTTTTTTCTTACTACTTTGTGATGCTAGAGGGAAAATGCATGAAAATTGAGGCTTTGAGCCTTAACTAGGCATTCTTCTTACTGCCATGGTACAAACTATATTATTGCTACATGGTGTTGCCACAAAAACGTTCTCAAAGGGCATACATATTGCAATGTGTTGCTTGTCCATGCTGGAGTATCAGAGAAGTTCATGTGTTCCCAACTCTTAATAGTAAAGCAAAGCCAAAAAAGGTAAATAACTTTCAGTCTTTAGAGAATGTTGGAAAATACTTGAATGTGCCATCACAAAATGAAGAAAAAAATATTTTTAATGATTTTCTCAAGTTGTCTTTTCAGCAGCTGTGTATGACACAGCTTTGCAATGGCTTTTCAAGCCTTGCATGGCTTGAAGTTGTGATAATGTCAATTTCCTGTTTGAACAGCTCTTCCAACTGTGCCCATTCACTAAAATAGTGATTTGACTTTGTTAAACACAATAGATGGATACTTGGAGTACAAAGCAAAGTATTTTAAAGCTCTCTCACCATGTGATCTCCATGCCATAATAATTTTATAAAGGAAAAAGCACTGAAGAGTGAGCCACATGTGCTCAGAGGAAGGAAGGAATCCAATGAAGGGATTATAGAATTAGTATAATCTGTGAAAGCTGTTTTGGTGTGTTAATAGGTGAGCATTGTTTCTGTCAGTAACTTAAGCAGAAGTTTGTTAAATTTCTTCAGTAGCTACCAGAGCATTTCTAATTAGAGCTGGAATGTGCTGGTGGGCAAGAGTCTTAGTTGGTTCTGAGTGCCTGAAAGAAATGACCAAGATGGTGAGGATGATAGCAAAGCAGGTTCAGGTAAATACATTTCAATCACTTGTCATCTGGCAGGTAAAATCAGGCTCTCCCAATTTGTTCTCCTGAGCATATTTCAACAGAGAATAAATAAAAGACACGAGACAACCTGGTGGATCCTTCTCATGCCTTGCAGAAACGGGAAGGAGGAGGTATCAGATGGGTGCTTTGGAGGCCTGTTAGTGAGGCTGCTGGGGCTCTGCTGTGCTACATCACTGAAAGATCTTTAGGAGTTGCTGAGCTTATGCCTTGTGTCTCAGCCTGGCTCTTTTTCTATTTGTGGAACTGCCTTTGTTTACCAAGTGCTTTAAATAAGGGGTTTTTGTGAATGTCTTTGTTGAGTTGCTAAATCCGGGCAGCACATTCCTGCTGTTCATTAGCTACTGTGCTGTTGGCTCAACTGTAATCACAAGGCCAGCATCTCCACTTGCACTTAGCATAGTCAGTGGAAGGGAAGAGGATGGGTATACCTGTAGACAGGACTTGGCCTGATATGTTAATTGGAAGGATCTCTGTTTGCCTTTCTTACCCCAAATTGATTTCCTAATATTGACAGCTTGGAAACAGTTTTACTTATAACATCTGGTAAGGACTCATTAATGCAAAAATCCAACCCAAACGGGTATACTGGCTCAGATCAGGCACATAGTCTGGTAACACACAGCCCAGGATCCTGTTTCTGATGAGGGGAAATAGTGGTTTCTAAAGAAGGGGTGCCCTGCTTCCTTGGGGCTGTTGTAATTTGTCTGGGTTTTAATACAGTGACAATTTCTTGCTGTCTTCTCTCTGATTTTGGCCCATGGGACTTTTTTAGGTGCAGTTGAGCTGGTGTGTTGTTCTTCAAGCAGAATCTGCACTTTGATTTTTAAGTGTCTAGGCAATGAAACAACTGTTTCCAAATACTTCCACCTTTCTACAGTTAATTCTTAAATTGCTGTTATGTCAGAATACTATTGAATGCTTGTTGTGTTTCACTTTTATCTAGAAATGTTTCATCATGCTTTATTTTGATGTGGTTTGTTTTCATCATATTTCCTAATCCACTAAAGGAACTAAATACATAATGGGAGTGCTGCACTGGAGGGCAAAGTCCTTAGAAGCTGCTTTGAAAACTGTGGTGTCTTTAATGCCCCGATGCTGCGTGTGACATGATGATACACGCTGGGCACGGCAGAGCATGGGACAGGGTTTTCCTGTGTGTGGCTTCTTGAAGGACTGAGTGGGAGGTACCAGCAGGGTCTGCCAGCTGAAACAGCACAGCCTGCACTCAGAACTCTGGAGGCTGCTCCTCCCTCCCCTGTAACCCTGAGTAGCATCCTGTGGTGTTGAAGCCAGCCCTTCCTGGCCATCCTATTCCAAATTCAATAGCATATAAAGTATTTGGGGGTCACTTCAAAAGGAAGAAAATGTCAAGCACTCAATATTCTTTTTTTGTTATACTACTACACTGACATGTGGAAAACACTCTGAAATTGATCTGAGAAAATGGGTACTCTTCTCTTCAGTGAGTTTTAAGTCCCACAGAAGATTTGATGTAGAGCTCCTTAAGTTTATACAGATCGAAGCATGTCCTTTTCCACCGGAAGAGTTCAATGCCAGAACTTGCATTCCCAGCCCATGCGTGAATAGGACAGCCCAGATCTACTGACTCATTTTATACTACCTGACCCTGAAAGATCTGTGTTTACTCAGCCTCAGGGAGCAATACAGGGGCAGTTCTTCAGCCTTGATTAACTACAGAATGAGACAGGGAGGAAAGGGTGTGTGTGTGATAAATATCCGAAGTATTGAAGAAATACTTTGAGCTGAGGTATTGCAGGAAGTGAAGGCTCTATATACGAAGTAGTTGATACAAAACCTGTTACTTAATGACCAGCTGAAGCAAGGTTTGCTTCACCTTTCACCAGCAGTTTGACAATAGAATTCTTTGTTGCTAACGTTAATTTTGCCAAGATACGTCTGCAGGGTTGTGGGTGGTCTGCATGCTGGAGAAAAGGAGCTTGTCAGATCTTCAGCAAGGACTGCTTATGGAGCAATTCTGAGATCACTGTCTGAGCGAGAGCCCCCTGCAAGCTTCTACCTGTCCTCCCTAGCATGAAATAGCACCTTGAATAAATTGCCTGCAGTAACAAGCTGAACAATGTGAAGTCAGACCTCAAATACCAAGCGGTGGAACACTGTATTCCTGAAGCTGGTTATATAAAGAGTGCATGTCCAGGAAATGCATGCAGCAGTAATGTCTCTTGTGTACCTGGTCTCAAGTTTTCTTTTTTTTCCCCTCCAGTGTAATTCTGATGTACAAAATGTGGTGAGCTGAATTCTTTTTTCTCTGCTGCATTTATCAGGGGTTTTTTTCCAAGATTCTGCTTCTGAATACAACTTTTATGTACAAATATATATGTGTATATATATGTCTGCATATATATATATATACAGAGATGAAGATTATTTTTTCAATGAACAAAAATACATTCAGTTAATTTCTGTTTTATTTCAAGGCTACAATACTATTAAAAAAAAATTACAAGATTTTCCATTGGTAACTTTTAAAATATTACATACCAGCAGCAAAAATGTTCTGTTACTGTACTTACTTTAGGTGGACTGAAGAACAAACATACTGGCATATGACTTACTGAGCTGGTTGCCTCGTGGCTACCTGCCTTTTCCCAAGAGGCAAAAGGTGTACAATAGGAGCTACATAGGTAATTTCTGCTTTTGAAATCTCAGCCAGCATGTTTTCTTTTCATACAGAATCAACTTTGCTAATTTCCAGCAGTGTTTAGTCACCCATTGTATTCTCACAGCCTCTGCAGGACTCTTCTCTGGGTTGTCTCCCCTACAATGTTGGTTTTAATTCTTCAGTGTCTTGCTATTCCTAGCTAAAACTTATAAAAATGTATAAAGATAAAGAAATTATTTGTTTGTTCCTTTTCCTTGGTGCATGAAAGTGTGCCCCATGATATTTGAGTCACTTTTTCTTACTGACCTCTGGACTCTTTACATAGCAACGAGTGCTTTTGTTTATTTGCTATACTCTACCCTGTATTTCTTATCACAGCCCATAGCTCTGCCCACATATATCACCTTAATTTTAGTGAGAGTCATGGAATGCTGACAGTACAGCAAAGGCTATTATTTCTGAACAGCAGCACTCTGAAATATAAATACTGGTTTACTTCATCAGGACAAGATTTGATAAATCTATCAAACAGATTTGTCATGGTGGCTGAAGTCTTTAAAAATACAATAAACATCTGAGATTGCATTTAGACACAAAAGACTGTTTCAGAGGCGTTCAGGAGGTACAAGAGGTCACTGCGGTGTTCACGGATCAGGCTGCTTTACTAAAAGCCTGCTTATGTTGAGATTTAGGATATTAGGTTGAGAACCTGGGTTTATATACTGAGGGGTCACTCAAAGTAGAGTGGACTTCTAGGTGCTTTGGAGCTTCTCTGGGAAAATAAATTTTTAGCAAAAGAAGTTACTGTAAGCTTTGTAAAAGTCTCCTTGTAATCATAATATCCTATATGTTACAAGCTGTGCCGATCTGTAGAACTCCTGAGAGATGTGTTTGTTAGATGAAAAATTTTAAGTGGTAGTTGTTTAGTCTGAAGTTTTGAGGAATGTGGTTTTAAAATTCTGCTTCCCCCTCCCATGCAATACCCGATTTGTCATTTTCTACTGCTTATATTGGCCAGCTCACTCGGTGGTGGTTTTTTGCTCTACTAAATTCTGTGAAATTCTTTTAAGATCCTTTTTAGACATCCCTTTGTTTTACTTCCCTGAGGGCAGGTAATATATCAGAGCCAGCTCGCTGTTTAACTAATGTCTCACAGGTAGGGAGGGAGGAAAAAAAACAGGGAAGGGAGAGCGCGTCACTTTGGAGGAGGAGGGGAGCAAAGAAAAATGAGCTTTCTTAAACAAATCATGTGCAGAGGGACAGGCTGCCAGGCTTAGGCAATTCTCTGCGGGGGCTCTGCTCTTCTCCCTGCTGGCTATGATGGAAGAAGAAGCTGGAGTGCTGAAGGAGGGCTTCCTCGTCAAACGGGTGAGTGCTCTGCAGCCTGTTGGGTGCTGGGTCTGAGGGGTTCCTGCCTGCTCGTGGGAGAGGAGCTCCTCCAGGTTTGTGCAGATGCCTGCCAGGGGAGCTGCATGAACTGCAGCTGTTCGCTACTCACCCGCGAGTTTCCCTGTGCTGGCATTTCTGTAGAGGAAGGTGAGTTAGCCATCAGGATTACTCAGGGCTTAGAAAGCCAATATGTCTGCACCTCGCACACACCCCTGCAAGGAGCACGTCCGTGGCAGCAGTGGGGCAACCAGGGGAGGATGGCGGGATGGAAGAAGTTTTGACAGGCGGTGAAGATAGCTTGTGCTTTCTTCAGTGACCTGTCTGTGCAGGGTTTCCCATTTCATATGAAAGAATGGAGAACAGATTATTCTTTTTGAAGGGGATCAGAGCAAGGCAAACTTAAAAATGTGTTTGAAATAACTTTTTTCCATGCTACTCAAGCAGTGCTGTAAGAAAATTTTAGCCAAAATGTGGTGAAAAGAGCTGATGGATTTCAACCTTCCCAATGCTTCTCCCTGTAGGACCAAGTCAGTCATTGCTGGAACACAAGGAGGCAATTTAGCAAGGGACATAAACTGCTTTTAGTACCAAGACTCTGTCTCAATGCTTAATATGGTCCTTGATTTCATAGAGAAAAATGTGATTCAGAGGTTTGTTCAAAGCTTTGCCACGCCTTGGGAAATGCTTTTCTACAGTACGTGGCAGTGTTTCTGGTGCTAACATGAAGGTAATCCTGGTCAGGAGCTTTCCTGGCAGGGCTCCCGGCCAGTTGGCCGGCCAGCCACTGGCCATATGAAGTTTTATGTGGAGCAAGGGCAGAGCACTCCCAGCTCCCAGTCTCATCTCTGGGCTGTACTTTTTGGCTCTTAGGTGACTACTGAACTCAAATGGGAAGCCAAGGCACCAAGAATGTGAGGAACAGGTTATCGGCAGCACACGGAGCTGTGACTCCCACAGTCTGTACAACATCACCCAGATACACAGCTTGATAGGAAGGAGATCACAAAGAGGACAGCTGAAGGAAACTGAGGGACAGGGGAACCTGGAATTCACAGAGAAAAAAGGAGGAAGGAATGGGATCACGTAAAGAAAATAGAGCTTTCTTAAGAAGAGAACAGAAGCAAGGAGATTATCTAAATGCACTATAAATGACAGAATTACGTATTGTAATGCATTATAAATCTAAAATGAATGTGTGGAACTCAGGTAAAGATAAAGAAAAAAAGGTAAGGTGACCTCCTGAGAAAAGAGAGCATTTTCCAGAAGGAAAGAATAGAGCCATAACAGAGAACATACAGGAAAAATGGCCAAGTAACTTTACAACAGGTGAAAAAACACTGAGGAACGCAAAGGAAAGGAGAGAACAAAGCCAGGTTAGATAAATGGTATTTAGTATAGACTAGAAGACATTGGATCTATAGTGCCCTGGATTTTAGAGACTCGTTACTCCACCTTTACTTGGAAATTGCTGGGTTTCCCCTTTATTTACAGAGAACTAACGAGCTTTGGTTCATGCCACAACTGGACCTTACATGTTTCTTTCTTCTAGCCATGCCCACCCTGTCCCAGGTGTCAGAGCTTTCTTTACCTCCTGCTTTACCTGCTGGCTCTAACGCTCCATCACCTGTGGAAACACAAGTCAGCTCCTTGCACAGCAAAGCTGGACCAGACACCATCAGACAGGACTGAGCCTGCCAGTGCCAGCCCTCCCTGGCTTTGCTGTCCTTTAACCAGACTAAAGAGAGCTGGGGGCTGTTTACAGAGGGAAAATAGGAGGATTTGGCTGTATAGTCATATAATCCATGAGGCACTCAACAGCAGCCTTCATTCAGTCTTTTGTCATTAAAAAGCATATTTCCTTTACAGGAAACAGGAGCACAGGGAATGTTTTAGCACAGGAGATTGGAAGCAGGTAGGATTGAAATGAAATTCTCATCAGCAGTAAGTGGGGGATGTAAGGAAAAGCCAATTCATCCAGCAAAGTGTTTGCAAAACCACTTGGCGCCTAGAGCCACATTCAAATGAAAGAGTAAAAACCACCACCCAGGGTCACCAGAGAGGAGGAGCTGGTTGCCAAGAGCCCTCACACATTTTGGATTTAGCCCTGTTGCTGCCTGTGCTGTCAGCAGACAGGTGTGCACCTACATCAGCTCTTTGGGATAATTCATGTGAGCTTTTACACGAAACAATTCTTGCCAGCAAAGAAGTTCTCCGGGCTGAAGAAAGAGCAAAGCACTTTTCTATTCCTCTATGATTTTATAGTGATGGAGCTGTGCTATTTTGTTACTTAAAATGTGAATTTCAGGGAGAACAGGACTCACAATGACTGCTTGTGCTTCTTTTTGTACAAGAAGCCGAGAAGAAAGTATGGTCATTTCTCAATGGTTGTGTTAAAATAAGCTATGTGGATTTCTTCCCCTCCAGGGACATACTGTTCGTAACTGGAAAGTGAGATGGTTCGTTCTACTTCAGGATAAGCTGCTGTATTACAAAATTGAAGGAGGCAAGAAGGAGCCTTCTCCAAAGGGCAGGATCCTTTTGGATGGCTGCACTATTACTTGTCCATGCCTGGAATATGAGAACAGACCGGTATGACTGGGAAAATGTATCTCTTCTCTGTGTCACTCACTTTCTAACTTCTTCCTGTCTTCTCCTCTCCTCTTGGCTTCTTTGATTACTGAAACCATACCACCAGGGTGCTTCCAGAATTAGGCCCAGCCAAAAGCAAGCTGCCGCTAGCAGTGTAACCAGGACAAGCACTGAACTCCCTCATTGTGTCTTTGCTCTTCCCTGTGCCCAAATGTGAGTCACAGCTAATAACAAAAAAAACCCCCAACCACTACTCCTGTGCACACAGTGAGGAGAAAAAATGTAAATGCATCAGCCCAACAGTGTATGGAGAGAGGACATGAACAGTTCAATAAAATCTGAGGAGGATGGGGAAAAAGGGAAATATCATCTCTGGTAGTTGTCTTAAATCCTGGGTATCCTTGGGGTGCTCCCAGGCAGCCAGATCAGACTCCTTTTTCTTTCACCAATGGGATACTGCTGCTGTAGGAAGTTTCCAGCAAGAAAACTCTGGAAGAAAAAGTGCCTCCTCTGTTTCTCTGCTCGCCCATGGGTAGCAGCAATGCAGATCTCCCATGTGTGGGGCCACAGTGGAAAATACTTTTGGAATTGCTGACTATTTCAGTACTTCTCAGGGCAGAAAGAGCCAAGTAAGAGTTTATTGTTGTCGAGACCTGGATGTGAAAAGCTCTACAGTCAGCAGCACACTCCTGTGTAATCCAGTATCTGTGTGGTCTGCTCTCTTCTAAGTACCAGGAACTCCATGCATGCAAACCATGTTTATCTGAAAACCCAGAGATTTGAGGGGGATAGAAGCAAAAAAAAACCCAAAAAACCAAAAACAACCCAGAGCCGTGCCCACCATCCTTCTGAACAAGAATTACTCTGAACTGCTCAGGTGGGATACACTATCAGACTTACCCGTGTCACTTGGGCCAGTGCTAAAAAAAGCAAAATGCAAGAGGAGGGAATAGCTAAATTGTGTTATTGCTTTGTACTTCTTTCTCCACAGCTACTCATCAAACTAAAGACAAAAACCAATACAGACTATTTCCTTGAATGTTGCTCCAGGGAGGAACGTGACTCTTGGGCTTTGGACATCACTGGAGCTATTCATGCTGGTCACCCAGTACAGGTACAAGAACTTCACAGAATGAAGAACTCTTTCAAACTGCTAGAAAATATCAGCCTCCAGTAAGTGTATATGATTTCTCCTTCTGTTGTTGCTGTAGTTTGCAAGTGCCTGAGTTGATGGATGAGGAAGGTTAAGGGAAGCTCCTTTCTGCACAGATCTGCTCCCATGTGGCCAGGAACCTCTAAACTGGCTGCTCTGTCCTAGGTTTGCACATACTTTTGCCAGGGAATGCATTTTTTCCTGATCATCATGTTTTGGGAGTATGTGGGTTCTGCACAGGCATTTCACTACTGGCTTGAAGACCTTCCTAGCCAGCTGCAAATGTTCTCACTGGGGAGATGTATTACTTCAAAAGGTGTAACGTCAGGGAAGCACTGAGTGGTGACTTTGTGCCTTGTTGGTGAGTTTTCAACCAACAATCTGCAATCCAGACAAGGATTTTTAGGGTGCATCATCTTAAATAAGAGGAAACAGAACGGATTAAGAAATAGAAGAATTACATTAATTTGATTTGTGTTGAGCAGGTAAATTGGGTGACTATAGGTTAGTCTGAAGTGCTTTAAATTGAAAGATACTTTGTGAGGCATCATGTTTAGTACTGCTATTGGGAGAAAAAGATTTCCTGGAATGTACTTAGGACAGTGCTTCTGGGGGAATACCTAGAATACTTCCCATCTTTATGTGGGTAATCACGAGGACATCCCAGGCACTGACAGAAGTATGCAGCAATTTCTGTCTTTCTCATCTGCTGATGTTGTGCTGTGCTCTCATTTGCAGCGATATAGTGGAGAGAATGTATGACAGTGGTACTGGAATTAAGCTGACCCGCAATTTGGATCAAGGCAACAGATATAAAGAGACCTTCACAGGTACACCTACTGCAGGCACAGAGTCACCTCACATGTGATATGCCACATTGCAGGGACAAGGGAGCTACTGTACTGCCTTCATAGTGGGATAAGCTGTGGGATAACCCAGTGGAACCTGGCAGTGCAGCCAAGCTCTCCAACACCTTTCTTTCTTGCTCTTTGGACATATGGAAACACACTTAGAACCCCACACTTTTGGTCAACTCTGCACTTCTCTGACAATCTTTGGGATGGTGCCAAAATGTTTCAACAAGTGAAAACCTGTGTGGCAGGAGACCATCTGCCTTTCCTCAGAAGAGCACATTGCCTTGGTATGAGAGCTGCCTTTCTTCCTGCAGGTTCTGCCCTGGTGGACTGGCTCATCTCCAACAGCTTTGCTGTGTCACGATTTGAGGCTGTCACCTTGGCATCCATGCTGATGGACGAGAACTTCATCAGGCCCGTGGGAGTCCGCAGCACTGAGGCCACGCGCTCCAGCGACCCCTCTGAGAAGTTCCTGGATGACTCCACTGCACTGTACATGTTTGTAAGTGATGCAGCTGCCGACAGAGGCACCTCCTCTGGCCCTCGTCACGCACTTGATTTGGGGTAGTGGGGAGGGGACAGCACAGCATGCAACCAAAGGCAAATGTGCAGGCTGAGAAAGTAAATGCAGAAGGAGCAGCTCTAGGCTTTTAGTAGTACTAGCACTGGCACTTTTTCTGGAGCCAAATAGCTACATGGATATGGAGGGATCTACAAATTACATAATTAGGCATTAAAAGAGGTGTGTCCCTGGAGTGCAGTGCTGTGTCTGCATGTACTGGAGGCAGTGCTGTAGTTATGCTACAGCTCAGGGCCACAGTGCTTATACCTAGCATGTACAGCTTTACAGCTGTAATTTGTTGCCTGTGAATCTTGGTTCTACAAGGCTGAGCAGCAGAGCTATGGAGTAGAATTTACTCAGGAAATATAAGATAAAAACAGCTAAGGAAAATAAAATGGAAAATAAAATGCAGAATTTTGTACTTAAAAGTCTGTTCAGATTGAAAAGAAAAGTGGAAATATCTTTTCCCTGTTTGCAGGCTGAGAACAGTAAGAAAAATACCAGTTCCAAGGAAGAGGTACATTTTAACATCTCTGAATTAAGCGGCAAAATTGTGAAGCAAGGATTCTTAGTGAAACAGGTAAGCATAGTCTTGGAACCTGCCCAGAGAAACAAGAAAAATTACAGCTCTTAGGGTTTCTTAGAGAGTAAGTGTGACTTATATGATCATGGCTGGAGAGTTGTGCCCAGCAGAACTTGCCCATCAGTACTTGAGGTCTTGCAGTTAAGAGTATCCAGTTACAAAGAAGTGAACTGTGGAACTTGCTCAGGCAGGATTAATTGGATATTCTGTACATATTGAGCATATTCTGAAAGGTACAAAACAGTATCAAAAGCAGAAGTCCCACACAAACTCCAAATCCTACCAGAGGTACTACATTCACTTCCAAGCAGAGCCACTGTTCCTTTGGTTCAACCTATCCCATCCAGGTAGCGTGAACAGTGATGATGTTTTGCTGGCCACACACAAATTTCAAAGCTGAGTAGTTGACCTTTGTATGAAGTGGACATTTACCTGTGGGCACTCATGTACACGTGGGTGCTTTGGTGGTGATGAAACCTATTTTTTTGGGCACAATTACGTGTTGGCAATAACTGTTTCCAAGGTCTGACCCTTGGTCCGCAAGACGTAGTTTCCAACGCTTGCTATGAACAAGATGAGGGTCAGTCGTGCTCTTTCAAAGCATAACACAGCCACCTGCAAATGGAACCCTACCTGAACTGTATGGCCACTCTCTTTCTCTGGAGCCTTGTACTCAGAGCCCCAAGTTTAGTGTTGTGCAAACTGGATCACCAGATGCTTCCCAACCCTCCCTCCTCCAGCTGCCAGGGCGCCACGAGGGTTGGCAGGGCTCTGTGGGATCCCCACAGGCTGGCAGGGCAGCCCCCCATCACCACAGGACATGAGAGCTGCCCAGGAGCTTCTGCCTGTGGTCAACAGCAGCCAGGGGCAGCCCCCAGCAGCCCCACGGCCCTGAGCCCCAGCACCAAACCTCCAGGAGAGGGGATGCTCGCAGAGCCTGGCACAGGCCTGTCAGCAATGAGAGGGATGCGGTGAAAGAGCAAAGACCTGCAAAATGACCTGACGTAAGCCCCTCAGAGCACACACAGCATGGGGTTTTCATCTGAAACCCATATTTAATCTGAAATTTAAAGCAGGAATCAGAGATAGAACCATTTGTTCCTGTCACTCTGCTTTCTTAGTTCTCAGCACAGGGAAGGAAGAGATGACGGAATTATCGATGTACAAAGAATATAAGCAGAAGATGATGGGAATTACCAAGATGTTAGGAAATATTTTTCCCTTTTGGGTCCAAACCCTCTTTTTTTGGTATCTATTTATCTATTTATGTCTCTCCTACAGCCTATAGGAAAATGGTCATTTCAGGAGGTAGTAATTTTAATTCTTCCATTTTGCAGGGGCACAAGAGGAAAAACTGGAAGGTGAGAAAATTTGTTTTGAGAGCTGATCCTGCATTTTTGCACTACTATGATCCCACCAAGGTACGTGAGTGGGAAGTTACCATCCCCAGAAATCCTTTCAGAGACATAAACATTATAATGAAGATACAATTATGGTGTAAATGTTTCTGTCACTCTGGGTTCCTCTATCCATTTCCTGGGGAATTAGACCTCTCTGGCCTTACCCTAGGAGGTTGTCCTTGTAGGATTTTATATCCCTGCATCTTCTGTCTTGTCTTTTTCCCAGTGAGATTCCTTTTCCTTAGCCGAGCGGCAGCAGTCTTCTTGGGATTGGTCTTTTGCTATCCCCTCATAATCTGGGACCATGGTCCTGCAGGGTTTCTTCCTGGATTGTGATCTGGGCTGAAATCCCACCACTTAAGGATCATACTGGTACTGGGATTTTTTACATTCTTATTCCAGCATTGAATAGGGTCTTCTTAATGCCAAAGTGTTTATAGGAATTTCTACTACTCAGTTTTAAACGTTCTCATGGAACAGTAGAATTTATCTTCATGAATATAACAATCAATGTGAGCAACTCAGATACTTAGGGTACCACAAAGTCCAACAGGACTGCAAGAACAACACGTAAAGAAATGCTTTATGTGACTTTTAAAGAAAACAAAAACAACATACCAGTGAAAAGAGCTTATGGAGCTGGTTCATTTTTTGTTTCCTGTTCCTTCATGGATTTTTTTGCACTGTAACTTATTCTTGCAATGCTATAAGCTGAAACTGCAGAACCTGAATGCAAGAAACAAGAGTTCAAGCCAACTAGGGAAAACAGATTTTTCCCATACCGTTTCAGTGAAAAGCAGCAAGCTAAATACTTACAGAAATATATACAATACGTGTTGTTATTTATAAAACTATACATACATTTGAAATGTGATTGCCTACCCTTGTGCTTTTAACCGATCTACACCCAGCTACATCAGAGAAACATCCTTGAGACTGAAACAATATAGTAATGCATTTAACTACATGTTCTAATTGATTTCTCTTGTGACATGGATGTTTCATGCCTGGAAAAACCATCATTATGTCTCTAACTTCATAAAAGAAATGCATGTGCTCTGAGAAATTATTTAATGATTACATTTTCCAGCTAAGCCTTGTTTCCTTTTTCTTTGCAGGAAGAAAACAAACCAGTAGGTGGATTCTCTCTTCGCGGCTGTCTTGTCTCAGCTCTGGAGGACAACGGAGTCCCAGCAGGTGAACACAAGCCTCTAAACTTCCATACATTTACATTTATGCCGTAGCAATACAGTCTTTGGGTGTGGGTTTGTATGTACGGCTGCTTGTGGGCTGACCTTTCATTTCCCTTTGCAAGCAAGGGAAGAGGCATGTCACAAATCCCTGTACTGCTGGGTTGTCCACATCAAAGGAGATTTTTTTTTTTAGCTTAATTTCCACATATTTTGGGTGTTCCCTTTATATGGACTTTTCCTAGCCATATGACCTCTGAGACAGTCATAAGACTGATTAATATTCCAGAGTTAACAGACAAATAGAAAACACCTTTTTGGGTATTGTTGAACTCAAATTCTTGAGGCACCCTCTGGAGGCATCCTCTGATGCCATCCCTTTTCTGTCCTCTCTACTTACGCTATTACCTTTTCCTTTCTGACCTGCTGGAACCCAAATGTAGGGGAGACAGAAAGACAGCAATAAAAAGCCAGTGCTGCTGGAGCACAGGCTTAGCTCAGGCATTTACCTAGAACCCCAGCCTCACAGATACGTGCTTCTGTTGTTCAAGCAGTTTACTTTATGACAGTAAGCACAATGTATAGATATCAAATACAGAACATCTTTCTAAAGAGAAGGTCTGAAAAACCTTTGGTCTGGGGGCAGGGGGACACGATGAACAATAGAGCTCCTTGCTAAAAGGAACCCAGCTATGGGCAGGAGAAAGTCTAATCTACTGTGCAAGCTGGTAGGTGTTCATCATTCCAGTGTATAACTGAAGTAATAGCCTCCACCTAAACAGAGACTATTTTAGATATGTTGTAGAGTGCACAGTAGTTCATACAGTTGATGGCAGGAATGTCTATACTATATTTTCATAGAACCACAGAGTCACCAAATGGCTTGGGTTGGAATGTTGGGTTGGACCCCAACAATCACCTAGTTCCAACTCCCCTGCCATGGACAGGGTCAACTTCCACTTAAGCTGTTTGCTCAAAGCCCTATCCAACCTGACCTTGAACACTTCCAGGGGTTTTGAAGAGGGAAATCAAAGACACGAGAGCTTTAGATGTCTTATCCATAATAAAAAGGAAAGATTTTATTCCCTAATTCACAAAATTCAAATTCTTCCCATGAAGCTTCACATCTGCCAGAAAGATTTTCTCTGTGCACCCTCCTGATCTGTCGGATTTTTTTTCTCTGCAGGAGTGAAGGGCAATGTGCAAGGCAACCTCTTCAAAATCATCACCAAAAATGACATTCATTATTACATCCAGGCCAGCTCCAAGGCAGAGCGAGTGCAGTGGATTGAGGCAATCAAACCACTGACATGAGCAGTGTGGACTTCATGCCAAATGACAAAATTTATTTGTGACCAAGCTACCTGTGTCTGGGAGTGGGATAGTCTATTTTTGTTATTTGAATCACCATAACACCTACCAATTCCTGGCAGACCATGTAGACCAAATCATGTAGATCCAGAATAATTCCCCCACCTTGAATTTACCATCTAACCAAGAGACCAAAGCAGGTGGATACAGACAAATGGAGCTTTACAAAGAAACGACGAGATATTCCAAGATGGAAGAAAAGGATCTTTTGTACAAGTATTCAGTCTATGTCTGACAGATCCAGGTTGTGCTTTATCTTAAAGCAGAATTGTCTTGCTCCTTTCCCCTTTATAAAGGGGCTCATAAACTTAATTAGTTAAGACTAAAACATCTAAGCCATGAAAGGTGCTGGTGTCTGAGGCTGCCTTTCTTTGTATACCATGCCAATCTTGTGCTAAGCCACAATCCAGCTGCCAGGATAATATGCATTGCAAAACAAACAAGGGGTCTGTCTGTCCATGCATCTGCTCTACTCTTTAGTTCTCTGTTAGACTGGAAAAGAACAAAGAATCTTCCTCTCCACCATATAGGTTACTCCTATGCTGGTAATGTCCCACAGCAGAACAGGATCCTGAGTATCCAATCAGACCAGTGGAAGTTCCAGACAATTTCTGGTGCTGAATATATTGGAAGAAATCACTCATCTGTAAAAGAAAGACTTTTCCTTCTGATTATTACTCTAAGTCCATTTATGTTGGAGCACCATTTGGACAGAGAACTATAGTAGCAGTCCTCACTATTGCTTTTTCTATCTTAAGTCATTAGTAGACAAATAATGGAAAAAATAAACTTATCTTTGATATCATTAAATACAAGAAAAAAACCCAAACCAGTGCATTTGAATATTCTGTGCTTTTTAGAGACGTGATTTTTCTCAGAGGGTACTTTGAGTATATGAAAAATAATGGTTTCATTCACTGTAATTTTAGATTTATATATAAACTGAGACACCAGAGGGTAAAATGGAATGCAGGAAATTATTCAAACACCTGATCAGCCTGCTGATACACTATTTTCATAAAGTTCCTTGTTTTATCTGAGTACCTGTATGTGACAGCCAGACTCTGCAGAGCCTTCAAAAAGGCAGTGTGCTATATATCTTCCCTGAAGTCATAGAGGAATTTGATAGCCTGCTATCCACAGATTCATCTCTGTACAGATGTTTTGTTCTCCAAGTTGTGTACTGAAAAGAAATCTCTTCATCGCCAAAGGCAGAATATGACACATGCTTGTTTATTAGAATAGCCATGTATTTAGGATTTCCCTCAAAAGCTACAGCAATGAAATAACAGCACACTTACATGCATTCAAATATTTAAGAGAGCTGGTAAAGAAGTTTGCCAGAAAAGGTGCAGTTTTAATTAGACACAAGAACAAGAATAGGCAGTGCAGTTTCAGCTACAGATACCATTTCCTAGGGCTGGTCCAGAGAAGACTGTGAAATCCACAGCTGTTGAAACCTTTCAATTCTGGAAAAGCTGCCTGGAAGAGACAAGGATGGTGGTAAGTCATTTGTTGCTCTCTGCTGGGAAGCACAGATGGTTTTGTGCTGACTGAGCAGAGCTTCCAGAAAAAGCAATTCCCTCCTGATAATGTGAGCCTTGCTGGGGCCCATAAGACTCCCTTATTCATTTATAAGATCTCCTGCTTCCGTTTTCTCAGACCCACCACCTGCATAATGCTCAGTTCTAGTCACAAGGCTAACAGCCACCCATCACAGAGGACTGAGCTCTGCCACCTGGCATGCCTGAGGGGGTAAGGAGGCATAAGGATGTGAGATACTGCATAGCATCATAAATTTTGCCGTTTGGGAGGCCAAAAGTGTATCTCAGCTAAGGCTTTGAGATTTATCCAGATCAGCCATAGATGTGCAATTACTGAGTGTGTATGGGGAAAAAAAGGGTGTATCTCAAACACATCAGTAAATTAAAAAGATACAGTTCCCACTCTCCAGAATCAGCCAGGGGAAAAAGACAAAACATTTCTGAGACAAGAAACAGTACATTTTCCTCTGTTCTCTGGTGATATCGTGGTCTCCTTTTTTCAAGCCACTTTGGTAAGCTTGATGTCCCCTGAGATCCGCAAAGCTTTCACCAAGTTCAGAGGCTGAATGCGGTGAGTGAAGTCACAGAGCTGCCGTCCATCAAGCAAGACTCGTATTTGCTGGTGTTCACATAAGAACTCCATCTGCAATGGAAAAGGACAGGGAAGGGTGTTAGAGATCAGCAGCAGGGCTGATTTCAACAGTGTGGACTTAGAACTAAATATTATGGGTATAGCAAAGCACAAAGTCTATCAGTTCTTCTGGAACGCCCCTAATAAAAAACCTACCCTCTTCTGAGATGACACTGCAAGTATCCAGTACTCCAGTGAGTACTCTCACTAAGATTAGAGAAAGGGATGCATCTTTCCCATCAGGAAAAGATGCAGGGCTTGAACTGTTGCTGTCTGTGCCATACTAGACTAGTTAACCTGGCAGTGTTGGTAGTTAGCTGTTTGTGGTCATATACGTAGCCGTCAGCCTTTCTCCCCTCCTTTTGTCTACCCTATCCATAGTACCCTAACAACTACCTTGAATGTGTCGCCTGCCGTAAATGGAAAGTAGGGAATAGTCTTCTCTTCTCTTCCCCATTTCCCAGCAATTCGTGCATTTCGGGTGATGGATTTCTCACTGAAGTTAACTGTAAATAACAGTCCAACATCTTTGTTTGCATCCGCTGGATCACAGAGCAGAGTCACTGAAAAGCTGAAAAAACAACCAGTTAAATGACTGGAACTTTCAGAAATGTAAAGGACATGGTGAACATGGCAGATGCTTATAGAGACTAGAGATAGCTGTTGGTTTCATGTCAGACTAAAACACAGGACTTTACAGGCTGGAGAAAGGGATGAGACCCAGCTGGTCTTTGTTTCCTGCCCCAGTACCCAGCAGAAAGCTAATGATTTCTGGTGTTGTTTTCCCTCTCTCGACTGAAATCAAACCCTTCAACATGCACTCATTTGTGTTTTAAAAGAGGCTATGGCATACTCTTCACCAGTAGAAGCAGTGGAGTTGATAGCCGTAGATGCAAAAAAGTGTAATGATAAGCACAGTTGCTGTTATCCAGATAAAAGACAGCAATGAACCTCTACCTCCTGTGCCAAAACTGGTTTTTAAATGGTGTTGATTCCAACCCCCCACAGACAACCAAGATTCAGGTTGAGAATTGCACCTCTTCCTAGAGGAGAAATATCACTTGTGTGTTCCCTCCAGTTCACACTAGATCAGGGCAAGAAGTAGAAAATCTTGTCAGGGCGGTCAAAAAGGCTGAACAGTGAACTCCTCCCTGACCTTTTATTCTTAGTCTGAGTGCAGGAAAATTAAATAAAGCCATAAATTGTTAATCTGTCTGACTTTCTTCCTTCAAAGAGCACATACCTCCACGAAAGCTTCTGAATTTAGAAGACAGGTAGGAGCATGTATAACAGGATGAAGCCCCCAGCAGTCCCTTCACCTACCTCTTGGGTTTGGAGTGTACCATGCCTATGACTGTGAGTTTCATGGTCGGTCTCAGGCCACCTTTAATTTCGCCAACATACTGCTCCACCTGCAGGGAACAGTGAAAACGGCTGCAGCTGGTCATGCTGTGGGTAAACCAGTTATAACAACTGCTTTGATCGCCTGATATAACTTGGGTTTATTTTTATATGTACAAAAGAACGTGGAAGTATTTCCAGCCTAAAGTACTTTCTGCACTCTAAGGACACAATAAACCTGGTTGCAGCACTCCAATTGCTCTGGATGCAGCAGACGAGAAGCTTTGTGGCAGCACGATGTGTGGCACAAACTGCTTGAACCTACTCTGCCACCTCAAACTTGCTAACAGATTTTGGTGTGCTAACTTGGCACCATCGGACCTTACACCGGGCCAGGCAGCCTCTGTCCTCCACTGTAAGAGCAGTGTAGATGCTGCTCTGCCATGCATGTTGACCACATCCTCACAGGCAATCCCAGTCACACCTGTCCTGTTGTGACAGTGACTTTGAAAAGTCACACTTTTTCAGAGGCAGAAAATGGCTTCTTGGTGGATCTACTTTTGTCCTGTTCACAGAGACCTGTAGCTGCAAGCTCCACGCAAAGGTCTGAGCTACATTTGCTTTTTCCAAACAATTCTCTAACAGCTTGGATGGTCAGTGGAGGAACTAACACAGGCCGTACTTGACATGGAAACATGAAAGAGAGAGACCTTGGAAATAATTGATAGGGATATTTTGAGGCTTCATTTCAGAAATGGCTTTAAAATGTAAATGTCAGAATACTGCAGCATGTAATCACTCCCCATGCAGATTCACTTAGAAAGAAGCTGCTATAAAACACTAAACGTTATTAGCAACTTGCGTAACACTGATAATATTCCAAGGCAATGCATAGCAGACCCTGTTTGAGATAAAAAGAGCTTTATCGTTCCAGTGTTCCAAGGTAAAATTTCAGACAGTTTTGCTAGAAGACCTGCACAATATGTGCACACAAATTCAAGATAAAAAAAAATGTTTTGCCTATACCTCATTTCCTAATTTCAGTATAGTATTTGTATCTTCTGCTAAGATGACCTTATACAATTTATTTTCCCTCTTTGATATTCACATCCAGCCACCTTTAGAGCTTCACAGATATATTAATAAACTTCTAATTCCTAACAAGGTCAATATTGGAAGAATATTTTAAAAAGTACCTTCAAAAATGACAGCAGTACTACTGATTGTTAATAATGTACATTTACTCTTGCAGGAGTGGGCAGGTGACTCCAGCAAGTATGTTTTGAACTTTGTAACCAAAGAAAAGCATCAAGCACTTGATACGTCTTACATAAGGAAACTGCTTGTCAAGTAAGGAGTCTGACCATAGGGAGATAATTTAAACTGGATAAAGCAATTAGAGAGTGAGTAACAAGCATAAAAGATCTCAGGATAAATGAAGTTCATGCTCATGCAGGTCTCATGTCCCGCTAAAGCTTCTTCCTTGCCTAGAGAAAAGATACAAAATACTACCCCAAATTGAAAGTGCACATTGAGAAATTGCTTGTGCAGAGGTGCACCATAGTAAGTACCATCACTAAAGGCACAAGGTATCAGAACCGAATAGAACAAATAACAACTACATGGTCTCAATAGTTACAGCTCATCCAGCCTGGCTGGAGAAAATTCAGAGGCATGACTGCCCACACATCATTTATCTATGGACACCTAGTTAACCACACAGGGGAAAAATACTCAGGAAACTGTAGGAAGTAATGGTAGAAACTCCTGCAGTCCTCAGGTGGAGTTTATTGGTGGGTCCCAGCATATGCACACGGGCACAGCTCCCATCCCGTATTTTGAGCTCAGGAGCCCTGGGGACTCGCTTGGTCACTTACTTTTGCACACCTCTCCTCTGTCATCACCGCTCTCCCTCTTACACTTGCCTCGCCGCAGCAGTCCCCGGAGGAGTTTTTGTTTTGTGTGTCAGGACAAAAGCAAACAAAAAGCCCGGAATAAAGAGAGGATGTTGAGGGGGGTCTTATCTCTGCCAAACACTGGCTGGACACCACCCAGCCCAGCAGCTGAGTCACGGCCCTCTGCGCCCCGTCCCTCTGGGGGAGGCTCACAAGTAACGCGGTGGGAGGGCAGGGGGACGCCGGCTGCCCCGCACGGGAGCCTGGTGAGCTGCGTCTGGAGCCGTGCCTGGCCCTGCACCTGCAGCTGTACACACACATTTTTGTACAAGTATTGAAAATTCCGTGCGAGCGTGCATAGCGTGCTCGTAACGTACTCTGTACTACGTACACGTGCTTGTATATGTAATACATACAAACCCCACGTCATTTATTTATTGATACCAATTCTCTCCTCTCTCGAAGGCATAAATACATATAAGTGTATATACACATGTATTTATACACAATTTACAGCCTTATATATACACCTACATGTAGGTCTATACACCTTATACATACACCTATATATACAGTATACACTGTAGATGTCTATATATATATTTGCATATATGTATATGGGTGTATATATATATATATGTATGTATGTATATGTGTACCGGAGTAAGGTATAAGTACAGGGTTATACAGCTATACAGGGGGTACATACACAAACACACACACATATATGTACCCTGTACGTACACCTCTGTGGGTGTGTGTAGGTGTATTTACGTGTATACACGCACCCGCAGCCCGCTCCGGCAGAGGCCGCACGAACCCCGACCCGCCCGAGCCGCCCACCGCCCCCTCACGGACCCCCGCGTCCGGCACGGGGGCGGAGCTTCTGGCCGAGAGCCAATCAGAGCCGCGCAAGGCACGAACAAGGGGCGGGGCTGGTCCGTGGGGGCGGAGATGGGCGTGGTTATGCCGGGGGGCGGGGCCTGCGCTGCCCGGGCCCCTGCGGCGGCGTCAGGCGCCCCAAAGAAAAATGGCGGTTTATTTACATTCCGCCCCGGCTCGGCCAATGGGCGGGCGGCTTGCCCGCGTGCCCGGCCGGCGGCGCGGTCAGCTGAGGCGGTGCCCAAGATGGCGGCGGCGCGGGGCGGTGGTGCTGGGGCGGTGCCGTAGAGCTCGGCGCCGCCGGGGCCGTGCCCTGCCCCGCCAGGGAGCGAGGCATCGCCTTCGTGTGTGTCACCCCGTCCCGGGTCACCCCCTCGTCCTGGGAAGATGCATTCTTTTGGGAACGAAGAAGCGGACTCTCTGGAGCGTCTCTTCGGGTTTTTCTGTGAGTGCGTACGGCGTGGGCACTGGGAGCTTGCACAGGCCTGCGTGCCCCAGCTGAGCCAGTGGCACGGGGACGGCCCCGGGAAGGTGGAGGCAATTCTTCAGGCTCTGGTAGCTTGTCCCGTGGGGGTAAGGTAAGTAAGGTACTGCTCTGGTTCGGTAGACTTGAGTGTGAAAGGGGGAGGAGCAATTAGTTTAGTGTTGGCTGTGGGAGACAGGTAGAATCAGGGAGGTAGCACTTCAGTGCTGAGGTGTCTTGTGATGCTGTTGTCTGAACTTTGATGTCTTATCACTGACCAAGAACTTAGCAGGCTGCCCATCCCACCGGGATGACGATTTATGCTCATTTACGTACCTGACATGGTGATTGATAGAAGCTTAAAACTACTTGGAAGCATTCCAGAACGGATTTTACTAGATTTTACTGAAGGAGAAGAGCCATCTCTTGAAATTACACTTCTTTGACACTGAGCTTCGGTTAATTTAGAAATGGAACCACCAGGATCAGCAGTGTAGTTATTTGAAACGTTCCCTTGTTACCAACTCTTGAAAAATCTCCTGATTTCTAAAAATGCAATGCTAAAAAGTTCAGATTATGCTGTTGATTTCGTATTTCTCTCACACTGTATTTTGGAATGTCATCGGTTTCACCCAATCCCGGTTACTTTTTATCTCTGCTTTTCAGTTAGGCATATATGAAAGGTGACTTTCTAGCACTTCAGGGAACACTGGTATTCCCCCTGTCTGATCAGACGATCATACTTCTTCACACTAAAGTTTGTGTAACATTTTAGTAAAGGTTCTGAGAAACAGTTTATGCTGACAGCAGCTGAAGGAAGGTGTGCACGTGGTTAGATGAATATTGCTAGCAGCCACGTGATACTTAAGCATTTTCAATCTTTTGATCTTTGATAGCTGGGCTATCACATTTAAAGGCTTTAGTTTGTAGTGCTGAGATTTTTAAAGGACAGGAAACTATACTGTGCTTTCTCCTTTTCCTAGTCCCTTTGACAGTAGTGAATATGTTCCTAACCATGTAGGCTGTGGGATGTTGAAGTACTGGAGCATGTGAAACACTGATGGAAATTAGAAGGATTCTTTAATTAGTACACTGCTTCACTTTTAGTTTGGGCATAGAGCTGCATTTGGGCTTCTGTGACCTAAAACTTAGTTTCATTTTTTGGGCAGAAATAGGCAGAACAGGAAATAGCACTGTTTGGCAAGTGGTCACATTTCAACGAAATCTGCTGAAGTGCTCATAAAGGGCTATACAGACAGAACTTTGGACCAGAAATAGATTTCTTTGTTTTGAGGAACTATGCTAGTAGTATTTGGCCAATCTAAAAGCGGTTATTTGCACAGCAGAAATCACTGAGTTGATGTGCAAGAACACCAGTATTCTGGTTTCCCTGCATTCTTTTCCCTTGTCTTTGGCTACTTACTTGTCTTTGTTTTTATCTTACTCAAAGAAATACGAAATCAAAATGATCTCTGACCGTGTTTTCCTGGATCTTGGAGATGGAGAGGACCTCGTATAATGCACTGTATATGCTTCTTGCTTTTGTAGATGGGGACAGAATTCTAGCCCGTGGAGAACTTCATGGCTTTGGCTTCTTGTGCTGGAAAAATGGCTTGCCAGGAATCAGGTACAGAAACATCTGGTTTACTTCTAAATGCACTTGATAGTTCTGACTTCTAACTGACGGAACTCCAAGTGCAGAATGTCTCCCTAGTTGCTTATTTAAATTAGGCTTTCCCACATTTCAAGGAACTGAGTTCTCAGGGTATCTGGAGACATGCACTACTTTTGCATTTAACAAATTTATCAAGAAAGAACTGTAAATCTTCACACTGAAGAGAAAAACTGGGGTTTTTTTTAAAGATATTAGAAGTTAAGATTTTAGCTTTGCACATTCATATAAATGAAAAGCATGAGTTTATCAACTTCTGCATTTGTGTAGCACCTCTCTTACATTAAAGATGAAATAGCTCAGGCATCAATTTTTATAAGCTTTAGATGGTGAGGGACGTGCAGACTTCTTTTTAAAATTCATTTGTCCTTGTCACTACTTAGACTTCCATTTTTTCTTTACATTCTGAGGAATTGATGGGTTTGTGATTCTTGACAAGGTGACATTTGTCTCTGTTTCCAAATGTATGGATAAATTAAATCAACTGGTGTGAGAGCAGAACCTGACTGGAATAGCCTTTAATTGAGGATTAGGTTACTTCAGAGAGATATTTCAGTCTGCCTCAAAATGTTAGTGAAATAGCTATGATGAAGTTTACATGCTAATGTAAATAAAAGTTTTATTAACTAATGTATTTCCCATTCTTACATGGTTTCAGAAAACTGTTCCAGTTGTTCTTCAGAAAGAAACTGAATTTTTATTATTCTTGGAAGAACTACAGAAAGATGTCTCAGAGGAAGTCCTACAGGTGAGCTACGTCTATGCGCTATTTCTTCTTGTTATGCAGTATGCCCGACTTCATCAGATCGAAGCTAATGCTTCCTGCTAACTGCTTGAGATGCTAATGTGTTATTAATCTTCTAGGCAACTGAGAGAGAGTGTAATTCAGATCCCTTTGTGAAGTTAATCCAGTGTGCCTGCAAGTGATTTCTCTGGCTAGAGTAGAGGCTGCAGGCAGACAAGGAACAGGTTTTTCTACATGCTGTTTCTAACACATCAGTCCTGATTGCAGCTGCTTGCCACAGTCTTTTCAATCCATAGACACCTGTAATAATCATAAACCTACAACCTGCTGTGAGCCAAAATAAACTATAGCCAGTAAGCACATTTTAAAAATAAGTTTATTTTCTTTTTCTTTCTTTAGGGATCTTAATTTTCATCTCCTATGCACTCCTTTTCCCCCTTTCTGGAAGTTTGTGGATACTCTACTATTACTGCTGACATTGCCTAGTAATTGGTATGATGTGTGTTCTGAGGTCCAGGATCCATTTTCCATTATGAATTAAAAGATGCAGGCTGATTTATTTGAGAAGTATGTGGAAATATGCAAAGATGGATTAATATCAAAAGCAAGTATAGAGCAGAAAATCAGGAAATTTACTAACTGTAGAACTGTCCTAATTTGGTGTTACTTACAACAGATTTGGATCTGACATGGTGTGTGAAATGTTGTAAGATGTTGCTTCTAATCCTATAGATTCTAACTCTTTAAAAAGATATTCTTTTTTTGTTTGCCTTTTTTTAAGAGGAAAATTAACACTTATTATATTCAGAGGCTATTTCAGCTTAGGAAAAGTTGTTCAATATTTCACTAAGGATACAGAATTAGCTATTACAGGATGAAAACAAGCAAGGTAAACTTGAATGTTGATTAAAATAAATCTGCTTGAAGTCTGTTAATGGATAATGAAGTCTATGCACGTTACCATCTCACCTCCAAGATCATGAATGTTTCCACCATTGTCCACACTGTCCATCAGTGTTGCACAGAAACATGAGATTCAGCAACCTCGTATCTTTGTCACAATTACTGTCAGAGTCATGTTGGTAGGTAGAGTTACATTTTGATCCAGCAAATAATAAAAAAAAGTGGGTATTGTGGACTTGCTTTCCATTCTCATTCTTTGTGCACACCAACCACCTCTCCCCTACATAATCTCTGAGGTGTCTCTTTGAGCCAAGGGCAGCACTCGCTTAATTCCAGATGTGCCAAAAGTGCTGCTTAAGTGCTGTTCAACTGGCTTGTCCCTCACCTTCCCAGCTCTTATTGGGTAAGCTAATTGGGATTTTTTGTTTGTTTGTTTTCTCCTTCCTAGTTCTGGAATTGTAGATTTGCTTCTGATAGGCAGAAAAATTATTGTTGCTTAAGAAAAGTCTGTGAGACGGCTTCTGAATATGTTGATCAGTTTTAGTCAAATTTGAAAAATTGATGAGGATGACGTAGTTGGTAGATAGATGGTACAAATCTGGAAAAGCACGATGAAAAAAACACCCCACTAATCATTATGCTCTTAGCGACCTATGAAGATCCAGTTATATCAATATATTGCTTAGAGGTAGAATATGGCAGTGCTTCAGCCATCCCATAGGGACTGCTATGGTAACTTGCTTGTGCATGGTCCTTATAGTGTACTTGTGTATTACAGGATTCTTTATATTTTGTTACATATTCAGGCATATCCACTCTTCTAGGAAGGATATTGGACAAGGTGGACCGTTATTAATGGATTTCTTAGGTAGTATGGTGTTTCCAAATTGATTTATCTGCTTGCTTTCAAGTTTCTTCTATTTTTTTAAATAATTCATTTCATATATTAATGTAGTCTAAAAGGCTTACTCCTTTATTATTTCCCTACCAGGAACTGTTTGAAGCATTTGAGTGCACGCAGAACAAGCACATCACAGACAGCAAAAGAAGAGATGACTCTTCTCACAAATTCAGTTTGGATGTTGTTTCAGCTCTCCGGAAGCTTTTGCTGCGGGCTCCCCAGAGGGCAAAAGCCCTGCTGGAGTTCTTCCAGGGGGAACAAGGCACACCAAGCTCCTCACCCCAGCAATATCGCTCTCTACAAAACATCTTTGTTGAATTTCTTTGTGACTCCTTAAAATCTCTGCAGAGGCTTCAGAGCAGTTCTGAGATTTCAGCTGAACTAGATCAAAGAGAACTAGTAGATACAATTTATGCTGCTCTCAGTATAGTGACTTTTGAGGTGGAGCATCAAGCAGATGAAATAAAACACTTATTCAAGGAGCTCTTGGATGTATGCTGGGCTGAGGGGAGCCCACTGAGGGAAGAGAAGCTACTAAACTGTATGCTGAGGAAACAAAGCCATGGCCTGTTAAACCTCTATAGCAGTGTTCTCACAGAAAGAACAAGAGAAAAGTTTTTGTTGTCAAAATCAATACAAAAAGGTTTGTTTCACATTTTGCTTTGTACTAATCTCCTGTTTAACAAAACCATTAAGGCATTAAACAGACGAGTAGTCAAGAAGTCAGGCAGTGTTCTTGCTAAGGTGCCTTAACAAACCATGGGAGTCTTTAGAAAGATGATGCTAAAATGATCCTTAAAGCAAGGAATTGGCATAGGAACACTGGTTCTCTCCCCTACATTTCTGCAGTCTATGCTGTGTTTTGTGATCACTTCCTTTACCACCCCTTGTTGTGTTCTATTTTAATCTGCTCAGCATTTCTCTTGATGAAAATCTTGCTTGTAACTAGAAGTTTGACACTCCATATATATAGAGTTTTTACTTGTTCAGCTCCAACTCAGGGTTGTCTGTGTTGCAGTATGTTCCGTTTCTGGCCAGTAACAGTTCAATCACCTCAGTAATCCCAAAATGTTCAAACCCCTTAATACTTGGAAAAGAAAACTTCTGAAAGTGGAAAGAGCTGTGGAGTGGGCTGATACCCCAGCACTTTGATTACCTGCTCACTTGCCAGAGCCCAGCTGTTGGTTTTGTACTAACCATGACTTCACAGCCTCTGTCTAGTTCCCTATGACTGGTACATTTGGTTGTAACTCGATGATCCTGATGGATCCCTTTCCAGCTCAGCATATTTTGTGAATCTATGAGGATCTCAGATGAAGCTGAATGGCAAGTGATGCCCAAGCCCTTGTCAGTAAAGTGGCAAGGAGGGAAAAGCTAGAATGCCTACCCTCTTTTGCTCACCTCTGTTCACAAAGGTGTAAGTCAGTGGGGTTTGTATCCTCACTTCTCCCTTCACTCAGGGATTGCTGAGGGAAGTTCAGGCTGGTGTGGCAGACTCTAGAAATTCTGATAGTAACTATAGTTAGTGCTTCCTCGTGGGGGAAGAGAAATGGAGATCCACATACCTTCACTCTCACTGGGAGTAGTTTGGGTCTCACTTTGCACAGATCTGAGTTCAGTGCTGGACAAGTCTTTGCTAAGGCCCTGCAAAATAGCACAGTATCTCGAGCACAAGTGAAAATTCATGCAACTCACAGATAAGGTGTTCATGGCTAAAGAAAGTCAGGCAGTGTGACCTGAGCTGATGCAAACAACCTGTGTGCTGAGCAGGCTTTTGCTATGTTAATGATTGTTGATATAGTTTTTCTGGTTTTCTATCTGACCTCTATCAATTCTCTGCTTGGCCCTCCTGTTACCCAGTAACAATATCCAAGAGTCTTAGCTGGTAACATGTAACAGCTGGTTAGTGCTTGAGGAAATGTTGAGTCTTTCTCAGTTTAAATTAGTAGCAACTATGCTTCTTTCAAAGGTATCCCTCTCTACTGGAAGGTAATCTTGTGCTGTTTTTAGGTTCATCTGAGCAGCTGGATACGGAGCGAACTGTGATGAGTTTGTTCTCAGATCCCAAAGAAGCTCCTTCTTGGAAGACAGCCTATTTCTACTGCTTGAGCAGCAGCAAGCACTTTCTGGAACAGATTCTGGTACAGCCATAAAATCATTAACAGGGAAACCCAGTGGAGGCTAAAGTCAGTCCCTGTATTGAACATACCCCAGTGGTGCACAGAAGCATTTTGTATTCAAATAGTGTTTGCCAGGGGTGATGACTAATAGGAACAAGGAGGTAACAGTGATAACTCCCCTACTTGCAGCTGTGTGATGAACATAAAACTGCTGGTGAGATTTTTGGAAAAGCTCATCTGCATGCAGACTGAAGATTAAATCTTCAGGGTTTAAGGAGTCTCATTTTCTGCTTGTAATTTTGTTGGATACACCATTTACTTCATGACCTTGAACTTGTTGCTTTCTGATGCTGGTAGATTTGGGGCAGTGAGACTAGTTTGCATGGTAAAATTTATGGTGAAAATAGTCTGTTATTAATTGATTTTTATATATTTACATAGATAGAAGAAATAGAATACAGGCGCATGGTCACTGTTAAAGTGTGAGGTTTTAAGATGGAACATATTTCAACTTTTATGTAATGTGCTTGTAGAAGTCTTTTACTTGATGCCCTTGGCAGAGATGTAATCAATAGAAGGAATGCAAAGATAATGTAGAGTGGAATGTGAGTTGGCTCTGTAGTAAGTATTTGAAATGATGTTTTCTTTCCTTAAGACAACTTTACTGATGAGTATCCTGATGGCTTGGACAATGTAAGTTTAGGGAAGTTCTGGATGCAGAACTTCACTCTTTTAGTGAAGCTAATATTGAAATGGCTACTTGCTTACATAGTCTGCCAGGCATTATGGGTCTCCACATTTTGGGAAAATTAATACTTCTTCCTTTTATTTTCTAGGTGACTGCACTAGCTTTACTAAAAAGAGAAGACTACTCGGGCCTGAAGAACTTGTTGAGGAGAGAATTCAACCCCCTTAGCCGCCTCTTGGTGTTGTTAGGATGGACTCATTGTCAAAGCTTGGAATCAGCAAAAGCATTGCTATGGGCTCTACACAAAACTCAGGTAAATCAGCAGAAAGCAAGTGGCAGTATCCCAGTCTGAGTCCAGATAATGCAATTTGTTTGCAAAAACAAGTTAAAACCAGGGAGTTTTCAGAGAGAATATCAGTCTTCCTCAAAATGGAATTAAAAAAGCTAAGCTATTACAGTCATATGTAGGCAACATTATGGGACACTTGCCCTTCTTCTTATTCCTTGGCCGTGGAGTATGACTGCAAAGAAGACTCTGAAAGTTTCTCTTGCATAAACTCATAAACATCCTCTGCTGTTAACATAAGAAAAAAGACAGCAATGGTTGTTGATTAGTTTTGAAGAGAGCTGGGACATCTTTCTTTCATGTAATTTCCTCCAGTGAGTCATCCCTGGACAGTGACTAATTCAGGCCTGAGTTCAACAACAGGGTAGCTTGGAAATTGCCCATACTCCTTCTCAAAGTGAAATGATAAATGACAAGAGCTGTGAGCAAAAAATCCACCTTATTTGGGGGCGGTCTTCATCTGTGCAAAAGAGACAGGGTTCCAGCTCTGAAGGTGTAGTTGCACTTTAGATGATGCCTTCTGACTGGCTGAGATGTCAGAGATGGGGAGATGAGGAGCCTTGTACTGCTGGCTCACAGTGCAGACCTAAGCTGGTATTGCCTTAAGGGAGTTACTCTCTGTTGGTAATACACCCGAAGTCTATTCAGTAGCTTCTGCAAAGTTAAACTCTTAGATCTGATTATAGCAGGCAGTCATCTGTGATAGAAAAGCACATGGAAAAGGAGAATAACCATCTTCTATCCAGTATGTCATCTTTCTAGCACATGATTAGTTCTAGAGATTAGTTTTAGACTGTTACTAAGAAGCATTAATTTGCGTTTTATAAGCTAATCTTGAAAAGGGATGTAGCCACTTTTCCATGCTCTGTAGATGTGTCAAGGGGAGGCTGACTGACTTTTATGTTCTGTCAGAATAGCCCTCCTTTGCTGGGTTTGTAATAAACCTGGCAGTTTTCTCTATTTGAAATTTATTGTCTAGGTAAAGAAGTCTTGCGAACATGCATATGTGACACAGGCTTGGTTCTGCTGTCTGGCTGGGAGATTTGTTGTAAAGAGATTCTTTTATTTGTCTTTCCATTTAGGATCTGTGCAATGATTCGGTATTGAAAGATTTTTGTGATGGGCTCTGGGCTCATGTGGAAGTTCTTGAATGGTGCATGCAGCAAAACAGGTAAAATGATCAGAAGGACTTTTTCCAAACTATGTTGCCAACTCTACTTGTTAAGTCAGCTTATGTATGCAAATAGAGAAGGTATTATTTTCTTGGCTAACCATCTAATAGTGACTGTATAAACAGGCTCTCGAAATTTCTCATGGGCTGCAGTTACGCTCTTTGTTTTTCTTTTTAATTGCAGTAGTTTGGTTCAATCAGAATTAGAGTGGGAGTTATATCTTTAAGCTTGGTTGAGACTTAAATCTGTGTCACCTCTTTGTTCTCTCTTGCAGTCTTACTGTCCCAAGGAAGGTTCTGTTGCAACACTTGCACAGTCTGGATTGCCACACTGTGATGTACTCTCTGCATCATCTCACCAATCTTCTGGCACTGAACGAAGATGATGTTATTGAGCTTCTTCAAAAAGTTCCTGCTAGAGACCAACAGATGCACGGTAAATGCATAGGGTTGTGAGAACACAGAAAACTTACAATCCATTGAGTATGTATGTTCAGTACTTCTGCCAGGATTTGTTCTTTTGACCTGCTTCTGTAGAAGATATCTGTGGAAGATAACAGTTACCAGCTGTTTTGTGGAAGAAATCTAGACAGCATGTGGAAATTATTTTGGAATCCTTTTGGGGAGTAAATTGTCTTTCAAGAAGGAGTTGTGAGATCTCTTTGATCTCATAAGGACAGATTTCTGAAAGAGCTTTTTCAAGATGGTAACAAGACTTTGCACATGCTCATGATATGTGCTGCTCATTGTAACTTCTGTACTGTGTAATACTTTTAGTTTGAAAAGGAAGTGTGTGGTTTGTATTTCAGTGCACTTTAATTTTAAATCAAAGAGCAAAACCAGAAGAAATTGACAATATCTTGTACTACAACATCTTCATTTTTGAAAGATGTAAGAAGTTGAGGTTTTTTTATTCTAATGTTAAGTGTTACTAAATTTAAATTTAATATTTAAATTAGTAAGGCTTAGCTACAGCCTGTGTTTACATCACTCTGGCCTCACTTCTCTCATCTTCACATGTTCCAGTTGGGTGCCTAAAATACCTGCAACTACTAAACACTTTGGATCACTTACAAATGACTGTCCTTGGACACTCTTTTGATTGCAGCCTATGTCCAGGTTCAGCTGCTGCTATTTTAATGCTGTTTTCTGATAGGACCTCTTAATAATGATACAGAAGCTCTGTTTTCCTACATGTATTAGAACCTAAGAAGCTGCAATTTTTTGTGCCTTGTTTCTTTTATGTTTGTGAATTTGAACGTGTTTAATTTCAACCTGAGTTGCACGGAGAGCTCTCAGTGATGGATCTTGCACAGATTTTTCCAGATTGCCTAGTGGGAAGTAGGTTTCTCTCCTTCCACTATCTGTTGTGATGTTGGTTTTCTCAGGTTTTGGTGTTAAAATTATCATGACACTTGTCTTGAATAATCTGAAAAGATGTAGTAATTGAGACTATATAGATCCTTATTTTCAGTGTCCTGCTTTCTGAAATTGTTTTGTTGTTGCTGGTGTTGTGGGATTTTTTAATCAGTTACATTTTAATTATTTTCTGCTTAAATTCTGTCAGAGCCTTTCAAAAACAGGAAGAGGCAGCCCCATCATATCTTCTGGGAGTTGCATGATTGTAGCAAAAGAACTCTAGCTGCGGTTTCTCTTCTTTTTTTACACGTCACATTAGTTTATGGAACTAATTAATGGAAGACAAGTCCTCCTTCTCTTTTCAATCCAGCAATTACTGCAAAATTCAGATGATTCTATGAACACAGCTTAATAGAATCTCCTTTAAAATAATCTATTTTGAACCTTAAAAGGAAGAGAGGAGTCATAAACTTTCGTTTTGTCAGATGTGGTAGTGTTAACAGGTCTTTTCCTCCAATCACCGCACATGCTTCCCCCCTTCCCCTTCTTTTTAGTACACATCTGTCAGCTGCAGTAGTGAAACCAGAGTAATGGTACTGGTAGACAATTGAGTTCAGGCTGTGCATAACACTGGTTTTGATCAGTCACGGTGACCAGCAATTTCCTCATGAGTTACAGTATTCAAGAAGAAGTTGTTAGTATTTCTGGCATAGGAAAAACAGTACCAATAGTTAAAGGATTGTTCTTCAGTATTGGTACAAGGAAAAGGATTGGTTTAGGTGCAAATACTGACACAGACACTCTGCATCCAAGTCTTCCCACGTGTGAGGCAGAAGTGTATTGAACTTACTTTTGATTACCAGTATTTGTCTTATAATAGCTCCAGCTAACTATTTCTCTTTTCCAGAGGATTGTATTTATGAAATCTGTGGCTTTATCTGCCTGAAGTCCTCTTAAGACAGTAGTATTGAGAACTCTTTGGGTGTTTACATATTAGTGTAGAGCTGCTGAGCAACAGTAGAATTTCCAGGGCCATGTGGCTTCTGCAAAGGATTCATGCTTGGGTGTCTCCTCAGTTCTGTCTGCTGTCTACATTATATTTTACATCATTGTCACTGTTTAGAATGGCAGTGATAGGGAATAACTGTTTCCAACTGTTATGCCCTCAGTCCTTTTGCCTTGGCTGCTCTGTAGTTTTCAGAAGAGTTCAGACCGGTGCTTTTCCTTGCAATTGTACTCAAACTTTGTGGAGGACAGTACTGAAACACTTTCTAGGTTAGGTAATTCTGTTCAGTCCCAGAATTTGTCTGTGGATATTGTCAGTACATTGTGCTTTGTACAAGTGCTTTGTTTAAAAAAACCGACTTGGCTAATGCTTTCCCTGCATGACAACAGGTAGAGGGACAATCTATCACTTGTATAAGAATACAGGACAGTGGATTCCAAGCAATAATTTAACACTCTGTGTGGCTGTCAGGGTTTTTTTTGTTTCTTTCTTTATTGTGGGGTACTTTTAACCTTTTTACAGTAATTGGATAATTCATCTAAACTCATCATAACAGAATATATGACACTATATTGTGTTCCTGGGTGAAGGGGATGATGATGATGATGATGTGATTTTTACAATTTGCAGCTCTGCTGTTCTGTTGCACTAAGAGGGGATCATGTCTCTGGCATGTGATGCCTTTCCGCAAAAAAAACCCAGAGGGGAGGAGAAGTGGATGCAGTACTTCTCTAGTTTGCCTTTATCATAAATGTGTGAAGGAAGCTGTGTGACTGTACTTCTTCTTTAATCAGTTGCAGATTGTATTTGATCTATTGTGTCAGCCACTGTGAACCAACCATGATATCTATTTATTAGAAAAAATCTGAAGAGGTGGTGGTACCCTATTTTTACTACAGTCATAGCTTGTCTACACTGTTTCCCTACTTATCTGCTGTGTACTAGAACACAAAATTCTAAGATGCTGAAATGAAACAGGATTTGCCTCTCTGTTGTAAATGCAGCAGTATAGCTTAAACACACACTGCTAATGAGAGTCATTGTGAGTGATTTTTGTCATTCTATGCTGTAGCCAGGTCCTGTTACACAAGTTCACAGAAAATTTCCTTTTTAGAAGGGGATCCAGACCTCTCTTTTCTGTGCCCATCTGTTGTGGGTTGGGTTGTTTGGGCTTTTTTTCCAAAAATAACGGTGAGATGGATCAAAGCTGAGACCAGAACAACACTGGGGAAGAAACACTGCATAAATATTGCTGTGCAGGAACTGCAGGAGAAAATTAACTTGTTTTCTTGTCTACCTCCTACCCCCTCACTGCCCTGATTTCCCTCCACAGCAGCCACACTCCCTAACACCCTGAGTCAGCAGCGCAATTTGGCACTCTTCCGAGCGTTCTGTGCCATGAAGTATGCAATCTATGCTCTCTGTGTGAATTCACACAGGCATGCCAAGTGCAAGGATTGTGTACACAGCCTTCTTGGTGATATCCCTGAGGATGCAGCTTTTGGAGAACCAGCAGGTGATTGGCCTCCTTTCTCAGGTTCAGTAATGTGTGCTTCTCCATCCAGTTGCTGGGCTCTGAATTATCACTTAGTATTGGGATAATGTTGCACTGTGTGCACATATGGTGTTTTATTCAGTGGGCTATGGATGCTTTGCAAGCAAGTCTAATGGTATTATTAGTAATAATAGATATGAATAAGCTACCAGCCTTGTTTTAAAACATTTAAGGTAATTGTACAGACAATACAGTGCAAAAAGGAAGTGATATTAGATATAGGATGGTAGTGACAGGGATAATTTTGTAAGAGCTTATGATTTCCCAGAGCTGAAACTGATTTAATGGCTAGAATGGGTGTAATCTGAATTTGCACATCATTGAACAAAGTGATAATTGGAATTACTCGGAGGGAGGAAGCACACTACCTTTCTAAATGTAAAGTATTTACTTGGTGTTTGGAGGAATGATTGGGTCTGAGCCACTGGGCTAGTTCCCTCTTCTGCGATTTTCTTAACAGGCACAATTTGGAGCAAGGAATCCCTGAAAATGTAGTGAATGTTCTTTATTTTTGTTTTTAATTATACAGATTGCTCTTCAGTATTTCCTCAGTACATTGTGAAGTGTCAGCAGTTCTTAAGGAGTGTTCCCGTTCCTCTGCGCCTGGAGGTTTTGGAGAATATTTTCTCCTTGCTTTTTGTTTCCTATAGTGACCTCTATACTGAGACTCCTCTACACGAGGACTATGCAGAGGATGAAGACCTTGACAAAAAGAGTACTCCTCTGAATGTAGAAGGCAGTGCCAGTCAGCGGCCTTCCACCTCACAAAGTCCACAGCATGTAGTAGAGGCTGAAAAAAAATCAGAGAGGCATCTGTTGGCTGCACAAACAGTTCACACAGATACCCGAGATCTTTGTGACTCCATGTTAGATGGCAAAAGCTGTGAAACATCTAAGCCAGGCTACCTGGATCTGAAGCACTTCACCAGTGGTGTCACTGGATTTTTAGTGGATGATGTGGCCATGGAGGCCTTCCTCACATTGCTTCTCAACCACCTGGAAGAAATTCAAAATTCTCTCCCATGGGACTCCAGTAATGTTCTTCGTGAAGAGCTGGAGCTTGTTGAGTGCTTGAATCTTTCTGCAAGCAGAGATGCCTTTGGAAGTCGTGTGTTACAGTTTTCCAAATACCTTTCTGAAGCTCACTGGCGGTACAAGGTGGTGATGAGTAACAGAAATGCAGGTAGGCTTTGTATTTGGCACTTTCTGATATATTACATCTGTGCAGACAGTGATCTCAAGACTAAATTCCCTGAGCATCTTACTGAGGCAGCACATTTTGGCAGATACTGGCAGAGTGACCTACTTGGAGATCACCTGGTCCTTGCACCGTTTTCCAATAGAAGTGATCTCTATTCTAATCAGAAAGTTTGGGGTTTTTTTCTTTTCCCTCCCCTTTGTGGATGCACTGCTTCTGTTTGCCTTTGTCCCACCCCTTTGGCACAAGTCACACTGCAGTGATGTGAAGGGACATGGTGGTGTTGGATCCAGTGCAAGCCAAATAGTCTCAGCTCGTTCATGGACAGCATTGATTTAGCCTAGTCTGGAAACATGTTAGGAACATGTATCAGAGGTTGTGTTATTCTGGATGGTTGTTGAAGTAGCTAGAACAACACTCTCAGGAACCTGTTTCCCACCCTTCTCCATAGCCCATAACTTGTTAGCTCTGCTGCTATGAGATTTTGTCTTGTATCACGAGTAGTTTATTGTGTATCTCAGACATCATGTAAGCTCCATGTCCCAAGAAAGACTGGGCAGTCTGGACCTTAAATATTGCAAATTTCCAAACTGTTGTTCTGATGTTGAACTGATGTTCAACTGTTTCTCAAGTCTTCCCCTATAAAGCTGTTTGGTAATGTTTTTGTTTAAATATTTCACAGAACATCAGCTTGCAGCCTCCAGGAGATATTGCTCTTTAATCAGGTGCTCCAGCTTTAAGAAACGAAGTAGATATCGCAGGTACAAGACAGGTGGGTCGAAAAAGTGACTTGGAGAAGACATTTCTGAAATGTGCATAATTTTGCTGAGCTCATAGTTGAATGCAATTAGATTTCATGGCCTAGGAGTAGAGAACTAGATTTATTTCCTTCAGTTTTCTAAGTGGTTTGAAGTATCTTAGTCCAGTTCCACTTGGATTGAGGTTGTTTTCTAAAGCTCACCTGCACAAATAACTTCTTCCATACGTAGTCTTATTTGGGGCAGGGGAGAACTTCAAGTAAAGTACTAATTTTTCCCTTTCTCCACTATGTCCTATGACTGTTTGGTATATTTTCATTCCTATTACAATATTATCTAGGATGTGAATTAACAGGAATTTGTGGCATAAATTGGCAGCCTTAGGAGAAAGTTGTGTTCCTCACCTTTTTTCTATTTAGCCTTTGAAAGGCATGTCTGGTTTTGGAGTGGCATGTTCCAAAATAAGAAGCTTCAAAATATCTGATGTAAGTCACTGATGGGCCACCCCAACATAGTCTCTAGCCTAGCATTTTCTTCAAATCGGCAGTTTTTGCATTTATCATAGATGTCAGTGGTGGCTCATTTATGAGATACTCTTGAAGATCCCGTGAAGGTTGCCTAATCTGTTATTTGCAATAAGTTTTAATTACCTTGTGTAGTAAAAGTGCATTTAATGTGCTGGCTTTGATTTGTTTCCATTTTAGATGGGAAAGAGGGAACTTCCAGTCCGTCATTAGAAAGTACAAGTAGCGAGCTAAGCACCAGTACCTCAGGTATTAAGCCACAAAAGTAGTATTTCTTTGTATTTTGAATGTACATGATGAAGAATTTGCTTGACTAGTTAATGTGAAATACTGCTGTGTGCAGGACAGAATTCTATCTTTTCACTTCTCAGAGCTCCTATTTTTGGATGACTCTTTTCTAGTCAGAATAGTACATGTGTCTTCTTCTGGAATAAGAGAATTAGATTTTTCTTGATATCTTTGGCTTACAGGAAACAGTATGCAATGTAGTGACCTGCAAACCATCAAAAAAGTTAATGAACTGATAGTCATGTAAGATAAGACATGCTTAGGCATGCTGGACTGATTTAATAGTTCAGATGCTTCAGGTTTCTCCCTTTATCTGTATTGGACCAGTGCCTAGCACTGTATGCATGTTATGTAGCTGCTGAACAGTGTTAAAATGGGATGGATCCAAATGGCAAGTTCTGACCAAATGGTGAAATGTTAGGAGAATTTATAACAGGATGTTTATGTTGACTTCTTTAACCTAAAACTGGCTTACAACTCTGCTCCTATATTTTTGTGTTAAATATGTGAAATGCTGTTATCTGATAGGTGGCTGTTATTTGGTGAAATGTGTTTTCCCTAATAGTACACTGATTAATTCTGTCTTGCAGAGGGAAGTACCAGTAGTGTGTCTGGCTTGAGTGATGTGGAAAGCAGGGGAAGACCACATCAGCAGAACTCTCTCATTCCTATGATGCTTTCCCCACCAGAATCGCTGTTAGTTTCTTGTGTTTTGAGAGGAAACTTTGTGGAAGCCCACCAGGTAAATGAGATGCATGTATTTTGATTTTTCAATGAAATTCCTGCTTCTTCTGCCTTTAACAAACATAGGGCTTCCAAGTGAAAGAATTACTTCAGAAGTAGAAGCAAGTGAAAGGAACAAAGATATTCCAAAGCAGCATCCCACAGATGCAGGGTTTCTTCTGCTTTGTTGTATAAAAATGATTTCTCTAAACTTGGGTTCTCAAAGTATGCAAATGTTTGATGAGAGCTAGTCAAGCATAGTGTTTCAACTGACTGAAGAACACAAAGAGCTCACAAGGTCTCATGAGGAAGCAGCATCTGAACTGCTTTATTTGATCAATTTTTCAAAACCATGACACTGCCACTTGTAACCCTGGCAGAAACATGCAAAGGTGTTCCTTACCCAAAGCAGAGCCAAAGTGCTGATTACTTTCATTTGAAGGAGGTATGTTTTGAGGCTAAATTTGTGGTATTGAAAACAGGCAGAAAGACTTGAAAATTGACAGTCTGCATGTTTGTAGTTCTTTGCTCCCTCACAGTTGTGCATGCCTTTGTGTGGCTTTTGAGCTGATGCTCTGAAACAAAAATCTTGAGGTGCATCAGTGATTGGATCTTCTGTAAAAAGCTGTGACCTGGCTGAGTTTCAGATAGCCATACTGGAGCAGTTCATATCACTTAAACATTGCATTAACATCAGGTTACTGCTCAGTCCATTAATTCTATTTGATTCCAGGCATGCCACTTCATCTGTTTCCTACTTACAGGGCCAAAGAAGCATTTTGTTTTGCTTTGTTGCCTTGATTTGCAGTATCACCAATGATAAAGCATTCAAGCTTGGTTTGTGTTCCGTTGTTGGTTTGGTAGTAGGAACTTGCAGAGCTCTGCTTAGCTACTCTGTGTTTGCATTTCGAGGAGGTATTCCTTGCTGAATAAGAATTTATTTGAAATAGTTTACTTTGGAGGGCACACTTGATAGACATCTCTCATTATTACATAGTATATCTAAACTGTGAAGAGTCATTCTGAAAGGTGTGGGTTATGAAAATTAATTCAGCCCTAGCCCTGCAGCAAATAATAGGTAAGCTTTATAATAATAGTTGAAAACCATCTCTGAGGGCCTTTTTTTCTTCAGGCACTTAAAACTCTCTAGGAGAAAAGCCCGCCATTTCAGCCTGTTGTGTCTGTGGGGACATTTTTCAGTTAAAGTATCTGTTTTATTTTGTTCCTTCATCTCCTCTAAAGCACCCCCCCAAAGCTTTTTGACCTTTGAAAACTTAATTTGACATGCTCTTAATTACATCTGTTGTTATTTTTGAAAGGTGGCTTTGATGTTTAATCTGGATACTTCCCCTTGCTATGGTGAATTGGTTTTCATGGAGCGTTACCAAGAGGCAGTACGAGAAATGGCAAGAGTGGAGCACAATATTGAAAATCAAGCATCAGATGGCACTGGAGGCATCAGGAAATCTGGCAGTGGCCGTTCAACACTGCAAGCTATTGGAAATGCAGCAGCAGCTGGTAAGGACTGGGCTTTTTGAGATCTCACAAAGGGTTGGGGAGAAGTGAAAAATACAAGCAAGCAACTTGAATACTGTCAAATTGAGTGCAGTGTTTGTTCAGAAGCATAAGTAGTGGTTCTTTGAGTTAGAAAGAGACTACAAATGCTGAAATTTGCTGTTGATACCCAATTAGTTGCATCCATTCTACAGTAATTGGTTCATGAAGCAGGCCACCTATGGAATTGTTTTCTATACGGATTAAAAAATAGTTACCCATTACAGGATGTGATCTAATTATGCTGTTAACCAGTGATTGTGTGTTTTTGATGACACGTGTAGGTATGGTATTTTATTCCATCTCGGATGTTACTGATAAATTGCTTGCAACTTCTGGAAGTCTTGCCCCTACTCGTCAAGAAAACTTCTGGATTAGAAACATCCAGCTGGAGCATACTGATCCTCTGCGAGAAGTCCTTGAGGACCTCAGTCCTTCAGCAATGGCAGCATTTGACCTAGCTTGTACTCAGTGCCATCTTTGGAAGACATGCAAACAGCTTCTGGAGACAGCAGAAAGAAGACTCTACAACAGCCTTGAAACTTGGAGTAGGCTTTTAATTTTTATGTTTATCAGCATGGGCCTGGGAACAGAAAATGCCTCTCCATGCTGTATTGTTTTTGCTAACATCCAAGTCTTAATTAAATCTCATTTTGTACTTTGATGTTAGTGTCTCTTTTTTCCACTCCTAACTTTGATTTTGTCTTCCTTTGCACAATTACTGTTCCAGGCCACCGACCGGACTTTGTTTTACTGCACTCTGAAATTGTAAAGGGTTTTCCAGCAGTTCTCCAGCAAATAAGTAAAATTCTCAACTATTCCTGCACATCACAAGGTCAATCCAGACCAGGTAGTATGCTTTGTTGATACGGCTTTCTGTTGAAATGTGCTTAAATCAAATTCTTGTCTTGTGTTGCAATGTAAATTTGAACTTCCCATTTTTAGCTTAGTATTTATAACAAAAAAAGCAAGGGGGAAGTGACCAGAGCTCAATTCTGAATAATCTGAAATGCTCTGGTTTTTCATATTATAATACGCTTTTGGGTTTGTGGGCTGCCTTCTGTGCAAAAATATTTGTGTGTTTGTTATAGTTGCTGTTTCTTTCTCCTTCTTTGTAGAGGTGTCAGATGAGAAAATAGGGAGTCATTTTCGATGCAGTATTGTAGACCTTCTGCAAGCTTGCTACCCTGCCTTGACTGAAGAAAGTATTACCAATGAAATTGTTTTATCACAAAACCTGGATCATATCCTAAAAGCACTGACATGTGTTGAACGTTCTGTGGGTGAGTTATTTTTGTGAACATGAAGACTGATTGATATATGGATCTAAATTTTTGCTTTGGCCTTTCCAGACAGCATTAAATCCAGTCGTAATGCTCATTGACTTATGCACAAATATATATTTTAAAAATCATAAATGTAAAGGGTAAAATTTATCTGTAATTCTTATATTTGTTTTCAAAGCTAAAATTCTGAACTTGTCAGAGATGTTATTATTTGTCCTATTTCTGTTCAGTCCTAGCAAGGAGTTCTTTTAAGTGTATTTTAACATGGCACCTTATAGATAATTAGGTGTATTCTTACTCTTGCTTTTTCCTTTTTTTTTTTTTTAGTAACAAAATGAACATAAACTTAAAAAACCTTTGTAATATCATAATACCTTCCAGTTTCATAGGACTGTCATAAAACATCTTTTCCACAGTTGCTTTTTCTTGCAGCTCTCTTCATTAGCTCTCTTCATAGCACTGGTGTTTCTCTTCTATTCACCAAATTTCTAAATGTCTTCTTGGTGCTCTTAAAATATTTAATGAGCAAAAATGTAGGAGACCTCTAAGAGTGAAATGTTATGGAGCTCAAGGACTGGTCAACACCTGTGTTTTAAAATAAATGTTAATGACACAGAACTAGATATATTTTAGGTCTGCCTTAATATAGTTCTAACTTGTCAGAACCGTGGTTACCACTTTAGATGAACGGTAGTTTTATTCTGCTGTGAAATTTTCTCTTGCTTTCAATTAAATATAATGCTTATAGTGAAAATTTCCCTTGCTTTCACTTAAACTATAATGCCTGTACTGAGATCTATAATTGTGGAGAGGAAATTAAGCCAAAGCATTTCTCTCTTTCTCTCCCACCCCCTTGCCTGCTTTCTTCTTGACATGTAATCCTTGAATCTTGGATGCTTGGATGTACGTCTGTTCTCTTAAACCAGACTCTAAAGGGAGTCTGCTTGGCACCTTGGTGGAGCAGGGCTCTCTAAAACCGATGGAGCTGGAGAAGCACCTGGTTTGGAATCAAACACAGCTCTTGCTGAGAACTCTTGACCAGCATACCCAAACCATGCCAGAGAACAACATGCAGACAAACTTTGTGAAGGCCTTCCTTGACTACATCACTACGCTGGCTGCTGTGGTGTTACGAAGCCTGAACGCAGAGCTAGGTAAGGGGTTTCTGCTGGAAAGTCTGAGCCTAGGTGAAGATATTCAGGCTGTGTAGTCTGGCCTAATTCTGGAAAGTAATTGTGCAAAAATAGTTCCTTGCCAAATGTACCTACTACTTGTGCATAGTCAGGTCTTTTGATTTCAACTGATTATTACATTTCTTTTTCTTTTATTTCATAATACCTAGGCCACCCACAGCTAACATAAAAATAGTTTATGTCAGTGGGAAAATGTGAACCAACCCAGAAATGCTAACTGACCCAGACTCTGCACTCCACTTAGACAAAACAAACAGCCCTTGAGGTCCAAAAATTCTTAGTGCTACCCCCTGTAAGGTGAGATTGATTTTTGCATCCAGTGGATCAGCATACTATGTAATTTACACCTCCCTTAGAGGCAGCAAGCACTCTGCTGCTCCATGGGGATAAGAAAACTGTGTAGAAGGCCATGCAGAGGTAACCAGGCAGAATTTTTTTATAGACTCAGCAGATGATGGTGGTCCATGAAAAGGAATGTACTGTCAGCACATAAAGCTGTCAGAAGAGCAGAACAATTCACTGTGCTAGGAGTAAAAAATGCTTATCTGTGTTTTGAAGTTGACACTATCTGGGCTGCACTAATGTAAAATACCACACTACTGATTTCAGGGAATATCTTCCCAAGAGGCTAAGAAAAAAAGGCAAAGATCTGTTTACAGATATGCTGGTTCAGCTCAGGTCACTGCTATGCCAACTGTGACATCTTCACGGACATGACTTAGTCCTCGCTGGCTAACTGCCAAAGCCAAAAATTGTACAAAAATATTTAAGGGCTGGGTGAGTTTGGGGGAAATGTTATTGTATTGGAAGACAAAAGGAAAAGGTAAACTTAGGAGAATGTGTCCAAAGTTACTTGACATAACTCAGTAGTGGATACAAATGCTTTTCAGCAGTAGTGGCCAGGGTTTCACTCCTTTTGTAAAAGTACCTATACACCTGTGAATTCCCTCTGCCCTTGCTAACTGACTTTGATAGAGCATGAACTCACTAATCTACATCCAGAGACTCATCAGAAACTAATTCTGCGCATTTTCTGCTTCTCACCACAAATACATATTTTGGTGAAAGTTTGAAGTAGGGTTGCTAAACTATTTGAACCTAGATCTTGCTTAAAGGCTGAAGAATCTCTGCTCCACCTGTTTTGGTAATAAGTCCAACATAATGTGAGCCAGTGGTGCCAAGATTGAGAGGCACATCATAATCACAAATGCCTTGCAATTTACTCTGGATTTTACCATTCTAATGTGAATTTAGAACTCTGTGAATTTAGTCAAAGAGGTTTCAGACTCAGGGCCTTAAAATTTATATTCCTAAAATAAAAGTTGGTTAGTGTATTCAGCTAATGTGTTTGTATTACAATAAATATTCTGGTGGTTTTTTTCCTAAGATGTATCTGCAGAAGTGAAAGTGGGAAACCCTTTCATACTGTTACAGCAGAGTCCATCTCAGCTGCTTTCCCAGCTTGTTTTTGAGAGACAAGTTCATCCTGACAGGTTGGTGCTTTTCAGATTATGTACTTCTGTAGGTTATTTTGGTATTGGTGACTTTGTACCTCAGCCACGATTAAGTTCCTTGGCTACTTATCACAGGTAGTACAGCCTGCTGTGTCCCACCAGCTGGTCACTCAATGCTGGAAGGATTGGTGTGCAGGGAGGAGCTTAGTCAGTGCCTTCTCCACCAACCTGAAGATTTTTGATTGGGAAAACAGTGGCTCCATTTTTTAAAAATTACTGTCTGTTGTAAAGTGAGAGTGAAATTATGTGGATTTTTTTTTTTTTAACTGTGTGACAGTTCAGAGGAATGCACTTGCAGCTTGGCAATGTAATACAATAAAATAGGCCAGTAGGTATTATTAAGAATACTGGCCATGACTCTTTCCCTGATCAACAGGTAAACTGGATAATCTAGATTCCTTGTATTGCAACTAGTAAATTAGTTTGGCATGGAAACTGTCTAATTTGATGGGGTAGCTTTTAAAAAAATGAGTGCTAATGGTGAACTATGTTAGTAGCTTGCATTTAGGTAAAAGTCAATGTTTGAGGAGTAAGTTCCTTTGCTGTAAAGGAATGGCAGCATAAGCTCTGAGTTAAAGCGGTGTATGTAATCTTCTTGTATATGTACCTGTGAAGAATATTAGGGGGCTTGTGTTCTCAAAGCATTTGGAAGTTTTATGAAAATATGTAATTGTAAAGTACCTTTTACATGTGCTGGGTAAGCTGGTTCTCTTTTCAATCCTACAGACTTTCTTCTCTCTTGGCTAAAGAAGAGTTGAACTTGAATGTGCAGCAAGTTATTGTTAACTCTTGCTGTGAACCACTGTCCTTGTGCAGTGCAAGGCAAAACAGCCAGGCAAAGTCTCTTCTGACAAACATCAGCAACTTGATACACCAGTGTGCCTACCACTGCCTGCCAGATGTTGAAATACCTGTTCACAATTCTGCAGTGACCTCTGAGGATGTCTCCACTCAGGCCTCATCCTCTCTGAATGACTTGAGCCAGCACACACTGACTGCCTCCTCCCTGGACTTCCTGAAGTCTCAGTCGAAGCTAATGGCTACACTGGCATGTCTAAGTGCATCTAATATACAGAAAATTCACAAATCAAGTTTGTCTTGGATGGAATTTCGGGGCAAACGGGAGGTGCCCTTAGGCTTGGAACAGATTTCCAGGGAGTGTGAGGCATTGTTGAAGGAGTTCCCAATATTGGAACAATTTCTTCTTGCTATGTTTGACCCGCTTCAGAATCAAGAGGAAGGTAGCAGTTTGGCTTCTGTCTTCTCTGGCAAGACATACATGTCTCTGGTTCTCCTAGGATTACATTCCACCACAGCTGTTAAAGTATTAATGGGAGTCTTTGAACAAGCTCTTACTGCAAAGGATTGGGACAGAGCTATGAAGGTCTTGGATCTGTACAGTCAGGATGTGGAGGAAGTGGTCAGTGTGAAGGATGCTGTGCTGAGCTGTGCAGCTGCTGAAGGTAAGAAGGATTAAGTCCAGCTTTTTTTCCTCTTTTTTTCCTTAATTTTTTTTTTTTAAATAAAGAATGCAACCTGGATCAAGAGGTAGAAACTAAAGTAGTGGTCCTTGGGCAAATCCAGACATGGAAATAATTCCTTTTCCTACCTTCATCCTGAATTTGCTTTCTCTGATGGTGTAGTTTCTGTTTCACAAATGCACAAATCCTGACCAATTTAGTACAAGAGAACTGGAATGCATCTGTGGTGTTATTTTTATGTGAAGAGCTGAATACATCAGGACACAGTAATCATTGTACTGTTAATGGAACATCTCTTACAGCAGTGTCATTGTCATGCATTGATGATGTGTCCTGTGAAAGGTGCCTTTTGGAGTCTGAATAGGAAGTATCTGATGCTACCTTTGGATGCTTTCCAAGAATCTGTTGCTTGGGATGACTCTTACAAAGGTTTTTCAGCCCTGTCAGTGTTTCTTTTGTCAGTGTGATCCAGTGAGGATAAGGATTTTTTTTTATTTTCTGAATTATAGAAACTGAATTTCAAATTAGTGTTTTGTTTCCTCCACAGATAAAGATGGTTGGCAATACTTGTTCCCAGTAAAAAATGCAGTGTTGAGAAGTAGACTGGCCCTGCGCTGTCTGGACAAATGGCCCCTTGATGCCTGTTTGGAAATCCTAGCTTATTGCATTTCGGATCTGGGCATACCTCATGAACTAAAAGCCGATCTGCAGAGCAGGAAGAAAGAACTTCAGGTTTATCAAAAGGTAAAAAGTCATTCTTCAAGTAACCAGTGAGATGAAATAGGCAGCTGGAAGCAAATATTGCTTGCTTTTCCTTAAGTTTTAGCCCTAGCTCTTTCTTTAGTTCTTTTTTGATCATGAGAGGTTTTCAAGTCTTTCATCAAAAACAGTTCATGTGAAGTACTATAGTATCCAATTAACACTCAGCTTCCATTCTTCATAACTTTCCCATCTCCTATTAGCATTCAGGTCTGCAAATGTTTAAATACAAACATTTGTGTGAGTCTGATTGTTTTGCAAAGTATTTTCAAAGTATTTGCAAAGAATAGAAAGTATTATATTCCATACAAATTCTAGAGCCTCTGGAAGCTTTCCATGGCAGTTAATTATTTTGTATGTTTGAGAAGTGCAGATGGTGTACAAGACTTGTGGTCCAAGGAGCAAGTTTGTATTGCAGTCAGTTCTAACTGCAGGGTAGTGCAGATACCCAGGTTGAGTCAGACAGGCTGGCCTGGAGTTCAGCACAGACTGAAAAGCCAAACAGCAAAAAAAGGAGCCATCCCTGCTGACTTCTGTCTGGTGGGAGTTCTGCTAACTGACAGCTCAGTTGTCTCTCTGTTAGTGCCAGCAATGTCTGCAGTAAACGTGTGCTTTTACATCCATAATTATTACCATCTAATCTTTCAAAAACCTTCCCTTATAAATGTGCTTTATAGACTCACATCTGTGAAAACTGTGGAGTTTTTTTTGGAGTGCAAGGGCATTAATTCTAAGTAATTCTAGCCCTGAAAAGGGCTAGAGATAAATGTGGGTCTCCTTTTTGACTTTTTCTTTCTATGAAGCAGCTCTTGATGTGATCAGCTCAGCTGTTTTCTTAGACTATTGATTGCCATAAATTAAAATTCTTAAATTTGTGCTACTCAATATTAACTTTTTCAGATTTTGAATGTGCAGAATGAGCCATTGTGGAATGACTGGCAGGATCTGAAAAAAGCTTGCACTGATGACCCCCAGGCTGTCATGAATATAATTCTGAAAGCAAAGGTTAGACATCATCATGTGAATTTTGTTGAATTAGAATGCATTAAAATTTGAGTAAATAAATTTGTTGAAATAGCATCTTAAAACAATGATCAGTGGAGATTACCTTGGGAGGAAGGATTCCTTTACTCAGTTCTGTACTACTGAAACAAATACAGATCTGCGTTTAATGTCAAGGTTTACATGTAGTTAATAATTCTTAAATTTAAGTTATAATTCTTACTCTGAGATATAACCTGTTCTTTTCTTTTACAATTTTGAAGATTTTAAAATAGCATGACTGTAGTCATAATAGAGATTTGATTATTAGATAAATGCTAATATTGTAAATCTGGTTGGCTTTAAATGTCTTTCTGAAAAACTAGCTTGTTTACTGTAAGGTAAACAAGGTATTTTAAATATGGGCTGTGACTGACAAAATTGACTATCATCTTTTTCCCTTGTCAATGTAATTATTTATTTTTTTCTTCTGGGAGAGAAGTCTAAGCTACAGAATCTCTTGATCAGAACTTGGGGAGAAACAACTGTTTTAGGGAGGGTAGAGTTTGTCCTTTTACTTCTTTTATTTTTACTTTTTTTAAAAAATTCTTTAGGATTATGAGTTGTGTGAGGAATGGGGACGCTTGTATCCTATCCCAAGAGAAGACTTGATCAACCTTCACCGTGAGCACCTCCTCCACTTACTGGAGATGGGAGACATGGAAAAGGCATTGCAGGTAATAGCAAGATACCCTCAGCCTTACATCCCCAGGTCAAATAAGCTGACAACTGTTTTCCCTGCCTTCTTTGTGTGTGTGTTCATGGTCTTTTTGGTTCCACCCTTAAGGGATGCTATTTGCTTAGATAAGCTTTCAGGATCCTAGCTCTCCCCTGTTCTGCTTAAGTAAAAATCCAGCGTGGCACTTTAGTTCTTGGACCTAATAGCATAAATGTCACTTACAGGCTCCTTTCATTTGAAAAAGCATAATGAAGCATGTCAGTGCTGCTTAAGCAGAAGATACAGGAGTGAAACTAATAACATGCATTGGTCAGTTGTGCTTCAGCGCCCAAATTAATGGTGTGAACTTTTAAAATTTAATAGAGATGGAGCTGTCACTTAGTGAATAATTTGATTTCTGGGACATTGTAGGGTAATAGTCTGTCATGGACAGAAGGCTGCCTTCCAGGAGTGTTGTAGGGTTTCACTGTGTTTTGTTGGGTTTTGTAGCTTTTACAAAGAATCGAAGACCCTGGTGTTTGCCTTGCCATCAGTGAACAGTCTCTTGACCAGCATCTGAACTTGGCAGCCTCTCACTTCTTGGCTGATTACCTCACAGCTCACTTCTATGCCAGTCTGACAACAGCACGCCGGAACGAAATCCAGGCACTCTATATAGGATCAAAGGTCAGTAAAACCCCTGCCTTGAGGGATTAACAGCAATAAATAATGGTATAAGTAATTTTGTAATGCATGATATTTCCATAACATAAAAAGCCTGTAGGTTTTACCAGCGCATTCTCACCACATTAGGTCTGAGATCCTGAGTCTCAGGAAAGTTAGAGATGGCTTAAAGCTTCTCTTCCACTTCTCCATTTTTGCATTTCCGTATTATGAAGTGGTTGTAACTCCCAGTATGAACAAAGCAGTTTTGTGTTTGAGCTGTGGGGAGTGGAGGAGCACACATGCTGAAAGAGCATAGGGTGGAATAAAATAAAATTGTGAAGTTTATGAAAACAGTTGCTATCTTTGTCCCAAGTGAAGAAGAAAGTATCGTCAACTTACTCTCTATGTCAGTAACACCAGGTGTCCTACATATGCCCACCTGTATGGTGGTCTTTGACTTAATGTTTCTCCCAAGTGCCTCCCAGGGGTAGACAGTATCACTCCTCTTTCTGGATGGCCACTGCCTTTACAGAAGTCACACAGGTTCTGTGCTCAGCCTGGGAATAGATGCATTAATCTGCAGATGACCTTAGTTGAATGCATTACATGTAAACAAAATGCAGTGCTTTTGGTAATGTCTGTTTTGGTGTAGGACTGTAAACAGCTTGCTCCAGTATGTTCCACAATGGTATTTCGCTGGGCTGCCTGTTTCCTTACTTGTTCCTTCTGAAGATATGACTTGGTTTGAAAAGTGTCCATATTAACTGTCCATCTAGAGAAGAATTGCTCTTATTTTCTCCTCTTAACATTTCCTCAAATGATGGAAGGATAAGGATTGGGCTAATATGCTTTTTGTAAGCTTATTTTAATAACAGAATGTGCTGTACTCTGCTACAACATACTTGTCACAGGGTCACAAAAGGTTTTCCACTCTTCCATATCCTCTGAAATGAGGCAGTGTTTCATAGAATGGAAAGCAGAAGCAAAGTAATTCTACAAGTCCACTCAGTAATTCTGTAACAGAAGTAGGAATTGGTCTGAGAAGTCCCTTTTTTTGACCTCCAGCTGTTATTTCATTCTCTGCCTAAGTTATTGCTCTAGTTTCTTATCTTTATCTCACAGAAACACAGATTTGAAGGTGTCTAATTTTACGATACACCTTTTTTTCTTGTGTTTCAGGTGCTGCTGACTCTGCCTGAGCTCTCCCGTGTTAACTACTTCCACCTCTCCTCAAGGCCACTGCTCATGCTGGAACAGCTCCTCATGAATATGAAGGTGGACTGGGTAGCTGTTGCTGTGCAGACACTGCACCAACTCTTAGCTGGGCAGGAAATTGGTTTTACTGTAGAAGACATTGACAATTTGCTTTCCAAGTATGCAGAAAAAGCTCTCAACTTCCCTTTCACATTAAAAGAAAAGAGATCAGGTAACTGCCTATCCAATGCTGTTTTTCATTTGGGAAAGAAGGGCCAAAATAATTTCAGCGATCACGCCATAACATTTTTTAGATGTGTGCCGCCTGTCTTCCTCTAGCCCAGAATGTGTTCTTAAAGTCTTTGCCTTTCTTGTAAATGGATGTTTTCAAGGACCAACAGCTTCAAAAGTTTCTCGGACTTTTCTCTGTCGTTCCTTGCTGAGGTTTCTTTTCTTGTATAGTACTGATCAGTTTTATTTTCTTCCTGTTTAATGCAAAGTCACTGACAACTTAAGCGTTTCTAAAGCCTGCAGCCAACTGCATCTTCCCTCAAATAGAATGGGGATTTAGTCTTCTGTAGTATTTCCTCCTACCAAAGTCCTATTCCTTTTTTATAGAAAACTTTTACTTGTAGTTCTGTTTAACAATCTCATTATGGTTCTCCTTTCTGGTTTGCCAATCCCTTCTCATCCATGTTGTCTTTGAGTCTCGAGCACTTGGCTTCTTTTAAGGTTTAGAACTGGAACAGCAGAGGGTGCTGCAGGTCCATGCTAATGCTCTTGTGTATTAAAAACGTATGGTTCTGTACCTATCTCTATCTATTTATACCTGCTGATATGGTACCAATTTGCATTATGCCAGTTTCCAAGTGTTGACTTCATTTTGTGATTTAAAGATGCAGCTCTTGCTAACATAAAAGCATCAGATTTATCTATCTCTTCCTGCCAAATGATCTATAACTTTGCAAGTATGCGTGTTCATTCCACTGCAATGTGAAGCATTTAATATTTGCCATGAGCATCTTGTGTTAACCAATTGTTTTCACATCTCTGCTGTGTTATTCCTATACCTATCATTACTCCATTGCTTTGATAAGGATCCCTTTCTTTGTTTTTTAGGTAATTGAACTTTGTATAGTTTTGCATTAATTGCTGTGGACTAATTTTCATGCAAACAGTAATTTGTAATTACATAGGTAGCCCTGTTTTGTGCTGACATTCTTATGTACTCCTGTGAATGGATTCCTCTAATCTTCTTGAAAACAGATAGATGTATTGGCCAGTATTGTCCTCTGATTTTTTTTCCCTTTTCTTCCCTTTGTCCTAGATTCTCTGATACGTATCCAAGAAAGTCTCAATCAGGTATTGGAGTGTGAAGCATTGTCTAAATCAGGATCATCAGAACTATCTCCTGGCAGCTTTACTGGTAAGGTTAAGACCTTGGTGCTTGTTGGGATTTAACCTTAGCAGCAACCACAGCTGCTTGATCATTCCCCCACCAGCCCCTTCACAGGTGGGATGTGGAGGAGATTTGGAAAAGGGTAACACCTGTGGGTTGAGGTAAGGACAGTTTAGTAACTGAAATCAAGTAAAATATAATAATAATGATGATGATGAAAAGGGAGATGAGAAAAAAAGAAAGAAGAAGAAAACCCAAGAAAAACAAATGCTGTATAATACAGTTTCCCACCACCTGCTGACCAATGCCCAACCCATTCTCCAGCAGAGATCAGCCCCTCACAGCCATTTTCCCCCAGTTCATTCATTGGGTATGCCATTCTATGGTCCTTGAATTTTTTGGTCCTTGAATTTTTTTTTTCCTAGGATCCCTCTTGTGACCTGAGGAAAGTAGCACACCTTGAATTCTCTGAGAGGCTCCACTCAAAGTCCTCAGACACAAAAAAATGGAAACTAAGTAATTTAAGCCAAAACAATTGGAGAATATTTGTAGCTAAGAAACAACCAAAAATTCTTCTGTAGGTTCTGTTTAGCAACTAATGCAAGAGATGCACAGTCTGTGTGTGCTCTCAGGGAAAGACTAACAAAGAATATCCTTGGACCTCCAAGGATAATGATTCTCAGCAAGTGACGGGCCTGAACTAGAACTGCAGAATCATATCCTGATCTACAGTTTAGTGTGTCTGAACTATTTCCCGGTTCTGTATCCTGAACTGAAGACTCTTCTTGCTTACAGGAAGTGATAGCAGTGTTTTGGATTGGGCTGTGCAGCTCTTCAGTTTTTTCTTACAATGGTCAGCTTAATATCGCTATCCTGTCAGAAAACTTGAATGCATTGTCCTTTAATGTTTCTTTGAAATCTGGTATCTACTTGAATGAGAATTAGTTAGCTTTAGTGAAATGGAGATTTTTGTTCTTCTTTAGTTTAATATTCATGTAGACAGAAGTTGGCTTGCAGGGCTGCAGTGACATGTTGAACTTTTTCATTAACCTGTTGTTTAACTGACTCACATCATATAAACTAGAAGCCTACCTAATACTGTAAGCTTCATTCAATGAGTATTTCATTGTCAGGGTCAAAGACCCCGAAGGCCAGACGTAAATTCCTGTCTCTGTGAACTGATTTCCCCACTGCAGGTTGAAAAGGGGACCAGAATAGGGAGGGATATGCTGTTGCTAGTCATAGGACATCTCTCCTAAGATAGCAAAGGAAACTTCCAGTCTTCAGGATGTCAACACTGGGTATAGTTAAGATTCTATTTTATGCTATATTGCTTTTTGGTATCCAACGACCATGGTATTTTTTTTCTTCTCCAAGGCTCTGCTTGTAATACAAGAACAGATGTTGACAAGTTGTCTTAGACCTCTCTAATTGTTATGGTAAAGGTCTCTTAATAAGTATGTACTTTTGCTTATCAGCACTGAAGTACTATGAGTTTACAATCTTACAATCTTAGTTTAAAGCATATATATTCCTTACACAAAGTTATTCTGCCATGCCTAGCTGAAAGATAATGATAGTCAACTTGAGAGGCAGAAAGATCTTATAGCCTCATTAAGTCTATGGAGTTTTCTGGTACTCAAGACTCTATTAAACAGCTTAAATCCCATTCCATGTTTTTCTTGGCCTGGCTCATTTTCAGGCATAACCATATCTGCAAGTCCCAGAGACAAAAGTCTGCAGCAGAACTTGTTTCCTCAAGAATTTGTGCCTCCTGAGAAGCCACCACCAAAGCAACAATGGATACCCGATGACACTGAAACGATATGTATGGTTTGCAGAACTGAACGCTTTACTATGGTAAGGAGCAAAAATGAAGTACAGACATTCCTAGAACTGTGACCTTAATATGAGCACTTTTTCATAGTCTGTTTCCTGAAAGACCCAAGCTATTTTAGCAGGTTTGTCTGCATCACCATAGGCCCAACAAGATTGCCAGTCCTTTGGTATTTAACCATTGTTTTTTATTTGGCGTGGTCAAGGAGACTGGCAACAGTTAGCTCCTTGCAGAGTTCTGTGAAGTGATAGAGCCTAAAGAGGAAATCTGGTCATCAGAGAGAATGCAACTATGGGACCTCAAAAGTATAACAACAGCAGTATTATTATTTCAAAAGGCTGTCTAGTTGACTGTGCTGGCAAGAAATAACGTGATCACTGTATGATTCAGATTACAAGTTCAGAAAATTAAATCTTTGCTGTTGGTTACACTTTTCTAAAACCTATTGTTTCACAGAGTAGTTGAGCAACTGCATTGGTGCTCTAAGGGAGAAGATTAATTTTTAATTTTGCAGATGTGCTGGCAGTCTGTCATCTTCTACTGCTTAGAAACAGTACTGTTTTCTCGAAAGTATCTGTTGCTTTTGAATTTCTAAATTACTACAATGGTATCAGAAAAATAGTCTACAGCTTTTAACTTTTCCAGGGCAGGATCTAATTAGCTTTGTGATCAAAACTGGGATAATTTAAGTAATAGAATGCCTAAGGCTTGCTGCAAATATATTTTAAATACTGGCCTCTGGGTTGGATTTTTTTTTTCTTTGCTATGCCTTCTTCAAAAAGGAATTTTAACGAGGAGAATCAATCACTGTATAATTCTGAAAAGCCTTATCTTGCATGGTGTTTCCTCTCTTCAAATGGAATAAGTTTACTCATGAGTGTAGAGAGATACAGGAGGGGACTTCAGTAAATTCTCTTTGGGGCTCATTCATGACCTCTTTTGCTTAGTTTAACAGGCGCCATCACTGCAGGCGCTGTGGCAGGCTGGTGTGCAGCTCTTGCTCCACCAAGAAAATGGAAGTAGAAGCTTGCAGAGAAAATCTGTCTCGTGTGTGTGATCAATGCTATAGCTACTACAACAGAGAAAACACGCCTGGCTTGGTGCAAGACACAAGCACGTAAGTCCTTCCGTCCTAGTTCTCCTCAAGTTTCAGCAGAGTGCATGAATGGAATAAGAGAGACATAAGCATTTGGATTTATCTGGATAATATAACATCAGCTTTTTGGCCTCCAGCTGTTGGGATTTTTAGGTTTGGTAGGTGTGGGATTGTTCCTTATGCCTCAGTTTACTTTTCACATTGGAAAGAACATTGGAGAGCTTGGCAACAAATTCCTTAATTCTTTAAGTGTAAATAATTTTTTAAGCATCAATTAATCACTAACCTAAGAATTGAATGCTTTGATGCAAAATATAACACAAATTGCTGCAGGGTGACCAAGTTCCTTGCAGTATACTCGGCTCCTGGATTCATATTGCGTGTTGACTAGCTCTGCTGGACATATCAGTGTTTTAGTTATTCCATAATCCCTTGATTATGACCCCCTGAACCCTTGGGAATTAAAAAGCAAGTTCCTGATTAGATAGGCTTTGAAACTCCCTTTAATAAAAGGGACAGCTGTGATGACAGATTTTCATGATGTAGTTGCTTTCAGCTGAGAATTGGACTGAAATTCATTGTGTGGACATGGGCCAGCTGGTGAAAAGTGCAGCTGAAAAGAGTTTACTCTCTGTGACCTTGAGCAGTCTTGACAGGGTCACAGAGAGTAAGATTTGCCTTTTCCAGCCATGCTTTCTGATGCATTTTCTCTTTTCCTGTCAAGCCTGCAGACAGTGGTATCCACTATGGCAGTATCAGCAGGCTTCCTAGGAAAAGAGCAATTCTGTGCAGATCTGAAGAGGAACCTGTGAAAAAACAAGCAGTCACTTGCAGCTGAAGAGTTTGCGTCAGAATGGTTGCTTACGCTGCCAGATTAGGGCAGCAGCGCCCAGCACTGAGCTTGAATGCCACCTGCCAGGTTTTAATTAATTGTCTGGGGTTTTTTATATTTGCCCTGTTTGTATATCAAACCCAGCTAAATCTTAAGGACTGAGACCTGGATGCCGAAGACTTCATTTTAGCTCTGAGATGTCCTGATACTGGGCAGTTCTTGTTCTCACTGTCTGCTTTTTTATGATGTGTGCAGCAGTACTCTTCCTACAGAAGGTCATAAGAACCAATTTCTTAGTGCACTTGAAATACAACAATGCAGAGGCAGGATCTTAGATTTCCAAGCAGAACGGGGTAGGGGCAGGGCAGCGTGTTGAAGAGGACAGGTAGGGATAGATGTCGGATTTTTACACTACAGTGTTTTGAGGAGGCTAGCCATATTGATGTCTCCCTTAAAACCGTGTTTCCCCCAGTGTGCTGGAGTAGGCATGATGGTTCTTTCTGTCATTTTATTACAGCAGAAAAGAAGATCAGGACCAAGTGGAAGGTAAGGAATGGAGTAATGTTAAACCTCAATTTTTTAAAGTGCCTGATTAGCAGTTAGGTACTGGAAGCTGATACACCTAGTTGCAGCTAAAGGGTGATCAAAACTTCAGTTACAAAATATCACTGATGGGTTTTGCATGTGCAGGCTGAAATTGAGCATTTCAAACTTCTGTGAATGGAAATCAAGACTTAGGAGAGATATCTGAGTCAATATTGAATGTGTTGGATGGATGTTAAAGAAAGAAATTGAAAAACAGTTGGAGAATCCATTTTGCATTCTAGAAATAGTCAGTGAGAGGCAGTGGTATGAGTAGGAATTAATTAGCCCACTACAGAACAGTGCTGAGTGATCCTCATGATTTTTTTATAAATCATGACAATACAATTCTGAATACCACTGCAGTGTGCTGTCGTGTTTAATACCCCATGCTGCCTGTACGTAGCACAGGATGAGGCCCTCTCACGGGTCTGGTTGTCCTGAGTTCCATCTCCTGTGCTGCTTGTGTGAATATAATAATTGCTCTTTGGTGCCTCAGTTTCCACATCTAATATCATAAAGCTTCAGGAACAGTAGCAAAACTTAATTTACTATTTCTCTGCCATTTTTCCTCAGAAGGTATCTGCTGGTTTTTGCTAATTCTGGTGTTTCAGGTGATTCTGCAAAATTTTCCTGCATTGATGTGAAATTCTGTCAGGACAAGACACAGTTATTTGAAGTGCTTATAACAGTAGCATGAAACATGGTGCAAAATTTGCATTTGTTGTGTGTGTTTTACAAAGCAAATACGAATATTTTTCCTTACTTCTTCCTTTTTTAAGTATGATGGGCTATTTGAGCATTTTTTCGTCTGCTGTTAATGGAAGTTTTCTTTACTGCTACCTTTGTTCAAGACTGAAACTACTTTGTTTCAAGACTGAAATGCAGCTTTTGTGTAGCATTGCTACATATCACTGGACCTATGTGATCCATTCAGTAAGAGTAGATAAGAGCAATGTGGAAATCCTGAGATTTAAGAGGGAAAGAGTTTTATTTTGCTTTTCTAACTTATCTGATAAGACTGTGAAGAAGGTTTATCAAATGTTTTCTAGCCTAGTTTATTTTTGCCAATTCAGTTTCCAGTTCAATTTGGAAAAGCGGGGAGGGATGTTGGGTTTTGGTTTGCTTTGGTTGCTTTTGTTTTTTGATTCACCCTACAGTTTTAGAGTTACTCAACACTCTAAAAAGGGATGTGAAATCTAAACAGTGAGTTTTGAGACTTCTAAAATTTTTTATCCAGAGGAAGCTGATCAGGGTAAAGAGTAGCAAATTGTCATTATTCTCGATTTCTTGGCATTGTGAGATTGGCCATTGTTTTTTTGTGACCACAGTCATAAACTTGATCACTAGAGGGCTTGTGCATTCTCAGCTACACTCAGATGACAGACAGTATTTGATGTATAACTATTCTGGGTTACAAATTTCAAAATAAGTATTTCTTTAATCTGAAGGAAAGAAAACTACTTTTCACAGAAATTATATTTCTTGAATCATTTGATCAGAACTCCAATTTTCTGCAGTACTATTTTATGTGAAAATTTAACATTAGGAGTTAGGTCATCATCTCACAATCTTTCATCTTAAAGCTCCTGGACTCTATGGTCAAATCACCTGAATTTTGAAAAGAACATAGAGGTGGTTAAGTCAATTTACCCTTTCTTTTACAACTGGTTTTTTATTTTCCCCTTTGAGCTGAAACCCACAGCTCTCATATTTCCAGTTCCTTTCTGCTCAGAAATATTTGAGAAGTTGCCTGAGGGAAGACTGCTGTGCTTGATGCCCAGTAGCGTAAGAGTTAAAAAATCATGTGAAAATATGTTACTGGAACCGGGTTTTGGTAACAGTGATAGTAGGTTTAGGTACAATTTGGCAGCCTGCTGAGGGAAGGAAATGTTTCTGTAATCTGTGCTGGACATGTGATGCTGACAGGAAGTGGCACATGAGAGGATTATAAACAACTGTTTTATGAGAATAGGAATGCTCTGCATTATGTGTCCTTTGTTGCTTGTTGTGCAATGATTTTACCTGGTGTTTTCTTTTTTGCTGTAGAAACTTCTAATAATGAATATTCCACAGTTGTACAAATACCCAAGGCAACTGATCTTGAATGGATTTTTTCCCTGAACGAAGAGGAGAATGAAATTGTACGCAGTGAATTTTATTATGAACAGGTGAGGTCTGGATACAGTCCAGTACAAGCAGTTCACTGGAGAACTACCTCAATACCTATATTTGTCTGTCTTTCCTCAAATTGTCAGGCTCCCAGCTCTTCCTTGTGTATTGCCATCCTTAGCCTGCACAGTGACAGCATAGTGTGTGGACACCAACTGATAGAACACTGCTGCAAGTTGTCACAAGGGCTCACTAATCCTGAGCTGGATGCTGGACTCCTTATGGACATCATGAAACAATTGCTCTTCAGTGCTAAAATGATGTTTGTAAAAGCTGGAAGGAGCCAGGACCTAGCTCTCTGTGACAGGTGACCTAATCAGATATTCACTAGGATGTATTGAGGTACTGTCGAGAGCATTATCTTTTTTCATTGAGGAGTGGAGGTAGCAGGGTTGTTTTGTGTTTGTACTGTGGACAGTTTAAATGAGAAGTTCATAATGCAGGAATAATGTGAAAGTTCAAATAGAAGAAGTTCAAGTAATATGACTACTTAACAATTACTGAGAGAATTCTCCAACTAGGAAGAAATTATTCACAAAGATGGGTACATATTTTATTTCTGATATTGTGTATCTGCTTTCATTCTGTATTTTAATACAGGATTTTAAACCTATGCTCCTTAGAATGAACATTTTACACTTCCTCACATTTTGTCCTACAGAGCTTGAGGTGGCAGGAGTGATACATAGATTTCACACGTACTGTTCCGATTTGGTAACATATAGCTGATGTGTGTAGTCAGCATGTTACACTGAACATGGCAAAGAAACCCCAAACAATAACGAATACTCTGAAAGGGATAGTATGATGGATAGAGAAACCTGTGTACTGGAGGTTAGAAACCACTGTCCTAAGAGTTGTCTTTGACATAAAGTTCTTTAATGTATGGTAATAGTGAAAGTGTATGTATTTGTTTAACCTCTAGCTACATCAGCAAAGTAGATGTGTTGAATATTTTGGTTGCTGCTGCCTACCGTCCAGTGCCATCTTTGGATCAGATTCTTCTCCCAGCAGCAGTAACAAGATTGAGAAATCAGCTTTTGGAAGCAGAGTACTATCAACTAGCTATAGAGGTAATGCCAGTGGAGGGATGTCAGCGTTAATGCTTGTGTAGTGGCTTTTTTTTTGTAGTTTTCCTCCCTCCTGAATTCAGATGGATGTGATGTGTGAAACTGACGATATTTAAACAGTTACAAACTGAGATTAAGTTTCTAAACATGGAAGAAATAATTTTCTGAGCACTGGAAAAAATTTCTGAGAAGTCCTGCTGTGGAGCAGGCTGCCAAAGGGAAGGAAAGTGGCCTTGTTTCCTGCTACAGTTAAGATTGGAGTGGGCTAACTGCAGGGAAGTCATTAAATGAAGGAATCTTGCAGCCAGTAGAAGGGATAAGACACCCTTTGTGGCAAGACTTTATCTGAAGCTGATACATTAGATTCTATTTGTCTGTAATCTGACAGCAGACATTAGTAAGGCACCTTTCCCAAGCATTTACTTGGAAATCAGCAATGTTAGCAAATCTGTACATCAGAGCTCATCCGGTGTGGTTTAGCATCTTCTGTCTTCCTCCGGCTCCCAGGATTTTGTAAGCCTCTGTTTTGGCACTGCACTTTGTTAAATACAGGATTATGATGCTACAAATAGTACTATGATTTGTTAAGCAGTAATAAACGGCAAGAATAGATGACCTATTTGAATAGAAATAGTTCTTGTTTAAAAGCAGCTGGTCTACTAAAGAAAATCAGGAATAAATTTTATCAGCAAAGTTGTATGAAAAAATATCTTGGCAGTTCGTGAAGCATGTTCTGTTGCCTTATTTAAAACCACAAACCTGATGAATTCTGCTCTGTAAAAATCATCTGCTTTAGAAAAGCAGATGCGAAAATGTCCTGTTTTAGAACTCATGAACTGAGTTTTACTGAAATTTCCCAGATAAACAGTAGTTTAAACTAGTACAATAAAAAATACTTCCACATTTGGAGATCACAGGTGTTTTGGTAGTTGGCCTTTTGTGCCAGTAATATGGAAATAATAAGCACAGATTTTTCATGTGGATTTTTAGTTGTTTGTTTTTAATGGGAAATGTGCTCTAGGAAGGGAAGGTCAGAATCACAGGCTGTGTGATTAGCCATTTTTCCTATTTTTTGTACTGGGAATGTGTTGTAATATTAACAAATGATTTTCAATTTAGGTTTCTACAAAATCTGGATTGGATCCAGGTGGAGCATGGCATGCCTGGGGCATGGCTTGCCTTAAAGCTGGAAATTTAAATTCAGCAAGAGAGAAGTTTAACCGATGTTTAAAGCCACCCATGGATCTAAACCAGCTGAACCATGGTTCAAGGCTGGTCCAGGATGTGATACAGTACCTGGAGTCCACAGTGAAGCCAGTACTCATTGCAGTAAGAATCTTCTCCTCTGTCTGCTCTGAAGGGCTATGGCAAAGCCAAGCAATGATGTTTCAGTACACATCTTATAGCAATGCATGTTATAATATCAGGTGTTAGAGTGTTTCTTTTCCTTCTTTGTCATGATTGTGTATTGCAAACTGAATATTGTTGAGAAATTTGTTAGCTGTTTCATCACATTGAAGTATGTGCCTGAGAACCAGATCATAGGATTTTATTGCAATGTGAGACATACTTTGTGGAGGGAAAAGAGGCTGTACCGGATAATGGACCGTGACTACACTCTAAGGAAGTTAAACTCAATCCCAGCAGTATTTTGTGATGCTGCAGTGATGTAATTTTTCAACTGAAACGCTGATAACTTTGCAGAAGTTCAAAGAATTTAAAATGCTTTACCACTCCTCTCGTCAAAAAACACTATTAAATGGTTTGGAATTCTGATTAAGTACCAAAAAATTTTGTACTAAATAACTGCAGAATCATGAGGATGAAAGACCAAGTACATATTTTAGGAGAATAAAAATGCCTGTTTGAACTGGGTTGTTCAAGTAGCTGTTGACACTGGAAATTTTTTTAAGTAAGCCTTCTACCTATCCTTGCTGCTGGCTACAGCAGCATTCAGTACCTCTGTTGATGGCAGGGTTCCAGTCTAGTGTTTATAAAAACATTACTGGAATCTCACCCCTTTAAAGCAGTATCTATTTTAAAAGCAACAGTAACAAATGTTTCAGGGCTGAGTGACAAGACCTATCTGAAAAGAAGGTTTCCTCTTGCTCATCACCTATCATTGGTTCTTTCTGTTAATGGCAGGACGATGATTACTTTGCCACATTGCGGGAACTTGAAGCAACAGTGAGAACAAGAAGTCTGTCTCTGGAGATGATGTGTGAGGGGAAGATTCAACACAACAGCTACTATCAGGAGTGCTTGTTCTATTTACATAGTTACGGCACTAATCTGGCAATAATAAGCTTTTACATGAGGCATGACTGTATGAGAGAAGCACTGCTTCACTTGTTAAATAAGGTGAGTAATTCAATTTTCATCACCGAAACTGAAATTTGAAAAGCAGCAATGAGCATCATGCAGTGTTTGAGTGGTTTTCTGCACAGGAGTTTGCTGAGGTCCTGAAATGTTGTGATACAAACTGTCCAGTGACTGACAAGAATTCAGTGAAACAGAAAAACAGCTTTGATCTTTACAGCTTGTATTTAATCTCTCTTCCCCATTGTGTTGAAACAGGGGTTTCTAGAGAGGAGAAAGTGCCGTTTTGGTTCTTTTATAGAGGTCCTGCATCAACAGCAGTTTGTCTTTTTTCTACAAAATTGAAAACCTGGGACTGTTGTCATAGAGTTCAGAAGAGAGAAAATTTTGAATCGCAACATGCAGATAACACTAGACACTACTCTCTATCCCTGTGCCTCTGTCTCGTGGTATTGTTTGTTGAATGAGATCACCTATGTTTGCACTTCTGTAACCATTAGGAATATAAGGAAATACAGAGGACAGAAGTCTAGGGAACCCAAAATGTGGTTTCCAGCTCTCCCTTAAGGAAACTGCATAATCTAGGAGGACTTAAGTATTTCTGGAGTAAACAGTTCTATTGGTGCTAAACCACAAAAGAAACCTAGAAATTATTCCAGGTTCTTACTAAGACATTAGGGATGCTTCTTAGGAGATGTGAATCCATTATAGCTCACCAGCTTGTGAGAGTGTGGCATTTTGTTTGTTTCCTTTTTTAGGTTGCTGTGCTTGGGTTTGAACTACTGATTTTTTTTTATTTATTATTTGGAATAACTCTTATTGAGAATGTACGACTTGAAACACCAACTTCCATTATCTTTATCTGCTTATGAGCTTTGTTAATAGAAAATTAAGTTGCCTTATCAGCTCTGCTTTCTCATTGTACCATCAGTCGTTCTAAGCTCTTATAGTCATCTGCATATTGAATTAGCTTTTTAAACGTATCCTTTACATCAGTTTAAATTTACTTTTAAAGAAAAGTTGCATATTTTTAAAGTGTAGGTGATATAATTTCACTTCTTAAGTAGCAGGCTTGGAAAATACTCTAGACAGACAATTTGATGTGGAAGTTTTGGACAAGGAACTGGTAGTAAGCATGCAAACAAGAGAGGAGGGTTTGTTCCCCTAAAGCTGTAAGGTACTAAGCTTTTGACTAAACATTTTGCAGTTGGTTGTTTGGATACATTTTATGTGTACAGACTTTGTTGCCTGTATCTTACTTTGAGATATTAAAAAAAAAATTAAAAAATTTCATATCAAGCCTTTAAAACTATGTGCCAGCCCTGTTGACACATATTAATGTTACTGTGGAAGGAAGCATGTGTGAGGCTGCATTTGCAAGAACACAGTCAAGAAGCCAAGGGAAGTAAATATCCCCCTCAGGTCACTACTTGTGGGGTTTCATCTGAACAACTGTGCCCAGTCCTGGGTTCCCAAGTACAAAACAGACACTGTCAAAGTGAAGCAAGTCTAATTGAAGGCCACCAAAGTGTCTAGGGGCTTGAAACACCTGATCTATGAGGAGAGTGATAGAGCTAGGTTTTTCCTGCTGGAAGAAAAGGCAAGAGGAGATCTGTGTGCTGTTTTCAGCTACCAAGTGGGTGATTATAGAGAAAATAGAGCCATGCTTATCTCATATGTGCCCAGTAAAAGGGTAAGAGACAGTGGACACAATTGGGAGAAAGGGAAATTCCAACTGGATATAAACTGTTTTGGGTTTGTTTTGGGGTTTTTCTGGTGCATATATTTAGACACGGGCACGGGGCCCCAGGGAGGTTGTTTAATCACTACTTTGTCATGCTCAGAACTTGACTGGACAGGTCCAGAGCTGCATGACCTAACTTGGAAGTCATTCTTTGAGTGGGGTTTTGAACAAAATAACCTCCAGAAATCCCTTCCAATCTAAATTATTTATTAATTTGATGATCTCTGTCACTTAATATGCTTTTATATTACATAAGGAAAATAACCTACAGTGGCTTTGCTTCAAGCTACTTTCTGTTTGTGTAGGAATCCCCATCAGAAGTGTTTATTGAAGGGATTTTCATTCCAAGTTATGAAAGTGGAAAACTGCATATGTTGGAGAACTTGCTGGAAACCATTGATCCAGGATTGGAAAGCTGGGGAGTCTACTTGATTGCAGCCTGCAAATACTTGCAAAGAAAGAACTATTACCATATTCTGTATGAACTGCAACAGTTCATGAAGGTAATTTGAGGGACAGTGCCATGTCTTACAGTGAAATGCTGAATACTGTCAGACTTTTGGTTATTTACTTTGGTCTAAACCTGCATGCTGGACGAGTATATTTTTGCTTCTTTACAGTCCTAGAAAACATAGAAAGGCCTGTGCCTTACTATAGCTGACCTGATCCATGTCATGGATCTGGCACATTTTATTAAAGAAAGCAGAGCATTGCCTGCTCTGTTTTGTGTGAGCCTGTTAGTGCAGACAGTGATTACAGAAGGGGTGTCCTGTGGTCCATCTTAGTGCTCAGTACATTTCTTCCAGGATCACGTCCGTGCTGCCATGACCTGCATTAGATTTTTCACTCATGGAGCAAAGTCGTACACTGAACTTGGAGGAAAACAGACATGGCTTCTAAAGATCAAGGACCATCTCAAAGTCTATCTGCAGGAGGTCTCAAGAAGTTCAGGAAGGAAAAAAATGGCATCCACTTTTCGGAAGAAAATGTCTGCTACAGATGTGTCGAGGTATCTATAAACAAGAAGCTAAGTTTTAGAAGAGGAGAAATTCAGGCTTTAGACTTTGGGGTTTTTTTATTGGTTTCATTTAAGTTGGCTTTAGCTAACACTTACTGGTTGTCCTTGATCCAAATCTGCTTTTATGTAGTTACAAGTATAGGATTCCCATCGCTTTTTCCCCCAACAATCCAAACCAGGAGATGGGCAATTGTTTCTACTAAAAAGATGTATGTGTATCAGACTACCCTCCTTTAATTTAAAAAACAAACAAGAACTTACAGTGCGCAGACAATTATACATAAATCCACAAGTTGTTTTTTTTTTCCTTCCTTTCCTCTCCAAAAAGCAAGCAGCTTTGTAGCGCTTCACTGTTTACTGGGGTTAACTCAAAACATTGCACTATGTACAAGCTATAGGTGCCAGAGATAACTGGATTCCTGTATTCAAAAGTCAAAGTGTAAATTTAGCCAGATCTCTCTTGTACCTGGGGTCTTGTATCTTGTTTTTCTTAGTGGATTTTTTCTTTCTTTTTTTTAGTCTAGCCTCTTAACTTAAACCTGGAGGGAAGTGTGTGTGATAAGGTGAAAAAGCAGGAACAGATATTTATTTGGGGATCCAGATTCTCTGGCTCACTTCTTTGCAATAATGTGAATAATTGCTCAACTTCAGCTTGTGATGTATGTTAAGTGCACAGATCTGAAAAGTAATATTGCTGCAGACTTGCACAATAGACAAAGTCAAAAAGCAACTGAAATAATTGTTTATAAGTATGTCTTCTTTTAAAAGGTATTGAAGAAATTAGTAAGTTCACATAAACAATAATTGACACTTTCTCTATTACAAAATAAAGTCAGAATTTTTTCCCTATCTAGGCACATCAATACAGTTGATCTGCAGATGGAAGTAACAAAGTTCCTGCATCAGTGTGAGAGCTCAGGAACCTCTCAAATGACAGATTCCTCCTTGCCCACACTCTTTGGAAACAATAACATGAAAATGGATGTTGCTTGCAAGGTACAAATTGCTATTTTAAACACAGCTCTATTTTTCATCAATACTAACTTGACATGCAGGTTGAAGCATTGGATGGTTGGAGTAGCTTCTTGTATTTTTTATGGGCAAGTTACCTATGCATGAATGCAACCCATCATTTATGAAAAATTCACGTCTTTCCTCAAAGTAGCAGAGAACGTGTGAGAACTTGGAGCTCATCTCCTCAAAGTTCAAATTTTCAGAGTTAGTGCATCCAAAATACAAATAGTAATATTCCTTTTGACTGTGCATCCCATTGTGTTTGGAAACAAGGCAGAAAATGCTATTAATTCTAACCATTCTTAACTTTGGCTCATCTCCATCTGTAAATTGCCTAATGTCCTTCAGGGAAGCAGTGTGTGACAATAGACCCTGTAATTTGCTGTACTTCTTGGGATGGTGCTGTTTTCTGTTGAAGTAATGCATTTTCTTTTGGCCTCTGGGTAAAATCTGGATTTGCATTAATATTATTTAACTATACATAATGAAAAAGGAATGTGCATTCCCAGACTTGTCTATGCCTCTCTTTTCAGGTCATATTGGAAGGCAAAAACATTGAGGAGGGGTTTGGGATTGCATTTAGAGTTCTCCAGGTATGGAAAAACTTGCTATAACAAGCGATATTATTACAAAGTAACTCCTAAAAGCAGCAATTGTTTAAACAAAAGCCTTTTTCCCCCCCAAATGTATTTTACCCCAAAAGAAAAACTTCCTGCGAGAAAAGTCACAAGTTCAAGTGTTACATGTCCCTGTATTTGTGGAAGCTTGGTAAAGAAGTTAAGATGCTGTTTCAGTAGGACATTTCCAAACTAATTGGGTCCCACAAAGGAATTAAGTACAACTTTTCCTTTGCTGTTCGCCTTGTTCAGTGTCTTAACTCTGGCAAACCACAATCATATATGTGTGTAGAGACCTCTCACGTGGTAGCTCTCTGCAGTTCATGATGGTCATGCAAAGGCAGTGAATAAATATAGCCAGGGCTCCCTCTGTTCTATTCTCCTGATTTGAGAGAGCAAAACTAATTAACTGGAAACTCTCGCAGGGGACCTCTCCTTCCTCATGTCTGGGTAGAGGTTGAGTGCTTATCAGTCAGCATAGCTCATGAGCTTCCAAACTCTTCTGAGTGTTTCTCATCCATATAGTCCCAGACAGTAGAACAGGGCCACTTTTGGACAGAGGTGGCACACTCTATTTCTGAGTATTTCTGGATGTGGCAGGCCCGGCTCCTTCTTTCAGGTCAGGATGTACAAGGCAGAACTGTTTGTAGAGAGATGGAGAGCCTTAGAAAAACAGCACTTCTATGCAGCAGCAGCAGCCACTACCCCCAGTAGAAACGGAGCAGTGAGTCCAGCTGCCTATCATCACTTCCATTTCCATCCTTTTTTTTCTTTACTTATTCATGGCAGGATCAGTTCACAGCTTTTATCATCTCTTCCCTCATGTGGGAGGTGTACAATGGTCAATTGCCTCCTGTTTAGGGTATCCAAAGGGTGACTGCTGGTGGGTGACTGGAGAAATATAGTGGGAACATACTAAGTGAGGGAGAGGTGGGTAGGGATCTAGGAAAGATCTTTTGCCAGAAGAAATAAAACTGATTTTTTGCCACTCCTGAACAGAAGGCAGTAACAGCACTCTTGTTCTTAAGCAGCATTGATTTTTACCAGTCTGGTTATAGAAAACCTTTAAGTCAACCCTGAGCAGTGGTGAGTGGAAAACCAGAGGCCCCCAAAACAGCTTTGACTTTTTGAAGCATGGTGTGGTATTTTGTCTTTAGAAGAGATTGTCTCAGTTGTGTTCCTCTGAGAAAACCTGCTTAGAACATTCAGCATGTTGCTCTGTTGTTCCAACTACCTCTAGGACTTCCAGCTGGAGGCTACAGAAGTGTACAGCAAAGTGGCCAAGCAGCTGGTGAAGCAGCAGAAGTACAGCGAGATCCGGCAGCTCCTGAAATGTGTCAATGAGTCTGGAGTGGCAGCAAAAAATGACGGGGATAACATTATCCTAAACTGTCTAAATGAGTTCAAAAACATTCCTGCTGAGGTAATTCTGTCCTGCATTGTGCCCTTTAGAAGTAAAAAAGGTATATACAATACAGGCTACAGGGAAGTCTGGTGCCTGTACTGCTCTTTTAGTGAGTCCTTCAGGCTCTGTACTACGGGCATAGTTTAAAGGTAGGAGTGTGTGGTTTGCCTTGTACAAGGTATAGCACACTCCTACCCTGTAGTTCCCAAATGGATACCTGGATACCCATGGTGGGGAGAGAACATGTGCTTCACATGGTCCTGCCAAATGCTGCTGATTGCAGCAGGAGGTGTTCCCTTCAGTGAGGCTTCGCTGGCTAACGCAGAGGATGTGTGGAGGCAGAAACCTCCTGCCTCCACAGGAACCAATTTTGTGGTTCCCTTTGCCTACCACAGTGTTTTTTCCATCCCAGTGAAGGAAGGAGATGCACTCTACTAGTTCTGTTAATTAGGTTAGGGGATGCAGTCCACTCCTTGGATCAGGGTAGGCCATAGACTAACTCCTGCTGGGGTGCAGGGAACCTACGAATTCATTTCATGCAACATGAGCCATGTCCATGAGAGACTCCCAGGCTCATAGCATTCTCTAGGGATCCCCCACAGACAAGGCAGGCAGGAAAAGCTGTGGGTAAAGGGAAGAATTGGAATTTGTATTTTTTTGTATTTTCTACATCTGCAGCCTTTGCAGTTGGGGCAGTCTAAGCACCTGCTGTGATCTCAGCAGCCCTGCCTGTCCACAGTGGTTTGATCCCTGATGGGGTAAAGTTTTGCAGACTATTGTCACTTTAAATGTGAACACCTTTTCCCTTCTTTGGATACAGGATCTCGATAATCTGATTCAGGATATGGACAGTGATGAAAACAAGGTAAGTAAAAGCACAGACAGCACCAGTCTTGGTCTGCAGCTTGCAGGCTCTTTTTCACTGTCTTCTCTCTCATCCTCGTGCAAATAAGATTTTTGAAGGCTACTTCCTGGATTGTAGAAATCACAGTGAATTCCTCATGGCCATGGTGTTTGTGACTGTAAAGCTGTGACATGCAGGTAGCAATTGGGACTATCCCTATCAGTTCCCTGAGAGTCCTCAGAGTGAGGGCTGGGCATTAATTAGAGTGGGAGGAAAAGTATTTCAGAGAGGCACATTGGTGGGTTTGTTGGTTTTGTTATTCAACTTTTCTCATAGGTTCACCTAAGTTTCTAGTAATGGCAGACAGTTAATGATGACCACTTCAGCTTATTGTTTCAGGGTTATACTATTTCTGTGCTGATCGAGAGTTAAATGATAGAACTTCTCCACTTCTGGTAGACTTTTTCTCTTAGAGGAAATGAAGCCTAAACTACTTTATTTCTTTGTTGGCTTTCATACCAGCTGCCCAAGCCACTGGAGAGTTACACATAAATATGTGAACTGTAGATGCCTGTTTATAGATGTGGCTGTGACTCAGCATTTGGAGATTATTGTAGATCCTGAGTGGCATAGCTGGGAATAAAATCTAAAGATTTGTGTCGGTCCTCTGTTTGCTCCGAATGACAAACTCACTGTTGTAGGTAGATTGAAAATAATTCTGCTTTTCTGTAAGATCTGTCACTGAAAGATGGGAATTGTTCTAGAACCAGCAGTGGAAGAAAATGACAGATTCAGACTCTTTGCTATGAGGATATTGTAATTAATGCACAAGATAGGATTCCTGATACTAATTTCATGGTCATACAGTAAAGGAGTTTCTACAAGACACAAACTTAATAAAAGACACCTGTTTAATCCACCTTTTTCACTGGGATCTGCTTCATGCCATGCTCTGTTTGGTAATATGGTGCTGCTACCTCACACGACACGCTTCTGAACTGGGTATTTCCCATGTGAGTCCTTGCTTAAGCTTGCTTAAGTTTGCTACAGCTTTCTGAGCAAGTTCTGACTGCCTCTCACGCTTCAGATCCAGGCGTACATGATGTGCAACAAGCTGCGCTCTGCGTACCTGGTGTCGGTGCGGCAGGAGAAGGCCCGGGCCGTGCAGCTGGTCCAGCACGTGCGACAGCTGGCCGAGAGCAGCGGCGACGACGTCGTCAAGGCCATCTGTGCCCAGTGGCTCTCAGTGCACCAGCCCAAGGTGAGAAATCGGCTTCCCCAGGGCACCAGGAAGTAATATGGAACTGACACTCGCCATCATAATGAAGGAGAAGGCTTCAAGACAGCTCAGAGGTGTGTGGTTTAGCACTCTCTTGGTAAAATGGAACTCTCTTGACTGATGTTGCTGGCAAATGGATGCTGCTAATGTGCCTCTGGTGAAAGGAAGGGAACTAAATTACAAGTGCCAGTCCTGTATTTTGACAAGCAGTCACTACCTCAGGGTGTTTTTTGGCTCTCTTTTTGATGGGGGGAGGGGGCAGTTTCAACCTGAACAAGCAGGGATTTAGATATATGGAAGAGAGCACTTCTTTTTCTGGCTTTAGTTTTTGGGTTTTGTTGGTTTTTAATTTTTGGGGGGTTGATATTTTTTGAAAAGCACTGAACTTAATAATATGTGTTTTATTTTTAATCGAGAAAACATATTTAGAGAGGACAGAAAAATTTTATCAACTCAATGTAGCCTAGAGTATAAAATTTTTGTGGTGTTTCCTGTAAAATTTTCAAGATTGGAGAGTTCTTCTGTTACAAAGACTAAAACTCAGAGATTTTTTTAAGCCTCTATACAAACCATTGCTATCTTTTTTATCCCCCCACTAGTACATATGCCCAGCTTTTTAATTTGTTTGAAAAGGTAGGAACTGATTCTTTATGGCAGGTTTACCAGTCACACTGTGTGATGTGTGCCATAGATGTGGCACTTGGGCTAGTGCCAACTAGATGAATGAAGTTATAAAGGGCATATCCTGTAAGGGTAGTACAAAGGGAAAATAAGCCTTTAAAATAGTTGAGAAATCACGTGCCTCTTTCTTTACTACGGTAATACCCAATTAATTGTTGCAATGCAGCTTTATGACTGAATAGTTGACAGTAAACTTCCACAGTTTTTCATCAGGTATAGCAAAGAATATGGATAGAGCAAGCTGTGGCGAAATTAAACAGGTGGGTCTGTATCCCTGTCACACAGGGATGTATTTATTTATTACCAGGATAATATGTCCCTGTCAGGTACAATAGAACACCAAACTGGACATACCCTGTATTGATGGGTTTTGCTCTGGAAGTGCTAGGTTAATCAGTTTTATGAAAAGAAGCAGCAATCTTTGTGTAATGTCTGTGTTCAGGGATGCTGAAAAAAGTAGCTGCTTCTCTGCAGCTAGTATTGGAACATGAGAAATTGGCAGAAATGTAGTAGACAGTAGTAGGACCTTCAAAAAAAAAAAGAACAAAACATGGCATTCCACAAGAGTTTGTGTTTGCTGTTTACATGTATTTCAGCACAAGAAGTAGGAAAACTAACTCACTTTCTCATTAAAAAGTTGTTTACATCAAAAAACCAACAGGTTTTCTGACGTGTAATGTAATTGTAAATAGTTTTAGTACATAAAATAATTGAGACTGTCAAGTAGGAGTTTTGCACTATCCCCAAGCTCACTATACTGAAAGAACAGACTTCCATGGTGTTGGAAAGGATTTGGTCCATCTTCTTCAGGGTTTCAAGAACTGACACAAACACCTCTCTTCGGAGGTGCTCTGCTCACTAGAGCAATTAGAAATGACCACATGTAGCTTTCAGAATCGCCTGACCACAGATTTGCATTATCTCATTAGTGAGCAGTACTTTAATGAAAGCTTTTGTTTCCTTGGCCAGACTGACCTAGCTTTCCATCAGCTTACAGCCATCAGGCTAATCCTAAAACGTGACACTACCTATAGTTTCAGTCATTTAAAAATCTCTGATTAGAGGGAGGAGATTTTACTGTTTGTGGGTATCCCGATCTGCATTGCTGTAACACCTCCTGTTCTGCTCAAGTTCCTTCAGCTGCAGAGAGCACTGAGAGTGGAGTTTGCCATGCAGACCTGTCAGTTCCATACCTGCTTTTCTTCCTGACCTCTTTGCACTGTACCTGATGCACTTTATATAGTGTTTGTTGTAATTTGATGTTCTTAACCTGGAATCGTAGGGATCTTTCTTGTACCAGCAGAACTGGAGTTTTGACCCTGATTAAATACCTTGTGTCATAAATCGTGCAATTATCAAGGGGCTTTGAATTTTTGAGCAGCAAAAAGGGATTGAATACTGCCAGTTGAAAAGAATTTCTCTGTTACTGACCAAGGTTTGTTTACAATTAAAAAAAATAAAGTATTATGACTGTTAATGTATTTTCTGTTTATTTTTTATATCAGCAGAGCTAGGGCTCTCTTTCTAGATCTTCATTTTGCTTTTGGCTATGCTTAGCAGAGTAATTAGAAGGGGGATAATTGTTCTGTCATGCCAAATGTTTCTGTTACTGAGTGCCCTCAATATTTAAATCAACTGGAACATCACATCTTTAGAAGTCTCCCCAGCAGCTAGGTAGCCTAGGTAGTTCAGCCTCATGCGTGTACTCAGTAATCCTCTCTAGGGAGCTTTGCAAGTTAATCTAACTCTCCCTTACAAGCCTCCCTTTGAGACAGCTAAATGAGCTTTAGTTTCCTCATTTTTTACAGATCAGCTGAGAGGTATAAATTACTTACTCAAGGTCAAAGAGAGTTGGTGTATGTCTATGGAAATGTTTATTTAATATGTCTTATGTGAAATCTAAAATCAGACTTCTTCGAGAAGAGCATTAACCTGCAAGGTCAAAAATATTTCACACCAGAGACACTTTTCTGCTTTCTTAAAAAATGGTTTCTCTTGCTCCTGAAGCCACTTTCAAGATCAGAGAATGACACAGAGAAAGCAAGCCAAGCCTCCAGTGCTTGGTAGCATTCTACTGCTACATTACAGTTGTGGATTTAGCTTCATAATTGGGATGAAGCATAAAGAGGGAGGAAAAAAAAAGGTAGAGTGACAGGGACAAACACAAAGGGACTTATTTTAAAATGTTCCCTGGACTGAGTTCTCTACATTAGTGAGGCAGGTGCAGATAATAGCAACACTAAGTAAACTGATTCAACATTTCTGAAAGAAGATACGGTCTCCTGTTATAAAAGGAAAATGGCTTTATTTAGTATTGCTCAGAGGTAGCAGAGGACTGATCTGCATAGACAGCATCCAGACAGGAAGAATTAAAATTAGCATTTGTTTTCCAAAACTGGCAGTTGGTCACAGTGGAAGGCTCATCTGCAAGTCCAAAAACTTCCAGGCTTTTTTTCAGAAGCAGAAGTTAATCCTATGAGCTGTGGCACTTGGTTTCTGACTGCTTAACTCTCAGAAATAATCTCTGATTATGGATCACACTCTAGCACTTTGCACTCACGTAGCACTGGCATTCCAAGGGAGCAGTCCCACTGCTACGTGGCCTGAGCCAGCTACTTTGTGGAAGTGCGAGTTGTGTGGTCCTGCACGGGCAGGCTGACAGCCTTAGTAACCTGTAACTGCTGGGCACACAAATCCAGGGATTTCTGTGCAAGTCTCACCCTCCTGTCCTGAAGCCAGCTTGACCATAACACCAAGATAGTCCTGCCTCCTGCTTCAGCTATTTAGCTCTAGGGAGTTTGGGGTCATTTAAAGCTGAAGTCTTAGCTGAAGGTGTTTAACGAAGGTGTTTAATATTTTTTAACACAGCAGAGATGTTCTTTACTCATTCTGCTCTAGTTTCTAGGTTCTAAAGTAATTTAAAGTGCAGCTGGGGGGTTTACTGTGACAACTTTTACACCATCTTCATTCAGTGCTTCACAGAAGAGATGTTGATTTTTTAATAACTTGCCTGTGCGCAATTGCAGCACTCCTGCAGCTTTTAACCTCCTAGTCACCTGCACCAAAACCTGGTTCTCAGATTTCCCAACCCTCAGTTAACTTACTGCAATCAGTGGGCATTTAGGGCCAAGATACCTCAGTGGCTGGGGTCCAGCTTCTTACAGAGCATGCAGAGAAAGTGATTCCACGTAAAAACTTCACCTAATGCTTGGCACAAAAAGGCCAGGACCTGCTTCTGTGTGCTTGAGAGCATTTGTATTGCATTACTTGCCAGAAAATCTAATATCCTAAAGTATTTTCACTCTGCCAGTTTAAAGGGTAGGAACTGAAAGTAACCTCATAGATTATAAGTTTAGAGTCCTACCTTTTTACTATTGCTGTTAGGAAAGAAACCAACCGAACTTTATTAAAAATAATTCCTTGTTACTTCATAATCTAAACCTAAGACTGCAACCTCCCTTTCTATTCTAAAGCCAGAGAACCATAGCCTCAAGCTGCTGTGTGAGATACCAAGTGGGTTGCTCCCTGCATCAGTGCTCTAATTCTCCAGCTAGGAAGAGGGACTGATTGCTTACAAATCTCAGTCCTTAAGTGTAATATTCCAGAAATTCAAATTAGGTTGTGCCCACAGAGCCATCCTTAGGGCAGCTGAAGTATCAGCATTCTACTCTTGAGGTCTCTCAGCAGTGCTGTTCCCCGGAGAAGCATGGCTGAGCCCACCCAGCTACACTCTTGGTGCTGCTCAGTCCCACTGGATGCCAAGGAGCTCACAGCTCACGCTCCAGAGCTTCTTTGCCGTCTCATCATCCCGACCACGTGGAGATACGTATGCTGGCTTGCAATCACTGTAAGAGAAACATTCTTTTTATTCTTTCAAGTCAAAGATCTCTATCTACATTAGCACACTGAAATGCCTGTGTTAAGATCAGGGAGTTGCTCTCTATCAGCTTAATTCAAGACCAGTTGAAGATAGCCTTGGTGGGAGGCTATCCAGCAAATGAGCAAGGGTTGGTGCTAAGCCACCATGAGAAAGACTTCTTTCCAGCTAGCTGGGGAAGAATCTCTCCCAATGGCACCAAGAACTGGCAGGCAAGTCTAGCTCTATCTGCTGTCTCAACTCTTAAAGAAACCTCACTAGTGTGCATTCTCATTAATACCACTAAACAGGGATATAAACTCTAACCAAGCTTCTTCAGAAGCACATTTTCTAACAAACACTACAAAAAAGTCACTCAAACAGCCCTTCATTCTAAACTCTTTAGCCCACTATATGCCCAAGAATAACACTGTAATAACCATGTACGGTTACCCCCTTTTCCATTATCCTCTGAACTGTGGCTCCTTTCTTCTCAGCTCCTGCAATCAGAAAGCACTCTGGAAAAGAGGTCCTGTGTTCTCAACTGTAATGCTAGATGCTGCAATAACTTGGGAGTTTAAGAGCACAGAGGAAATGGCATCTTGTAAGGTTTCCATTCAGCTCAGTGTTTTTAGATGGAGTCTTTGATATTCCTAAAATGACTGGTAGACTCCCACCTGTCTCACTGTGGCATGCAAATTCTTTTCTTAATGTCTACACTTGTGCTTTATAGTCTATGGCCTGGAAAGTGAAAAGGATTCTAGGATTCTAGGCTAGTCAAATGCAAGTTATGAAGTAGTATTGAAGCTTCTCACTTCCCACCATGTCCAAAAGTCCCCTTTTTTTATGAGTTTAAATTCCACCGGTTTTCCGTACTCCAGCACATTAATGCAGAGTTTTTATCCTGAGACAGACAGTCATCCAAGGAAGACTTAGAAGTCTATTTATATATTCAAGTCTGATTAAGATGGTACAAACTCCCACATGAAGATCAGGCAATGTCATTACAGAGACTAATCTGGCCACAAATCACAAGAAGAAAGCTTTGCAAAGACATAAAGGCTCCAACAGCATCCACGTGAGAGGAAGAAAAAAAAAAAGGAAGAAATTTTCATATTCATTCCCAAAAAAAAAGTATTGCTAAAATGCTCTACACGTAATGGGAAGCTGACAAAAAGATCTGCGTGAATCTGTTTGAATGGTAGTCTTCAAATCTAGAATGATTATTGAGCTTGCGATGGGACACCCTCCCTTTCAGCTGAAGGTGAAAGAGCAGAGAGAGCTGCTGTTCTGCTAAAGTTCTTTATTTTGTAGTTTCTTCTGAAGGCAGAGTTCGAAGGGGTTACACAGTAAAGCCAAGCAGCAGCAGCAGGCTAACATCAAGTAGTAAACAGTTTCTTATTATTATTAGTGTTGTTGTTGTTTCCCAAACTTACAGAAGTGTACATTATATTTATTAATTAACCAATAGAAGTAACACACGATTCTAGTTTTTCTTTTCTTAACCTATCCTGGTCTAATTCTAACAGTCATAAATCTTACACAAGTCTTACATAGGTATTACACAGATTTACGTATATTGCTTCTATCAGTTTTTACTGTTTATGTGAACACTCTATCTAAAAAATGTGAACAGTATAGTTCCATCTATGTTTTGTCTAAAGTAGAGAAATTCTGTGAAAAGGCAACACTGCTGCAGTAAGAACTGTGTTTAAGGTCTCTTTGCTGCAGCTTTTCAATGCTTAAGGCACTTAGCATATGTTTCTACTAAAAGCTAAAAATCTATATTTCTATTTCACTTTGGTGTGACTTCATGTATCTCAGTTTATCAAAGGTTTTAATTCAATCCCTGTGCTTTGCCATTCCTCTGGGCCTGGGTCCAGAGGAGTTCTCACTCCAACAAATGATGATGACTTGGAACTGCTCTGGGCTGTGGTTTTGGTGATGGGGAAAAGGTGGGAGTATGTAGGGTCCTGGAGTAAGTCAAAAAAGTCAAGAAATAACAGGTTTTGTAATGGGAGCTACACAAGACCATTTCCATGACAGCGTGACAAGCATCCCAGCAAGAGTCCCTCCCAGTTGGTGGGTCTGTCACACTGGAGGATAAAGTTATTTGGTCACATGCCAGACCTGAAAATCTCAGCTGCTGTCTCTGCAGCTCCATCAGCTCTCCCAGCTCCCTGAGAGAACAGGCCCCTTCTGCTCCAGTGGGGTAAAACTACAAAGAGAACTGCTCTTCCCAGGATTGATTCAGTAATGAGGACTCAAATGACCTCATTAACTGAACAGTTCTACTGAAAAATTATTTTCCCAAGTATTAGGCAGGTCAGCATTAGAGCTCTGAGCATGTGACAGCCATTCCTGCACTTTGAGTACATTAATATTTCTAGTACTAAAGGACCTGCTATTGTATGAAGTGTTGCACAGGTCAGGTGTTTCTTCTAACACGATTGCAACAGCTCTGGAAGGGGTAATGCTCTAGTATTTGTCACCCTCAGTTTTACCAGACAGCCTCTTACCTGGACCCTTCTTAATGAAGAATGACAGCAAGTCCCGTATTCCCCAGCCAACAAGGTTGCCTTCCACAGCATATCACTTCATCAGCTTGCACCCACCTGAAATACTGTCCTGTCACAGAGTCCAGCTCCTCGGCTACTGCACAGTAGATACTGGTCTGAGCTCCTTCACAAGGTGTCTTCAAGAAGAAGGAGAATATCTTCCACAGCCAAGTCATTACAAATGAGTGCCGGACCAGTTCAGAATAGACAGAACCAGGATGGAGAACGTTTGCTGTGACTTTAGTGCCTATGGCAAAATAAAGCAGTCCAGAACAAATCTGCATGGATCAAAGTATCTTTTAAAAAAGGGTAATATACTCCTCAATTCTACCCGTAGATATTCTATAACTTAAAGGAGGAGTCCAGACTTGGATACAGAGAGTAAGTAAAGTCCTCTGTAGTTACTGCATGCTGGATGTGATGGATACACCTGACCTCTTAGCCAAATCAGCAGTAGTTTGGTACAGGCTCCAAAGAAGGTAAAGGTCTGAGCCATAACTGGGCCAAAACTCCTCTAGGAAACCCACAGAGGCCAGTGAGTATCAGCACACATGAACTTGGAACACCCATCAGGCAGTGAACACAAGTAGCACATGGCTTTTCCAATAATCTTTTATCCAGGAACAAATAAGGTTGTGCATCCACTGAGTCTCATGTGTACCTTTTCCACTGTGTGCAATTTGACTACAAGCCAACCACTCCATTCCATAAATATTACAGCCTAAGTGAGCCTTCTCTGAGCTCTCCCTGCTAGGCAATATACTGCATGGTGACAATCTTCCCTCGAGCTGGCTCACCTCTCAAGGTTATTCCTCAAGGCAGAGACCTTTTACCAACAGACTTTTGGATGAGCCCAACTGGAGCTCAGCTCACACTGCAACTGGACTGCACAGCAGGTAACTCTCCCCTTGAGCAGGGATGCCTCTCAAGGCTTGAGATTTCTTACCTGAGACTAAGAGAGCCTTCCTTAACTAAGGCAGAGAGACCCTTTGCTTACAACAAATCTTGGTAAGTCACTGATTGCTGAATTAATCCTGAGGAAACACAACTAGTCCATGTAGCTTCTCAATAATAATGATAAATTTTGTATAGATAATTCCATTACATATAAATCATCCAAGTCTGAGACTAAAACTGGACCTAGCTGCACCTAGGCTCCCTAAGGAGTTTAAAAAGCAAGGGGCTCCATGCTGAGCCTCGTGATTCAACAGGAGGGTCTTCCTTACACGTAGTGTGTTTCCAGTCCTGTGTGAATCATTCTAACTCAATTCTAAATCAGTTTTCCTTTGTATGTGTCTTCCATGTAAGTAATAGAGTGAACGTTGCCATCGAACTTTGTTAAGTCATGCTTTTATGACATCACGTTAAAAACACTTTTGCTAATACCGTTGATGGTGATTCTTGAAGCAGTTTAAACCACTCATCCATGGCACTGGAGCATCCCCTGCTCCCTTCCAAACACTGCAGTCATTATGTGCCTTCTGCAAAACAAAGTGCTAGAGGGCCTGAGTACTAAACCAGCAGCAGTTTCCATCAGGCTTTTGATAACACCTGCATCTTTTGACTTACTCTAATAGTAATTTCCTAGGGAAGACACTGCTTCTGTTTTAGTAAATAAATACTACTTAAGTTTATGAAAAGGACAGAATGACATGACTGTGACAGATGGTGTGACTTACAAGGTACTGTCTAGTCTTATGCTTATTTCACAGGCCACCAACCTTAAAGGCAGCGGAGTGTGCATTAGTTTTTCTATTGGAGACTGCAGTTGTAGCTCTGTTTTCAGCTTCCAGCCACATACCACAACTGTCTGCATGGATGCAGCTAGTTTTTGACAAGCACCAAAGAAAAATGAGATACATTCAACTGTGCCAAGCTACTAAACTCCTCTATCCTGTTGTTGTAAAGACGATTAGTGTTGTAAGTCTCCTGGTTCCTCAGACAGCAGGTATTTTCTTCCTGCAAAGAGCCCTCAGTGACACTTGCCTCAAACCATTCAATTTCTGCATAGACGATCTGCAGCCCTTTCTTCAATCCGCTCCCCCCATCCACGGTGCTCAAAAAGCCAAGTGGATAAACACTCCACTTGTCTCTGGAACTTGCCTTGCAGCCGCCTGGCCAGCTCCCGGGTGAAGAGCACGTTCGCCAGTTTGCTGTGACAGTAGGCGAGGCCACGATTGTAGCTCTTCTCACCATGGAGATCATGGAAGCGGATTCGGCCTCCGTGATGAGCCAGTGAGGACACGTTCACAATGCGGGCTGGGGCAGACTGCTTCAGACGCTCCAGCAAGAGGAAAGTCAAGAGAAAATGACCTAGGGGGGAGACGAAAGGTCATCCTTCTAGGAAGAGTTCTCCTGCTTGCTTTTATGTGGTATCTTACTGCTGCCCTCATTTCAAGTCCAGGAAAAAGAAAATTTTTGTTAATTTCCCTTGAATTAACAGCTACACTTTTTTGGGGCCTTCAAGTTCTGCTCCTCATCTTCAAAAAGGTGGAGCTGTCATACATTTCAAAATGTCCCACATAACATATACAGATACTTAAACTGGATCCACAATAAGCAAATACACTGCATTGCATCTCCAGAACTCTGACTCTGGCCCTCCATCCTTCCCAAAAAAGGCAGAAAGAGGAAGAGAAAATCTGAAAGCAGGATTTTCCTTTGGCATTTTGCAACAGATATTGATGTTAGAAGATGATCTTTAAGGGCAGTTCCAGCACAAACCATTCTACCATTCTATGATTCCACATTGAGTGCAAACATGATTCCACTGGCCTTACCAAGATGATTGACTCCCAGATGCATCTCAAAGCCATCAGCAGTCTTGGAGTAAGGACATAACATTACCCCAGCATTATTAATGAGAATATGGAGTTCCTTCTCCTCTGCAAGAAACAACAGACATCCTTAAACAAGGAAACAGAGAATGCAGACAAGAAGGTAGCACAAGTCACCTCGTGCTGTCTGACTTGCAGTCATATCACCTTAATAAAAAGGATACCACAAACTAGCTCATGGCCTCTGACCAGCCCCTGCTGTGAACCACAGTACCCAACAGGTACAGAGATAAGCAGGGCAGGGATTTGGCAATGGTTAGAAGAGCAGACAGCAGACCCTGGTAAAATATTCTCACTACAAAGAAGAATTTAGAGACTGTACCTGCTAGAAATTTCTCAGCAAACTCCCGGATGGACTTCGTATTAGCCAAGTCCAGTTTTTTCACAATGACTTGCTGGTTCCCTGTCTTAGCTCGGATTTCACGGGCTGCAGCTTCTCCCTTTGCTATGTCTCTGCAAGCAATAATTACCCTTGCACCTAAAAGGAGGGGAGGGGGGAACAACAGGAACAGAAACTGAGATCACTGGAGCACACTGGATGATCAAGGCTACAACAGGCTGGCCATGCACAGCAACTACAAACAATATATTGTTTCTTTAGGGAACTTGCATCAGTCAGGGGAGTGGCTGGAAGGAACAAAGCCTTTCCTGCTCCATTGTGAGCTACAATCCAGCTGAAAGATGCTTTCAGACCAGGCAAACGCACATCTTAAGTGCCTCTGTCCAGGTTCTCCCAGGTCAGGAGTGCATACAACAACACTGGTATGATAGGGTTATATCTGCCTCTATAATGGGAATGTCAAGGCAGGAGCACATAAAGGTGATGGATTCCAGCCAGAGTAATTTCTAAATGGATTGTGAACAGGTAGTTTAATCTTCTTACCAGTTACCCAAATAACATTTACATCAAATTAGCTTGAAACATGAATAACTAAAGCACACAGTGGTGGACCTATGGCATTTCCCAGCTTCATACAAGCAGAATCCAGGAACTTCCCCAGTCCGCTCGAATCAGTTGCAGTACAAAGCATTTTATGTCCCCAAGGCACATTTTTGGAGTCCAAGCAATGAAAACAGTTAAGGAACTGAGAACTTGCACCTCAGTGGTTACAGCCTCTGAAAGAACAGCACTTGGGCTCATCTGCAGTAACTCTGAAATCCAGTTTACTTCAGTGTAAGCCTACAACACACCTTCCTTAGATCCAGAAAAGGGACTACTGACACAAGGCACAGCCCCCCTGGCTGCACAGGGCTGTCTGCTGACGAAGACTGCACTTGCCTCTTTGTGCGAGGTCTCTGGCAGTCTCCTTCCCGATGCCTGTGTTGGCTCCTGTGATTATCACCACCTTCCCCTCCAGCCTCGCTGTCGACTTACACCGTCCTCCAGCGACATACCTCCTGCAAGAGGGGAGGCACCGGTCACCTCTGCCTCCTTAGGGGGCTCGGGCCGGGGCTGAGCACCCAGAACCTGGGGGTTCGCATCAACACTCGGGCTCACCGCTGCGCCCTGGGCCCCAGGGAGTCACGGGCGTCCTCACCTGAAGCGGCTGGTCACGACCGTGTCGTGAGCGGGACACCGGGAACGCACCCCCGAATCCCCCGCGCTTTCCTGAGCGCCGCCCCGCCCTCGGGCCCCGCCCCGCCCTGCGTCAAGTGGAGCCACGGCTCCCATTGGCTGCGGCAGCGCTCTCGGGGGCCTTTTGGCCAATGGGCTGCGCCGCCGCGCCCTGAGGAGAACGCGGGCCCAGCCCCCTGCCGCTCCTCCGCGAGCGCGCCGGTGCCGGGACAGAGCCCGGGGAAAGCGCCGGGCGGTCCGAGGCGGGAGGCGCCAGGGCTGAGCGAGCCCCGGCAGCGTGTCAGTGTTACCGGGGCGCTGGAGCTGGGGAGGCGTGAATAACTCCCGGGCTGTAGAACGGGATTCCCGCTGTTTGCACTCCCGCCACGCACACACGGACACGGACACACACACACGCACTAAGACGCGTCGCGCGCCGGCTCCGCGCCCCAACAGCCGCCACTCCGCGGGGCCGAACATACGCGAAGGGCCGGGGCCGCGCTCGGTAAGACGCACCTGATGTAGGGCGCTGCCACGAAAAGGAAGACGGGGACAGATACGGCGGCGCCCAGCGCGGCTTCCCAGCAGTTGAGCATCGCTGCCGCCCGCTACACGCGCACTGCCGGCGTACGGCAGCCCCCGATCCCCGCCGCGCCCCGCTCTTTTGGCTCTGCCTCCGCCCGCCCCGGCCCCGCCCCGCGGCCTCTCCCGCGTTGGCCCCGCCCGCAGCCATGCGGGCCACACCGCCACTCCCGGGCCGCGCCCCTTGTGGCGCGCGGAGCCCGGTGTGGTGCACGCAGCGTTTCGTTGCCCGGGCCGGCGCGATTGCCTGAGCCTGTCGTGCCAGCTGCCCCCGAGTCCTCCGGCGCCGGACACCGAGCGGGTCCCGTTCCCTGCCACGGGAGTGCCCCCCGCCCCCGCCGGGAATATCCGCGGGCAGCGAGTGGCCGGCCGGCTTCACGCCAGCAGCGCTCTGCTTTTTACCCCGGGCAGAGCACGGCTCCGACCTCGGTCCCTCGGAACATGCTGAAACCGCACTCCGCAGTTAAGGAGCCGAGAAATGTCTGCAGAGACAGCGCAGCGGCGGCTGTCGGCAGTGGCGTTTGAAACACGTTTTCACAACCCCACGCCGAGGTTCATGTCATTAACCCTGGCAAGGCGCATGCAACAGTATACACGTGGGCAGGCGCCGAGGCCTGGGAGCAGCTCGGTGGCGGCTGCGGCAGCGGATCTCGCCGGTAGCGGGGAGCCCCGGGGCCGCGC
>VXAZ01008268.1:617815-651170 GCA_013399875.1 Gymnorhina tibicen | reverse complement strand
GGCCCGGGGCGCTCCGTGGCGACGGCGGCGGCGGACGAGCGCCCCAGCGCGGTGCGGGCACGACCGCCTCCCCGGGACTACAGCTCCCAGCAGGCAGTGCGCGAGGCGGCCCCGGCGGCGGAAGCACCGGGAGGGGCAGGGCCGGGGGCGCGGGGGTCTGTGGGGCCATGGCGGGCCGCGGGTCCGCGTCGTCGGAGCACCTGGAGCGGCTGCACGAGATCTTCCGCGGCCTACACGGAGACCTGCGGGGTGTCCCCGAGCGGCTGCGGGGCAGCGCGGCCGGTGAGGCGGGGTGGACGTCTCTCGGGGCCGGGGGGAGGGCACGAGCGGGGCCGCGGTCCCGCCGGCCGGAGCTACCCCGCCGGCTGCGGGGCCTTGGCAGGAGTGTTCGGATGCTTCTCATTAGACAGGCGTGTTTGAGCAGCCGGGAGGGCAGTGTCCCCTCAAGACACCCTGTTTGTGGGGGGGCTTTGCAGTTGTAAGGATTCGGGACGTCGCTTGCGCAAGGCGCCTGCTGGGAAGAGGCGGGTGTTGTTTCTGCTGCTGCTATGTCCTGATGGCTTTGCAGGTGTGCAGCTTCAGTGTCCTGGAGTTCCTCTGCTCTGGCAAATTTCAGCTCCATAGGCAAGCACTGCCGTGCTGGCTCAGAGAATCAGTCTCTGAGGAGGAGTTGTTATTTGGATGTTATTTCATGCTGTTTCTGTTTGAACTGGAGTTCAGCCTGGAGAACAGGAGGCTCAGGGGTGACCTTCTCACTCTCCAACAGCTCCCTGAAAGGAGGCTGCAGCCAGGTTGGGGTCGGCCTCTTCTCCCAGGCAGCCAGTGACAGAACAAGAGGGCACAGTCTTAAGCTGCGCCAGGGCAGATTAAAGTTGGACATTAGGAAGAATTTCTCTGCAGAAAGGGTGATATGACGTTGGAATGAGCTGCCCAGGGAGGTGGAATCACCCTCCATGGAGGTGTTTAAGGAAGGACTGGATGTGGCACTCAGTGCCATGGTCTAGTTGACAAGGTGTTAGGTCACAGGTTGGACTCGATGACTGCAGAGGTCTTTTCCAGCCTAATTGATTCCATGGTTCTGTAACAACTGCAGTGCTTTGGGGGTTTGGGGTTTTTCCCCCCCTTTTTAAAATTTGTGTATGTTGGATTCACATTTAAAACCCCTTCGGCAGAATTAAAAGTAGTTTTTATTGTCAGAACTGTCCAGAAGCATCTGTAGATTTGTTGGAGAAGGTTTGCATTTTTAAATGACTGTCTTAAAAGTCTGGTTTGTGCAGTATGTACTTAGGAAATAGAGAAAACCTGTCTATCTAGCCACACTAAGTTGTATTAGAAGCACAACCTGATTTTACATCTGTTCTTTATACCACACCAGTGGGTAAAGTGCTCTGACAGAGCACTCCTCTATAAAAAATTGTGCTTCTGATTTGGTCCTTGATACTTGGCAATGTTCTGAGAATCAGGAAGGGAAGCAATCTGACAAGGAGAATTTTGCCAGTGTCGTTGTCGTCTCCTATGAGAAACAAAACCCACGACTGTCATGAGCTGCTGTAGCTCATCTCAGGTTTTGTACCCCAGCCATGGGCCAGACCTGTCAGCCATGTTCTGCCATAGTGTCATTCTCCCACAATTGATCAATTTTGTGTAGAATCCTAAAAACAGTTTGTTCAGAATATACCAGTCTGTGCTAGATAACACAGAGTATGAAAAGCTTAACGTCCTGTTTCTTACCTGGCTTTCTGTTTAATAATGAGTTAAATTCAGGGTTACAGTCCTTGTCATCAGCATTTCCAGCAAGTTTGGTACAAGAAAGGTGTTGAAACTCACAAATGACAACTTGCAAACCTTACTTAATTCCAGTAGTGGTCAGCAAGGATAAAAAGCATAAAAGAAGCAATACCCTTTCTGATAGAAATCCTTATTTTCCTATAGAAATGAGCATGATCAGTTTCTTGGTGAAGTAAAACTTTGTCATGTCTCCTTGAAACTGGGGTAGTCATGAGCAATGAATTCTGAGCCATGGGCTTAAAGGGAGTATTTACAGGCAACCGTTTTTGCAATATTTGGGATTTTTTCATCAGATTGCAAATAATTGCAAGCTGAACTTCAGACGTGCTAAGGAATTTTAATACAGCAGTTCTGTTCTTTGATTTTTTTGCTGCAAAAATCCTGGTAGTATTTGTTTGAAAGTGTTTCTAAGAGAGTTTAAGATTTAGGAATTTGTTGATCTGGTAGAGTCATTCCACTCTCCTAATGTGCTTTGTTTGCTTCTTGTACTTATGAGGAGGGGAGTATATCTTTATTTTTTGAGTTATTTTGAGTTTGATCCCAAAATATTCAGGAGGTGATAAAAGATGCCTTGGAATACTCTTTTAAGATGATCGGTGTGCTCCAAAAGCAACACAGAATCTGTAGTCCTTGGGACATCTTTGAAGGGCAGAGGTTTGGAAATGCTGTTTCACTCTATATAATCAAGATAACAGATTCCTAACTCTAGAAACATTCTTTTTTTTCCCTTCCAAATTTGTAAGAAGGGGAAGCAGCCTGGGTAAGTTGCAAATCATGTATTTTCCTCTAAAGGAACGCAGTTAGCTGTAGTTTCCAGCTGAATCTCTTTGTAACTGATTGGAAATAAATCAGTTAAATGTCGATGAGCATGTGGGTAACGTTGCTGTGGCGCAGGCACCTCTGCTGCATTTTAGAAGTTGTGTCCATGTGCTTTGAGTCACGTTCGGTGCAAAGCGACCCCAGCTGAACTGCTCAGTGTGTTTTGGCATTTCTGGATACCGGAGAGATCCAGTAGAACGTCTTCAAGCCACATTGCTGGATTTCTTGTTGGCCTGTAGACAAAACGGTCTCAAGCTGTTGCTGCTTGGCTTGCCTAAATCATTCCATGATTCTATGCCTTTTGGAAGCAGGCATGTCTTTAGCTGCATGCTTGTAAGTGCAGCATCTTCTTAGTCTGCGCAGGGGAAACAAAGCAGGGAAATGCTGCTTTTCCAGATACGTGATGGGTTTCCATGAGTTTGAGACAGCAGTGGGTTTAAGAGGACACTGCTTGAATCAGATTAGTGAAATGACCTGTGTGAAACAAATTACTGACTTCCAGAGGCTGTTTTTCCACAGTTCATGTCCCTGATTTCACTTGTAACCCAGCTACACAAACAATGGCATCAGCACAAATGTATATGGTGGCAAATCATGGAGGAACTTGAGGAGAGTGTATTTAGGAACCTCCTAAGTCAGCATTTCCTGATACCAGCTGATGTGTAATGTTAACAGTCATGATGTAGCTTACTCTGTAATAATTTCATGTGCTATGTGAGACCACAGCTACTTCTTACATGATGGATTTTAGTTCTTTCTTACGTTCTCTACAGTTCAAATTCTGGGCTTGATCTGAATTTGAACTGAGAAGGAAAGCCTACATCTTAGGCATGTTGTGTGTATGAGAGGAGCTATATACCAATGTTTTGAACACTTCAAATTTTTTCCTGTTTTCTGTTGAGACCTCAGTGGTTTAAAAACTACTTCTCTTGCAGAGGACTGTGCTTACCAAAAGGCATTATCAAGTGAGGTTTTTTACTGTAATGACATTTTTATAATGATGTATGTAATTTTGTCTTCAATCAAATTGGAGTTTTACCAAGATGACAGTCTACATTTTCTGCTGCCCAGAATTTTATTAAAGGCTGAATTATACTCTTTTGAGAGAGATGAATTAGGCTAGGTGCATATTTATCAGATTTCTGATAGAATTTGGTTTTGTTTGCAGTACTCCACAACAGTCCTCTAGTGTTCATCTTCAGTGCTTTTGCAAAAGCTTACAGAACCTGTGTTTTTGCACAGTTGAGATAAGGAAAGTTTCAGATTTAGACTTTCATCAATGGTGGATGGTAGAGAGATATGGTAGTTTTTAACACATGAAAAATACATGCCTTAAGGTTTTGTTTAAAAATAGAGTAACAGCAATGAAACCCATTCTTTGGTCTCCAAAAGCCCGAGGTACGCAGATCTGAGTAAATGACTCTCAAACAACTGCAGTGTCTAGTGTTGTTGGCTGATTCAAAGAACTCATGTCATTCCAGAAGAGGGAAGCATTTGGGCTTTGGTCTGTGAATCTGAGGTGATACCTTAGTGGCATCTTTTATCTCAGAGAACTCTGGAATGCTTATCCCGTGTACTTAAGTACTTTATGACCACAGGAATGTGGAGTGCCAGATCTACCAGGAACCTCAGGGCTCACTTGAAAATGTAGATTGACCTGATGTTCTGTTCAAATCCAAATTATAGTTTCAGCCTTCGGTAATCTTGCCAAATGTTTGCAAAAAAAAAAAAAAAAGAAATATATTTATGAGCTGTTAACCAATGTGTCTTCTTTGCTGTTCTTTCACACTAAATGTTTTTCAACATGCAATTCTGTCAGTGTGTTTGCAAAAAAAGGAGGTCAGGAAAATACTTGAAAAAATACTTCTTTTATCTACCAGAGGCGGTGTTCAGCATTTGGAAGAATGGTTTCTGCTCTTTTGCCCCACCCCCTTCTGAAAAGTTGTCATAAGAACAAGCTGTTCCCATTTGAGATAAATTTTGACAAAGTGTTCTGCAACCAGCCGTCTGTGGCATCTTCCTTGTTTTTAATGGATTGAGTTGGAGTTGTGTTGTCATTTCTCTATCGTTTATCTGACATACTGCTTTTAATTTCCCAGAGGAGAAGAAAAAACTGGTTCGAGAATTTGATGAGAAGCAGCGTGAAGCCAATGAGACGGTGAGTGTGAGGCTTCTGCCCTTCCTGATGGTTGAAATACTGCTGCCTTAAAAAGGACAGTACTTAGAAATGTTACTTTTTTATGGATCCTTTTCTGGCAGGCAGGTGTTTAATTTTGTTACTGTTTGATAACTTATCTGATAGGTGTGTCTGTGTTTGTCAAGACTGTTGTGTGTACTTGTGTGTATATACATACATAAATATAGACAAATATGTGTGTTTCGAGGGGGTTTTGAATGCTTAGTTTTCATACTGCCTTCACTTGGTTGAAAAAAGTAGAGTGGTGGAGGTGCAGTTAAAATTGCTAGAGGTTTTAGGGCAGGCATGTAGAGAATCTGCTGCTTGGGTTTTTTTAATCACCCTACTGTCTTCTTTCATGTTGGTCTTAGCCTTTCTGATCTTTCTGTAATATGGTATAGGCTTCCTGGACAGCAGGTGATATGGAACAGCACCAAAATAGCCATGTGACTTGTCTTTTAAAACAAGACATTATGGATTAAGCATTCTTTTCATATTTCAATGTGCAATTGGTTAGGTTGTTTTTTAGTCACAGCTGAATATGATGCTTTATTGCCCTAATTTACTGGGGTTTATTGACAGGTATCTCTAGGTGATGTATGAGAATGTGAGCTCATACTGTGAGAGCGCTCATGTTGGCATACAGCTTTAAGCATTGTGAATTTGTTACAACTGTCCCTAGAAGCTGATGTGAAGATTCTTGCATTCAGAATCTCAGGGTTTGCAAATTGTAACTCCAGTTGCCAAGCCTGGATGTTCAGAGTGTGAATTCAGTGGTGTGCCTACCTGTGCAATAGATCTGAATGAGGAGAAGGCTGAGGTACTCAACAACTTGTTTACCTCAGTCTTCAATGGTAACCTCTCTTCCCACATCTCTTGAGTGAGTGGACTGCAATGCGAGGACGGTGGGAGCAAATTCCTTCCTTTAGGGGATGACCAAGTTCGTGACCACATGAGAAACCTGAACATACATAAGTCTATGGGACCTGATGAGATGCATCCCAGAGTCCTGAGGGAACTGGCTGATGTAGCTGCTAAGCCGCTGTCCATGGCATTTGAAAAAGTCATAGCAGTCAGGTGAAGTCCCAGGTGACTGGAAAAGGGGAAACACTGTATCCAACTTAAAAAAGGTAGAAAGAAGGACCCTGGGAACTACCGCCCTGTCAGCCTTGCCTCTGTGCCTGGGAAGGTCATGGAACAGATCCTCCTGGAAGATAGTTAAGGCACATGAAGGACAAGCAGGGAAGGTTTGGGACAGCCAGCACAGCTTCAACAAGGACAAGTGCTGCCTGACCAGCCCAGTGGCTTTCAGTGATGGAGTGACTCCAGGGGGCAAGAGAAGGGTGCAGGCATCATTTATCTGGAGTTCTTGTAAAGCCTTTGACATGGTCCCCCCCAGCATCCTTCTCTCTGAACTGCAGAGACATGGACTTGATGGGTGGACTATTAGGTGGATAAGGAATTGGTTGGATGATCACATCTAGGGAGTAGTGGTCAACAGCTCAGAATTCCAGTGGACATCAGCGAAAAGTGGTGTCCCTTGGGGTCCATACTGGGACCAGTGTTATTTAATATCTTCATTAATGACACAGTGGGATTGAGTGCACCCTCAGCAGGTTTGCAGACAACACCCAGCTGAGGGTACATTTGCCACACCTGAAGGATGGGATGCCATCCAAAGGGACCTGGACAAGCTCAAGAAGTGAGCCATGGGAATCTCATGAGGTTTAATAAGACCAAGTGCAAGATCCTTTGACTGGTTCAGGGCAATCCCCGATATCAACACAGGCTGGGGACTGAACAGATGGAGAGCAGCCCTGCTGAGAAGGACTTGGGGGTGCTGGTGCATGAGAGGCTGGACATGACCCAGCCATGGGCACTCCCAGCCCAGAGAGCCAATTGTGTCCTGGGCTGCACCCAAAGCAGTGTGGGCAGCAGGGGAGGGAGGGGATTCTGCCCCTCTGCTCTGCTCTGGTGAGACCCCACCTGCAGTGCTGCATCCAGCTCTGGGGTCCCAGCACAGGAAGGACATGGACCTGTTGGAGTCAGTCCAGAGGAGGGCCACGAAGAGAGCTCATACGAGCACCTCTCGTATGAGGAAAGACTGAGACAGTTGGGATTGCTCAGCATGTAGAAGAGGAGGTGCTGGGGTGACCTTTCTGCAGTATTTCAGTACCAAAAGGGGGTAGAAGAGAGCTGGAGAGGCACTTTGAACAAGGGCATGTAGGGATAGGACAAGGGCTGATGCCTTTAAACTGACAAAGGGTACATTTAGATTGGGTATTAGGAAGAAACTCGACTGTGAGGGTGGTGAGGCACAGGAACAGGTTGCCACGGAAGCTGTGGATGCCCCATCCCTGGAAGTATTCCAGGACAAGTTAGATGTGGCTCTGAGCAACCTGGTCTAGTGTAAGGTGTCCTTGCCCATGGCAGAGGTGTTGGAACAAGGTGGTCTTTAAGGTCTCTTCCAACCCAAACCGTCCTATGGTTCTGTCTCTGTTGCACAGATATGATAGAAAGCAGATACCCATCCTATAAATGCTTAAACTATAAGAAAGTGAGAATTGCAGATTTTGAAATTTAGAGTGATGTTTCAGGGAAAAGAAATCGAGAGTTTAAGCTTGGGAATTTTGTTTTTATTGAGGCATTGTGTATCTGAAAATCCATGTGGGCTCAACAGCATTGGGTAATGTGGTGTACTCAGTAGTAGATGGGGCGTGGGGTTTGGAGTTATCCCCCTCAGCCAGTCCAATACGAACATGTGAATCCCTCCATCCAGTGCTGAGTTTTGAGTATGGCTGCTGCTAAGAACAGATTTGGTGCTTTAAAGAATAAACGTGCTTTCTTTTGTTAAAGCTGCGGGAAATGGAGGAAGAACTGAAGTACGCTCCTGTGCCTTTCCGCAACCAAATGATGAGCAAAATACGAGCATACAGAAGAGACCTGTCCATGTTCCAGAGAGAGATGAGAAGCACAGATTTGGGATTGGGCCGTGGAAACCAAGGCGATACAAAATACGGAATCTTCGCCACAGAAAATGAGCAGAGTGTGAGGATTAGATGTAAATTTTATTTAACTTTGCTGTAATTGTTTATAAGCAGTATCACAGATGCATTGTTTACAGTGTTTCTACTTTAAACCACCTCTGTGCTTTTATAACTCCCTGTATAGCTCTCTACATTTAACATGAGTATCTCAGGGAGGAGAAAGAACACCTGGAACTCAGAGAAGAGCTTTTCTGTTGTAAAACAAAGATAGGAATGTAATCAAAATGGAACTCCTTGAAAGCCATGCAGTTAATAATTTGCACAACATTCTGTACCAAAACTTTTTGTTTAATCGTTCCCCTACAGAAGTAAAAACACAACAGTGATGCTACTAAATGAAAAAAAAGGTTGACTTACCTAGTTCTAATCTCCAAAACTAGCAAAATGTGAATCATGCTTTGTATAGGTTCTTTGGTAGAATTATCTTTTAAGCAATCTTAGTGTAAATAATTTCAAGAAAATATAAGGATTAATCCTCTAGCACTTTTTTGACTGTGGTTCTGCTGGTACAATGCAAAAAGTACTCCAATTTCTTGTTTACCAGATAGCTTAGAGATATCTGAGCTAGTGAGACTGAATCTCCTTATTGTCTTCAAGGTGCTGTCATCTGTACAGAAAGTTCACAGAGGTGGGCTTTTAATTTTTCTGCCTTAGATAAGGAAGGTTTGAGGGAGGCTCTTCGATTAGTATTTTCTTCTGCTGTAGCTTGGGAAATTTTTGCATTTGATCCTCTTGACTGATTACTCTAAAACCTGAGAGCAGGGTGATAGATTAGACTTTCTGAAGCTTAAGAAAACACTTTATTTTGAGCTACCTTCTGACCCCAAGGTCAGCAAACATTCCTTATCCTCTAGCCCAGGCTACTGGCATGAAAAGAGGATCTTTGTTACTTAGCAGTCCATCTGTTAGTGCTGTTTGTTCCTAATCCTTTTGACTGTAAACTCTTAATGATCTCCCTGGCAACCAACTGTGAAGTCGCAAATAAGGCTGACTTTAGATGTGAATGGGAGTAAAAGTTAGCATCTTTTTTACATGAAAAAGATACTATTTTCATGTAAATGTTCTTCGATGGAAAAGTAAATTGTTACAAAGATGGTTTTTTGGAACTGTTTAACTCTTTAGTGCTGTCTCCTTTTTTGAGATTTAACCAGATTTGACCATAATCTTAACAGGTAAACAAGGCTCGGCCAAAATTAACTTGGCTGCATCAGCTAACATAAGAAGTATGTACAGCTAATACAAATGGATGGCCTGTGGAGTCACATTCTAACTGTTTAATATGTCAGAAGCCTAATACTTCTGTCTTTGTGCTTAATAGTTAAGCATACATTATTTTTCAGACTAATCTGCAGTCACAGAGGGTGCTGCTTCTCCAGGGCACAGACAGTCTGAACCGAGCCAGTGAGAGCATCGAGCGCTCGCACCGAATTGCTGCTGAAACCGATCAGATTGGCACGGATATCATTGAAGAACTTGGGGAGCAGCGGGAGCAACTGGAACGCACCAAGAGCAGGGTAAGCAGGAAACTGGGCATTGCTTTGAAACAATCTGATGTTAGTTTGGTGGGAACTGTATGCCAGTAATTATTCTCAGGGACCTCCCTAGGCATAGTAATCTGATTGGATATTTCTACAGACCAAATCCAGGCTGCCACATTTCTGTGTTGTTCTCATAAAAGGAAAATAATTACTGTAGGAGGGTCCAAAGCATGGTGGTCAAATGTCTGCTGCTATGTCTGTGCAAGATTGAAGATCAGACTTACAGACTTGCTAGAAATAATAGCATTACCGAAAATGTTACAGATTAGAAAATTGCTAAGGAGTTGCCGTCACTAGGTTACTAGTAAAAGTTAAGATTTTGGAAGCAGTTAGCAAGCTTTTGTAATGAAATTAATTCTAGTAGAAGAGTAATTACTTAATTACTAGCTCTCTAATATAGGCAGGGAGGGAGAAAATGTTGTCAGACAGGATGCCTATTCCTCATCCTTGGTTCAAGAAGCTCTGCTTCTACTGTGAAAGCTTCAAAAACTAGTTCACACACATATGCAAAACTGACAATTTGATTTTTGAAGTAACAAACTGATGGGATTTTCTGTGTGTGCAAGGGGTCCTGAGTGTAAAGCTTTTAGGTGAGTGACTTCAGGGGACACTGAGTTTGGCAAATAACCACACTCAACAAAACAAAAAGCATACCCCTGCTCTTGGGAGTTCTCTCTACTCATTGCAACAAAGCCTGTAGCTTTTTCATTTAAGTAGTTCTGTAATTTCAGTCAGAATTTAATTTGTCCTGTTCCCAAATTTGGGTTAGAAAGCAGGAAAGGAAATTGATCTTAAGATTTGTAGGTATAGTTTTTGTCCTTTATCTAATATAAAATACGACAGTCCTTCAGGTGTCACAGTCTCTCAACAGGTCGTTCATAGAAACATAGAATTGTTTAGGTTGGAAAAGGCCTCAAAGATCATTGAGTCCAACCATTAACCCATCACTACTGTGTACATCACTAAACTGTGTCTGTGACTTCTGTTGTGAGCCTCTTAGGCAATGAATTGGGGAATTGTGTGAACCACACATTCCAGTTGGAAGCAGACTTTCTTCTTACTTGTTTTTTCCTAGTGAAGGTTGGAAATCTACTAAGCTTGGAATGGACTCAAGTTTTCTTCCCAGCTTTGTCCAGTCCATCTCAGTGCAAAGTAACATACAAGCAGTTTTGCAGTTGAGGATGGTATTTTAACCTACAGGGGAATGGTGCAGGCAGGTGTCTGTGATGTAAGTGACCTGGCTTACCCTTCACTTCCCTAGAAGATTTACAAGTGTAATGATGAAATGGAGACCAGTGGCCATGCATTGTGAATCGTGTCGGTGAAGCAACACCCTTTTTAGTTGTCTATAACCTCACATGCTTAAGAGCTGACTGGGTATACTGGACAGTTCATTTCTAAGCAATACAAAGCTGAAATGCATTATCCACTAACAGCTCAGAGCTTGTACCCACTGGGTCGCTTAGACCTGTCAATGCAACACAGTTCTTTCTTTGCTAGAACTTGAGCAGCATTTCAAGCAGTTTGATATGCACTAGGGTGAACACAGCAGTATCGCTTTCTTCTGCTGTTAACAACTAGAATAATGAAAAGAAATTTAATGAAAGAAGCTAATACCAACTTTCTGATATTTGTATATTAATTTAAGAGGCAGAAAGTGGTCTCAAATTGCGTATCTTTGTATGTATCTAAGGGAAAATATACACAAAAGGCTTCATTTCTCCTTAGAAAAGAGGCTTCCAGCTGGTATTGTGAGTAGAAAACAATGTTGTCTCTCAATTTTGAGAGTACATGGTCATCCTTGGTCTCATAATTAATTACAGCATTTCAACACCAGCTGCTTTCACGTGCATCTTCCCAGAGTGGATGTGTGCTTGTTTAACTGACAAGTAACTTCTGTCTCTCTTCAGTTGGTGAATACAAGTGAGAACTTGAGCAAGAGTCGCAAGATTCTACGTTCGATGTCCAGGAGGTGAGTGGTGTGACTGACAGCAGTGTGGCATTGGTGCCTGCTGGATGTAGGGGAAAAAAAGAAAGAGTATCAGCTGGGACTGCAGGGAGGCTTTAGGGAATGCGTAAATAGAATGTGTGCCCACACGCAGATGCTCATTTGCGTGTTTTCCTCTCTGGTAATTGCTTAATGGAGTATAGGCGTTGAATACCACTGAATGGGTTCTGTTTGGTCAGGATGATGTGGGGTCTTTAACCATCCAGCCGTGGTGAGGATAGAAGCAAGTTACAGTGACTTGCTAATGGTGCCTTCAGATGCTACTCATTCAGGTTGGAAAAAGCTGTGCCATAAATTACTGCAGCACTGGGCGAGTTAGATGCCTGATAACACAGGCAAATCTGTTTAGCCCGCACCAGTGCGCTAGAGCAGTTAGTCCTAGGCTGGCCCATGAGACACTCTGAGCCTGACCATATACTATTTTGATGACAAGAAGCCTTGGCTTCTTATGGATGTGCAGTTTAGCTATATCATTTAATTAGCCTTAAAAGCCCAGTTCACAGATTGTATTCGCAGTAGGTACTTATCTCCTAACAACTTTTCCTTTATGCCCATTGCTAAAGGAAGTTGTAGTAACTGTCTAGTTTTCAATAGTAAAACTACTTTATTATTTTGAGATTTTAGTTTTTCTTCAACCACATAGTTCCAAGTAAAAGCAGCACAATGAGGGTTTTAGCACAGGACTTCAAGTACTGTTTTCCTCTTTGCTTAACTGAAGGAGTAGGCACTTATAGAGCAATGATCTGCCTTTTGTGGGACAGGGGAAGAGGAAACAGAACTGCTACTGCTGAAATAGGAGATTTAAACAGAATTTCCAGGAAAAGATGAATAGTGAACTAGTGACTTTGGCCTTTTCTGCTTGTTAAGAGCTAATTGAAAAGCACAGTGTGGTTGTGCTGAAACTGGGAAAAGGTAAGATGGTGATCTGGATCTAGAATCTGCTTTCATGAACAAGGTGAAAAAAAAAAACCTTGGATTTTTATTTTTTAACTCTAGAGTAACCACTAATAAGTTGTTGCTGTCAATTATCATCATCCTGGAACTGGCCATCCTAGGAGGTGTGGTCTACTTCAAGTTCTTTCGCAAGAAATGAACCTTCAGGACCAAGATGACCTTTTCCACTGATGAGGAACAGGATGGGCTGTCTGCTCCCTTTGACTGTCTGAGGGTTGAACTGAGTCATGAGACAGCACATTCAACTGAAACTGTACTGACACTTGAAAGACAGAGAATGGGATTAAAAAGAAACAGGCTTGAACTACTGGTAAGATTAATAAGAAGGTAATAAATATTTTATTGTCTCATTTTGTATATACTTAACTAAATGAATAAATCTTGGTATGTAATAAAGTAGCCACTGATCAATGGAAAAGTTTATTTAAAAATTGAGAAGTTTACAGTATTTGCCAAGTGTTGACAATCTCTCCACTCAAGTGCCTCAGCAGAGCTCTGAAATGTCCAATATACCCAACACTGGGTTCTTAAATCCTCACTTGCTCTTCACTGTCAGATTCATCTGGAGAGCTGGGTGTTGGGAGTTCATCAAAAGCGATGTGTGCTCCTTCCCTTGTCTGCCCAAAGCACGTTGCTATCACATCGACTGCAAGGCGAGCAGTTGCTTTCACTGCCTCTTGAGAAGCTCCAAGCAGTGGATTGACTTCAACCATGTCTACAGCCGAAAGCATTCCTGTGAAAATGATTTAGAGCTTTGTTACTCTGACAAAGAGTACAGTCTTCTGCAAGGTTTTGTTTGCAGCCTTTTATTCATTGCAGCAAGTCTGGTATTTGGGTTTGTGACCTACTCTAACCCCTTAGACAAGTAAGATTGGCTCTCAAGTGAGGGATGAGGGTATTGTTCTCAGATGCAAATTTGCGGTTTTTATTCGGTTCTTCCTTACATCATCTCTACCTCATTCATGCTTTCAGCATTCAGGAAAAATGTTTGATGTTCCATACACATTTATGAGAGGAATGTTTTTTCTCCCAGTCCAAAAATGAGGGGATATAAAATAGTCTCACCTCATTCTTTTGCCATCCTATTCAGGAATCTATTGACTGTTGTCTGGTTGGGATTTTTTTTAACTTTCTTTTACTGCAAATAATATTGTTTAAGCATATTAAATAAAAACTTGATGGTAATAAGATGAAAAGTCTTCATATATTGAGTCAACTGCAGTATATTTTATGAAAGCTTGATTTCTTAGCCTTGAATCCTAGAATGGAACTTCAAACTATTTAAGATTGTTTACACCCATTTTTGTACTCCAGATGCCCATTTTAACATCTCACCTCATGTGTTTAGGATTAGGGAACAGTCTTACACATCTTTGACATTAGTTGTTAACATACTGTGTATTTTATTTTCTTCTGCTAAGTTGAAGTTGTTGATGGTTAAGCTGCTTCCAATATCAAGGGAATTGCCCAACCATAGGACTTCTTTTTCCCTTACTCAAGGCTGAATTGACTTCGCAGGCACCTCTGCTTTGAGTACACTTACTATCTATTTACACAGGAAAAACATAACCAGTATGAGCTCTGTGTAGTTTGTCCTGTCCTTGCTTAGCCCCATACTGCTGGGCAGCTCCTACCTGTATTGTGTATTTCCTCTGTGATGTACATGCCTTCTCTGTAAGTTAATCCACCTAGAACAGGAGTCCCCGTTGCTGGAGCCAGTGAGGGATCAAAAGCATCAATGTCAAAACTCAGGTGAATTGGTCTCTGTCTCCTGAGACAGAATAAAACAAGAAAAACAATCTCAGAGCCTTAAACTTTTTCTACGTGCATTTCTTACTGTCCAGGCTAATCAGCAAAGTAGTATCAAGCTCTTTGAACCATGTCTCATATACATTAAAAAAAAAAGAAAAAAGTTCCTTCTAAATATCTTTGGACTCTGAAACATCTCATAGCTCAAAACTCTCCCCAGTACACACTGGGAAAACAGAAGTTTGTCTTTCTTGCCTCACTGAGCATCTACTCAGGGAAGATTTGGTTGAAGGTAAGTACTTTAGTTCAAACCATCTTAACTGGTATTTGTCATCTTAGTGCAATGGTGTAGAGAAGTGTATGATACAATCCAGCCTTTTCTCCTTTTGTACAGAAAGCCAGGGTGAAGGCTGAAACTGATGTGCATGGCAGCTAGGATGGAGGAAGCACCAAGCTCAAGGATTTCACTGACAGCTTATCAAGATGAGTATTTTTCAGGTCAATACTTAAAGGCTGTCTCCAAACCCTGCCATGTAGCCTAGCTGATGAAGTTGTAAAGGATAATCTCAAGCCTAAAATGTTAGTTACTTACTATATCATCTGCCAGTTGATGACAGCTTAATAAACTGGACACTGCTTGTCACTCACTTGAATTATTTAAGTGGTAGACTGCATACTTCCAACTTACTGCAGATGCTCAGTAGGGAGAAGCATCTGGATTACCATCTTCTTTACTTGGCACAGCTGCAGCTAGGAAGGGTGAGCACACCTTTAGAAAACAGCAGCATGCAGCACAGGTTCTAACCTGTGGTGAGAGGTTACCCTTTCTAAATGACCCTCTCCCAGCTCCTAGACTAGCATGATTTGCTCCCTGACCTGGTTCCCCAAACTTGAACAACAGTAGCAAAGGTGGCAGTAGTGAACTGCAGTAAGGGAGGTTAAAGTGAACTTTACCAGCTGCACTGGCACTAGCAGCCACCATCAGGACATTGTGTGTGAGCACAGTCCGAGGAGGAAGCCATCAAATGCTTCCACCTCACATACCAACAGCTCAATTCAAGTTACTGTATGTATTTTTAAAACTATAATGTGTATCCTGCACTCTGAGTTGATTCAAACATCTTGCCAAACTGCAGAAAATGCAGAATTACTTAACAGAACCAAATAGTATGAGACAGAGCCACAACTGTAGTGAGTCATATAACCTGTCTCATAGCCATCTGCCAAACACTGTGAAGTGATTCCAGTGCTGAGACTTTCCTATATACTGGACACTGTCACAGTTCTGTATGGCCACCTTACATGAAGTGACCTTCACTTAACTTTCAGGAAAGTAGGCATTCAACAAGAGTAGTTTAAATTAAATAATAGTTTGTTACCTGCCCATCAGTTGTTCAAACGTTCTTTCCATAACTTTGCGAATTCCAAGGCGATCGATATCCCTCATGGAAAAATACTGGATGTCAAAGTTCTTCAAAATATAACTGTGGAAATATTTTTTTTTAAACAATCATTACCAGTTTAAGCTGAAATCTAGCAACCCTTATGAACATGATTTCAAGCTCATTATTTCAGCCTTTACAAAAATCATTTCATCTAAACCAACTTACTACTCAGCAGGATCCACATCCCTCAAACCAATGTACACAATATCAGATGCTGAAAGGCAGGGCTTTAGCCAGGAAAAGCCAGGAAGTTGTGGTACCTGCAAGCAAAGGTTTGATATTAGGTCAGTTTAATGACATACCTAACAAAATGGTATTTAATGCTTCCCTGAAAAATTTGTATTGATTTATAGCATCCTTTCTCTCTCTAAACAGAGAAACACTTCTGCACTTCAGGGTTTGGCTGGTATAATCAGTTCTTACCTTCATTCCTATGTTCAACTCAGGTAAAGTGATATGACTTTATCTGAGTTGAATGTTAATGGATGAAGCTTTTAACTCTTCTACATTTTCCACTTTGAAGAGGAGGAGGAATGAAAAGCCAAAATCCACAAGCAATAGGTAATTTGCAGCAGTGAGTGTAAGGAGGAATGATAAGAAAGTAGATACCCAGATGTAGATCACTTACAGAGGGAACTTAATGGTGATGCTCTGTAACTTACCCCACTACAGGATGCTTAAGTGGAAGAATGAAAACCAAGGCACCCGTATCTTTTTAGGCTAACTATAAAAGTCATGCAAACTTACAAAAACAGTATTAAAGATGGATTAATTCAAAGTGGGAAGTTGAAAAAAAGAAAAAAGAAAAGAGGGGGAAAAAGCAGGGCAAGAAGTTGGGCCTCCAAAGTGGGCTACATCATGCTGGCTTTTAATGCAGAATTGAAGAGAGTAGGTCTAGGACAGCAACTGAAAGATTATGAGGTCATCATTTTTCAGCTTTGGTAATTAAGTAGTCATGGTATGGAATTATAAAATCATTCCGTTCGTAATACCTACTAATTTTAAGAGTGATTTAAATTAACTCAAATTTCTCCTCCCAGCTCTGAAAATGGCTACAGCCAACACAGTTGTCAAGCAGCTAGAAGGTTTTGTTTCCCTCTTAGACTTATCAATTACTAATTATATTCTAGTTACAATATTGGATGTTTTTAAAGGTTAACATACTCATAGCTATATTTAATTACATTGGGTTAAACTAGCACAGATTGTAAAAGTATTTGTTACTCTAGGACAATGACCTGAAACTTCTCCAGTCATAAATGAAGAAGAGGGATAAACGAATTGGAGACCACTAGGAAAAATAATTCAGGTTTCAGAAATGAATTCTGCAAAACCCATCACCACACCATAAACTAAGCATAGTAATGATAATACTGTCAGATACTCTCTAATATCAATGATTCAGTAGATTTAATACTGCAATTTGAATTACACCTCTTTGTTTGTAAATAAATAAAATTGAATGTATTAACTGCCTTTGGCAGGTTCTTTGCTTTGTTACAATGCAAAAGGTTGCTGACAGTAAAGCCAGAGGTGCAGGCATTTTCATGGGAACGTATTAATAGCAGTTTGTGAGTTTGGATGGTTCCAGGAGCCCTGAAGCAGTCAGGAAAGGAGGATGATCATTTTTTGTGTCCCATTATTGACTCCACTGCTGTACTGGATGAGAGTAAGACGGTGAGCCATGTGCACTTGGGCACACATAATGGTTCACTCCAGAGAGTCAGAGGGGTATTAGCCAGACAAACTACTGTCAAAAGCACATCCTGCTACTGCTAAAGAGCTGTTTAAAAATTCACATTGTTGTAGAAGCCTTGTGGTACCAGCAGGACTTGTGTTGGTTTTCCCCCTCTAAACAGGAATACAATAGGGTAAGAAAAACCCCCTGAGAGAGTGCACATGCCTGTTTGTGCACCTGCCCTGTGTCAGCTGCTTCTGCACAGGCATCCGGACTGCTGGAATTGAGGTGGGCTTGTGACAAGATCCATGATCCATTGTGGATCTTGTGACAAGATCCATTGTGACAAGAACCAGCACCATGCCTGAGTAGCTTGCCACTAAGCATAGCCTAATCATATTCTTTCTTCACTACTTCTGCTGGCAAGAGAGGCCTGCTCCTCCACTTACCCCAGAAAGCTTACAGTATTCTTGTAGCATGTCAAAAAAAAAAAGTAATTAAAAAAAAATTACTGCTTTTCTATGCTGCTCAAGAACTGGAACCCAGCAGACCAATATCTCCTCCTTCCTCAGCTATCAGAGAACTTAAGTTTTGTTCTGTTCCCACCAAGCCATAAACTGTTCACTTTAGGTGAGCTCTAAAATTCACAGAATTTTCTCTTGCTCTTCTTATCTCCCTTGAGAAAGTGTGTACTGTTGTCAAAAAGAAAAAAAAATCACCCCCTTTAACTTATGGGCAAAAAAGTAGAAATACAGTAACCTTTTATATTAACCTTTTAATGTTCGGGGGATGTTCCAAAAAGCCCCATTAGTTTTGCATTACTTTGGGAATTCCAACATGTTTGTAGAGACCACATAAGAATGACTAGAAAGAGTAAAGTATGTAACAGCACCAAATGATCCTATTGACTTGTGGATGGAAATAATTCAAAAGAATTTGCAGTAGAGAAAGCAGAAGAGCTTTATGAGATGACTGCAGTATTGCCATGCTGAACAGGAACCGATGCAGTGGTATCTTCAGTAGCCATACAGATTTAAACATGCTTGTTCTTGCTTGGAAAGGGCATACTTCCAGCAGCACAGCATCCCCAGATTTATCAGAGAGAAACAAGAAAATTAAGAGTAATAACTAGCAATGCAGAGTACCAAAATAAAGCAGTCAGGTTTTCTGCAGCTCCAGCATCCATTCTCAAGATGCAGTTGCTCATCCTGCTCCCACTCTCCAGCCTAAGCTTCAGCAGAAGCAGATTGTTGTATCCAACTGCAGAGGCCTTGGCTGTTCAGGGCACAGGTGCTGCAGGTCCCTGTACAGGGTAACACAGCCCACAGCTAAGCCAGGCAGGGTACGTAGGCCTTAGGTCAACCTACTGTTTAGCGTCTTGACAGCAGCAAAAATGGGCCACGCGCATTCCATGTGCCCCAGGACACAGCTCTTTTTGATAATTTGACCTCTTTCCAAGACAAAGGCTCTCTCTTTGAAAGCTCACTGCAAGCAGTTACAGCTGTTCTGATTTGTAATATTTGCAGTGGAGCCAACGCCAGAGCAGCCAGTTAGGAGAGATCATTCAGGAACAGCCCCTGTCAGGCCCCAAGGTCGTCAAAACATGGAAGAGCCAAACTAAGCAGAAGCAGCGTGCAAGGTATGCAGGAACCGGCTGCTCCTGAAGGTGAGCTCAGCTCGGCTCTCACAGGCTGGGCCAGGGGGAGGTTCCTGCTCAGTTGGTAGCAGTGTTGCCATTGCCCAGCCCCGGTTACAACCCCACTCGTGACGCAGGAGCGGCACCGCAGTCAACTGCTGTGTGCAGCAGGTGGAAACCCTGGCTCACTGTGCAGCCCACAAGGATGCAAACACAAAGGAAAGCTTTTTCTCATTTGTGTTCCTAAGTGTGTCTGCATCTGTGTTTACATGTGTTTGTGGCACTTGTATGTATGTGTGCATGTATGTGCACATGTACATACACAATGATACATATTTTTCCTTGTACTCTGATGGAATAGGTCTGCATTTGCAGCAGGTAAGAAAGTACCTCACATCAGCAATAGTACAATACTCTGAGGGTGCCATGTAGGATAACTACAATCAGGATACTCACTTTATCTTGAAGCTCCCTCAGGAGAAATGAGAGAGGTTGTCCATGGAGGCTTCCAGACTGAGTTGTGAGAGGCGTGTTGATATCAGCATGTGCATCCACCCAGATCACTCCGAGGTGTGGGCACTGCTGTGCATGGCCACTGACAGAACCAAGTGCCAAGCTGGAAGTACAGTAGCAAAGTCTTTAGTCACCATTTCTCCTTCAGAACAACTACAAGGACAGGGGGAAGCCTTTACAGCTTCAGTCAGCCATGTCGTTACACTTCCACACATCAGACATCTGTGACAATAAAGGGAGCATCCCATACAAACTGCGTGGCATGCTGCTGCCATGATTCCAGGAGTCCAAGTAACTCTATAGGGCTACAGTAGTAATGACAGAGAGCCAGAGCTCTCTGCTGTCTCCCTTCCCACACACTTAATCTTCACCTGCTCTAGATCCAAATGCTCTAGCAAATCTAGCCTGCTATTCACCCTTTTTTTATTCTAGTCATGACACCTTCCCCCACAATGCCTTCTTACATGCCCTACCTTCTTGAACCAATTCTCATACCAAAGGTTAGTGAAAAACAGGAAAAATATTCATGTTGTAAGATCTATTGCAAAAATTCCTGTGTGTAGGCATTACAAACCCATCCTAAGAGGTGACAGGCAAAGAGACACATCACTAAACATTCAGCAATAAAGAAACTGAGCAATTCCTCTGAAGGAACCTGATGACACAAACTTTCCCAAAGAGGAAAACCTCATTTGTGTGTCTACAGATCACAGACCAGTCTGGAACTAAGCAGTACTGTCTTAGAAGGTCAGGTTTTTGTAGCTGTCTTGTATGTTCCACCCTAAAAGCCCCTCCCTAAGGTATTGCCAGGGAATGACCCCCGAGTTGTTCCCCAGTCCCTTTTTATTAAAAATTATATTCTTGCACTCCAAGTGTCAACCTGCAGCATGAACCATTAATTGTTTTTAGGACAGCTCACCTGTGATCACCTCCTAAAGTCACACATCTGTGTCCAGCAGCTACTGCTCGGCTCACTGCATCAGCCAGCACCTGGCTGGCCAAGCCCACTGACCGCGGGTATAAAATCAGGTTGTTGTACAGTTCATCATTGGGAACTTGAGTGAAATTCAAATCTCCAAAGTCATGCACTTGGCATCCTGGGAACACAGCAACAAAAGCAGAAAGTGACTTATTTAAATAACTTCCCAAGGAAATGTTCAAAATCAGTTGGACAAGTAGGAAAGGAACAATGGGAATGGAATGGATCCATTTGACTATTTGCATGGGATGCAAACTGTCACAGCAATACAAATTAGAAAGTTTAAGACAAGATTATCAGCTTAAGCTCAAGACATCTTTAATTTAGCAATGAGCTATGCCAATCATAAGAAGTCACTTAGAAAAAGTTTGGATTTTTAAAAAAATTATTTAATGGTAAACTTTAACATGAAAAACTATAGTCTGTATTGCCACCTTCCTTCCCATTTAGACAGACTGTATACAGCCTCAAATGAGGTCAATTGCTCAAAGATGTCTAGGACTACACATTTCACTAACTATACCTGAGTCCTAACAGTTATGTTACATTTTCAAGGCCCCCAAGAATCCAGGCACAAAAGTGCCAAGTTACCAATATTATAATTTTTTCACAGTACTTCCAGGCAACTCCATGGAGGATTCACTAGTGCTTTGTTAGGAGAATCTGTCCATTTTCTCAACACAAGATATTCTAGAAGGCATTTTAATTCTGGGACCTTGATCCCAAAGCTCTTTTGAGATCCTTTCACTGCCACTTACAGCTCGATTGGCTGTTGAAGCCTGAGAACATTCTGGGTGTAAAACAGCCTTTCCTCTCAGAGACTCTCAGTTTGAGACAGGGCCTCTCACTGCAGGCTCTGACGAGGGCAGTAAAGGCCCCAAGGTATTTACAGCTACACCCATAGTGGCTTAATAAGACCACTCTGCACACCAGTCATGCCGTCCCCTTTGCTCCTCAGAATCACTAGTCTGTTTGCAGTTCAAAGCATCCAGGCCAGAGCTTGACATTTTGCCTTTAGCCATCCGGTGCTGAATGGGGCAATTTAAAAATTTAAGGCAAGTCAACATGAAGAAAACAGCATACTTGGGGCTCTGGGTTCCTGCTTAATTTCCAGTAAGCCATTAGTCTAATGTCAAGGAAACTGGCTCTGTTAATTTGCTTGGTGGATATTGCATAAAAGCATAGTTGAGAAATATATGACTTTTTTATAACTTTAAAAGGAGTTTTGACTGGTGAAATTAATGAAGGAAAGTTATTGAGTCACTTGTGCAGATTCAGTGCTGGGAAATAGGCAAGCACACATTTTATAGCAGGGACATAGGTGGGCAGATGCTGGGGGATTTGCAAATGAACATGTCAGCTGAGCACAGCTACTTGACAAAGGATTAAATAAATGTCTCAGCAAGTCAGTGAGAAAATACATTATCTGCAGTGACTTAAAGCAGTAAGCAGGACCATGACACACCACTCCCTGCTTTTCAGAAGGCAACACAGGTACCCAACAGCATTTTTTTCCTCCTGTAGACAATACCTAATTAAGCTACAAGATGAAGACTCTGGAATTTTGGGCCTATTTTGTTCAGATCTAAATGTGCCATCTGATCTCTGTGTGACCACTACATTTTCCACCCTCTGTTTTATTCTGCTGCTGTGCAGAAGCAGAAAAGAGTTGTGAGTTCCAAGATGTTAAGTAAATGTTAAAAGTTTATTTTTATTTGTGTCATCCTACAAGGCTACTTCTCTCACATATGCACACTGCTACACCTTTCAGTATTTCAAAGTTTGATGAAAGTACGTGAGCATGAGACAAGTTTTGGAAGTAGGACTTCAATGGCTATTAAGGCCTTTCAGAGACGCTCTTGTACAAGGGATCTAATACCTCTGACATCTGTGGGAAATAAATCTGCAGTTGGGAGCCATGTGCAGTGACATGCATTGCAGGACAACACACTACACAGTGTAATGGAAGAAAGGATTACAACTTAGGTTTTTTTCTCTCCTACAGAACATACAAGCACATCACAGTATTTTTACCCATTAAAGGATGAAAAACAACTTCCTTTAATTCTATCACAAAGCTCCACCTTCAGATCAGTATAAAACAAAGATCCAAACATGCCATCTTTCATTACACTGGAAGGAATCAGTTAAAATACTCCAGGTTATGCTCAAGGCAGGCCACACATGGCAGATTCTAGCAAGTGTGTTTACAAAAGTAACAAGTGTTTAGTAATTTCTGCTTTACCCTGCCCTCCTCCAAGTTCCCATTGTAGGGCAAAAAATCTTGGTTCAGCTTCTGAATAAAAAAAACCCATTTGTTTCTTAGGATCACATCAGGTTTATACAGCTTAACACTTTTGTGGTCCAGAATTCTGCGTTCTTGTCCACTTTTTGAACACGTGATACTCATAATTCCCTCTAATTATTTTCATAGAAAAGCCTCATGTCTGTTAAAGACAATAGATGCCTTCAGTTTTTGTTACCATCTTCTAAAGTTCAGATAGGGTTCATGACCTTGTAACAGTTTATTTTCTCAGCTTTGTGCATCCCTTGTCTCCAGGCCCACTGTTTTTATGTGCTTGTAGAAGGTAGCTCAGGTTTCCCAGGCTGATAAGGAATGTTTTTCAGCCAGCTACTCAAAGGCTATCTGATTAAGATACAGTCAATCTCAGAAGTACACGCTAATCCAATACTCAAACATTAATATCTTCTCTTACTATTATTTCTTCTAATTGTGCCTAGTGTTTTGAAAACTAGGATTAAATTACCTTAGGGCAAAGGGAAAGCTTAGAGAATAAATAGTACAAAGAGAAAGAAATTCACAGTACCTAGATATACCATATATTCCAAAGTGTGGGAAGTGTATGCGCATGTGTACACAGTTTTTCAGTTTGACCACACGTTAGAGATGAAATCAACACACATATTTGTCTTAATGTTACTGAACAAAGAAAAACAGTTTAATACCTCAATAACTATTTTAATAATTTGACACAGCTTCTATTTAGAATCTCAGATATTAGTCTAAAACTAAAAAGACCTGAATTGCTTTCCGTTTCATCTGCCTGCCTGCAGATAGATTTAAGTTTATTTCTTAAATCAAAGCTCTCTCAACTACATTATTTTGTACACAGAAATTGCTCAGTGGATAGACATGCTGTACTGCAGTGCAGTCTGGTGGATTTTCCTGTTATTTGGCCATTAGTGAAAGATTTTATAATCTACCTCACCAAGCAATATCCACTTACTTTCTTTAGTAGTTGGGACACTCTTTATTTCATATAGATACTAATACTTATAAACAAAACACCTTTTTAAATCAGCACAAAGTTAACATGAAGAATATATGGGGCCTTTTAAATGACAGTAGCTTCAAGTTCTGAAAGGTAGAAAAAGCTATGGGCAGATAGGAAAGCCAGCTTCCTTACATTCATTAGAAAGCACAGCATCCACACCATTTGTCAGTGAGGCAGATCAGCTCTAGCCAGGATTAAAGTTCTTTTAAATTGAAACATACCCTAAGTACCAGAGTAAACACCACAGACATTTTGCTAGTAACTAAAGAATATGAAATTAAATGTGATCAAAAGTCTTTTGTTCACACTTTCAAGCTCTAACAGAAATTATATTCAAATGAAAAATATATTATGTTTGATTCATTAGTCAATTATCAACAGTGCAGGAAACTTATAACAACCAAATACAAACAAATCAGCTCCACCAACACTCTGGCTCAAGCGGAGATCCCTTTCTGAAGTGAGGAAACAAAAAAGCAGGCCTGAATAATCTGTTACAGAAGCTTGAAAGAGATGCAAGGGAGATAAAGGTGTCAATCTGAGTATGAACACACAGTATAGTTACATAACTAAGATGTGCATATGCACAACAGTCCTATCAGAATGAATGACCAGCGTGGAAAGGCAGCATCTACAGCTTAGGAGTGCAGTGGTTCAATGCCCCCCCTCTGACTGTCATCCACAGAGGTGCCTGGGGGCACATTTCAGCCAAAAAATCAACAGATTAGCTTGAAAGAGATCATTCTCAGGTTAACTTCTTTTGACTGGAACAGGTCAGGGAAAGATCACAGAAGCATTCAAATTGCAGACCAGGGGATGGACAGCTGTCATTTATCCAGCCTGCACAGCCAGAACCTTACTTGTATCAGGTAGAACAAAATCACATTTTTCCTACTTAAGAGCCTTAGACTTAAAATAAAAACAAAAAAAATAAATAAAAACTAAGAACATACTTGAGCAAACAGAGTTCTGCATGCCTTTTCAAGTAAGCTATTAATGTATCACTCAGGCTCAACTCAGTGATGCTTGTAACTGGGATGTAAGATGCCTTTTAGCAAGCTGTATGACAAGGCTGAAGTTCACTTTCTATCATAAGCAAAATACACACAGTAGCCAGCAGTTACTACAGTAATTGCCCTGCACAGATTTAGAGAATTTTCTTCTGTAAAAACAGGCAGCTCGTGTCAGGTGGCATTTAACTGGAAAACATCTGGGCAGCAGCAGGGAAATTTGCACCATCCTGCTTTCCTAGGAAATTGCACCAGCAACAGAAGCAGCAAACTGATAGTAGGAGATACAGCTTTCCAAACCCAGGCCGTTTGCTGACATTGCCCAATGGACACTCACATAACAAATATAACAGCTCTCTGAGGCAGCAAATGGGAATTGGAATAAAAGCACATGGAATATGGGATAGAACTGATCTCCCAACACTGCCAGTTTACACTGGATATTTGTGAACTGGACATTAAAAAAAAGAAATCCTAAATTAATGGGAAAAGTAAATCCTCTTCTGGGTGAACTACTGTCAAAGCAATCTGGAAATCCCACAGTTAACTAGACCTTATTTCATACTATGTTATATAAAGCTGCTCACATGACAGCATCACTCCTGCAAACTGTTTTCTCAGATTATAGCACCATTTACTAAATCACCACAAACACAGAAAGGCTTTTTGGGATGCAATGACTATTATGAACAATGTTTATAGGCAAACTTAACATTCTACTTCCCATGAATGAAACCGAGTTACCATCCTTCTTTTCAGTATAAACCCACTGGCTTATGGTGGGGACTTCGTAATCCTTTCTCAGAAACACTGTCAAAATGTTACACAACAGCAAACAAATTATTCAATCCATTATGACCAGTGCATTCTGAAGCTTTTTTTTTAAAAGACAGTTTTAACCCTCCAGAATTATCCCGGGCATGTGTGTGTGTTACAGCTATACAAACTAAGTGCATACTTTCATTTTATATGAATAGGAAATTAGGCTAGCAAGGTTCCCACTGCAGGAGACAGCCTAATTTAATCATAACCCTCTTTCTTGGAAGTTCATGACACAGCATCTACTTCTCTTTAAACTGAATAGGTATCTTCTGGAAGAAATCTCCTACTGGATACAGATATTTAATGGCTCAATAGATTTCTGTCAGCTCTAAAATTCTACTTCCTAAAAGGCAAGTTCTTGCCTGAGCAATTCCTATCCTTTTAGTTGAAATTTTGAAAGGTCTGATTTAAGACAAAGTTTCTATAGCTGTACATATTTAAAAAGCTTCATATCCTACAAAAGCAACAAGCAAACCCAATTCCAACTGCTCCCCCAAGTCTGTAGTCAAGATGTCCCTTGCATAAAGTGAGCCAAAAAATATTTTTCCAACCCCAAATCGAGCAGCCACCTCATTTCCCTTTGACAACTACTTATAACTTTAATCTCTTATGAAATTCAGTGCACTTGACCTTAAGAGAGCTTCAAAAACGTCAGTATCAGGTGTTAGGAAACATTTGCACTGTGTCTTGCATCAGAGAGAAGGGTGTAGCCACCACCAACAAATCCTGCACACATTCTAATTCCCTTCAAATAAGCTTAACCCAGCCACAGTTCCTGATAACAATGGGGCGCTTACAGCCATAAGGAATCATAATGCCAAAAGAGCTTTCCTCAACAACAAGCACCTTGTGCTTTAGATTGTTACAGAAGTAAGCAGTTACTCCATTAGTTAACCCAGACAGGTAACACTTGAGAGGAAGGGAGAGCAGAATATATTAGAGATTACTAAAGTTCTCCTTATCAGCTGCAAGAAACTAACATCTGACCACTTCACTTCATATACAAATGAAAAATCTGGTGGGTTGTTGGTTTGGGAGGGAGGGTTTTGTATTTAACTTCAGTGCTTCATTCCCTGCTTTTCAGCAGGTTGTGTTATAACAGAAATTTCCACCTTTCATCCAAAACCAGTCCTCCATACCATATTCACGTAAGCGTATACCTGCCATAGGTATCTTGGTCTTGCGAGTCCACAAGACATGGGATTAAAGTTTCAAGTGAGAAAGCAGTATTAGATCATGTGTACCGTAAAGCAGATCAAAACCCAACTCATTATCTAAGTTTTCCCTCTGTCATCTCCCTTTGTGCTTCCCCCTAGTAACTCCACTCCTTCAACAGCATTCATAGTAAAAAAATATACCAGGGTGTGATCTAAATTTACTCCAATCCAGAGAGAATTATATAGGTGCAGAAACTCAGGTAAGTTGTGTATTAAAACTAATTTTATAATATAAAAATATCTAAGATGAAGGGTATCACTATAAATCAAAAAAAAATTTAAAATCCTCAAGAGGTCTGTTCATTGGTCCTTGAATCTAGTCTCCCTTTATTTAAAGACTAGGAAGAAACAATCAATTAAAATCAGGTTTTCCTGATCTTCATCAGCATAGCTTTATTTTTAAACGTATTTAAACTAAACTGACACACAGAACAATTACAGTTAAAGCACCAAGTGACATTTACCTCAAATTCACACAGTTTCTTTTAAAGCCAATTTCATACACTGCAACCCCAAGTATGCACCAGCCAAATGGGAGAGGGAAAAACAAACATCAAATTGATGACTGTCACAAAGCTTTTCATTCCAAAGCAAAACCAAGCAGATTGTATACTCCATCAGCATGGGGAAGGGAACAGAATATTGGAACCAACTGACTGCAAGGACTGCTCTGACTCTGTGTATCTTCCGTGTTGGCATTTTTCTCCTAACTTCCAAGGCTACTTGTAATCATGCAAATACTGAAGGTACAGCATTCAAAAGGATAAACCACAACTGCTGAGCACAGTTGTGCACAGCAGAGCCCACTCCCCCAGGGGAGCTTAGCCTCCCCTGCTCAAGGCAAGATAGCCAATGAGGTCTGTTGGGAGGAAGCAACCTAAAGACAGCCTCAGTGGAGGCCTCCTCAAAACGGCTCTCATCCAAAACCCCAGCAGGGTTCCTTCTGCCTGCCAGGTCATCAGAGCCAGTTCCTGGCTGCCTTCCCTCATGGAGCAGAGCAGCACCTGCCCTTGATGCCTTCTGACAACTGGCGTAATTTCAAAGACTCATTGCAAATGCCAGTTACAATCAGCCCCTTTGGCTGTGCTTTGATTTTTGACATACCGCTGGTCTTTGAAGGTAACCAATCATGGCTAATCCGCATTTGAGAGGTAAACAAGAATAGCAGAGTCTCTTGGATTTTTATCTACCTCTATATAAATAAAAAGAGGTAATTAAGTCTAGTTCAAGAAATAAGTTGCAGTACTACGTAAGTATGTTTTACTGATACTATTAAACAGAAGTGTTTGGGCATGCTTGTGTCTAAGGGAAAGGAAAGAGGACTGCCAGTTACCCATTCTGTTTCAGGGGAGAAGAGGGTGTGCCTGGGTAAAAAATGCATTCCTATTTCTGCTTTGTAGGGAAGAAGAATTAGCTGTTAGTCTGACCTCTTTATGCTATATCCAAACTGATTTTTTTCCTGAGAATGTTCCTAGTAAATGAATATTTAGCTCTGACAGTACTAGCACCAGATATGATCAGAAATAAAAAAACATGAACAGTAGCATTTCTTACCTCACCAATGCAGAGATCTAACTAAACAACATGCTACTTAAATGCCAGGAATTATTTAGAATTTTGCCTGTCTCCCACTTCAACTTTATCAACAGCAGAAAACATGAGTCAAAAAAAGCCAGATCTTGATGTTATCTATACATCAAATTTAGACTTTATTGGAATTCTAGAGATTAGAGCTATTTGACTGGCTCTACTAATGTCTTTACAAGTTTAAAATACTGAGTTTTGAAGAGAAACAACTGAGGTAAAAGCTAGTGCAAAACTAAGCTGGAATCTAATCCAAGAATTCAAGAATCCATTCCTGACAGATCTTGTTTCTCACATGTAAATCCAATTTTAATTCAAATACAGGCCAAGCAGAATGGTACTGTTGATCAAATTCTTCAGAGATAGAGGCAACTCTTCAAACACATTTACTGGATGGATTGATGAAAATTATTTTGCCAACAATGTAGCTGTAACTCTTGCCAGTCCCCATCTGCTGAATCCTAGCACCTATACTTATTTACACATAATTGGCGCATAATTAAAAAACTGTTTATCTTCCTCCTACATTCTTTACTGAAGAAGATTTAGGTGGAAACAGAAGATATGTAGAAGCAGCTGCCTCATGATTTATTAAGACTGATACTATCTATATGAGCTGTCTTGGTGAGACAGCATAGTTGAATTGCTATTTTTGGCAGCAGATGTCAATAGGAGTCCAATGGTTTTGGGCAAAGCAGGATTGTAACTCCAGAGACATGGGGATTAACACTCCTCTGTTAGAGGAGGCTACTCCTTTCTGAGTCATGAAAGTCATTTCACTGACCTCATGAAACCTACTGCTGAAGAACTTTTTTCTGGTCAAACAGAAGAATGGCAATATGACGCTCATTCTCTCTGACAAGTATAGTTCTACTCTCTGTGTAAACCACATGTCTCTGCAGTCCACCAACTTGTCAAGCCAGCAACTCAGATCCAAACTTTGCTAATCAATTCTACAGTAAACCAAATCCGAGCCTGACTAAGCTCAGCAACCCAGCTGCACCCCTTTCTAAATAAAGACAAAAAAAAAAAAATTCAACAGTCACTAACAGTCAACATACAAGAATGAACACTTGGGAAGAAACCTTACACTAAAGTTGCTTCCATGCTAGCAACAGCAGAGGTAGTCTAAGTCACCTCAAAGGCTACTGTAAGATACAGCAGCTATCTGTTCAGTATACAACTGAGTAAGGCCTTTCTCTCCTCAAGAAAGAGGACTAGGCAAAACTCTGGATTGGAGTTTGATCAGATTCTCTGCCTAATCTGCAGCAAACAGGAGAGGCCCAAGAAATTCTCACTTTAAAAAACTTCATACTTTGCACCTTCTATAGCTTAGACCAAATTCGTCTGTCACCTATCTTCCCCACTCCTACACAACAAAAATCCAAAAGCCTCCACATATTGCACCCATTTCTGTTTACTGTTAGAGCAATACACAGCCCTACATGCTTTGCACCCTTTTTTCCCCCATGCCAAGGAGTTATGGGTCTCTGTTTTCACACAGCACTTTGACTTCTCTGGCAAGATGTCCATTAAGGTGATAATATTTTCGTTTTCCTTAGGAGAAGAAGCAAAGCCAAAAGACAAACATCGCCAAGGCGAATAAAAATCCCCAGAGGCAGAGTCAGTTATATTTTAATTTACTCCTGCTAGACTTGAACACCCACTGCTTTTGGCTTGGGAGATGGACTCCTGCTACAGTAACCCTTCCTGAGTACACCTTGAGCTACTACCAACAGGTAAAAGTGTTCTCTCTGCTTCTAACAAGGGGATAAAAGTCAAATTGGTGGCTCAGATTCATCTCTGACAGTCTGGGACAGACTAGCAATAACATCTGCCTCTGTGCTCTGTCCTCGGATTTCAGCCTAAGCGTAAACAAGCCGTTCACAGGCAGTCATTACTTGAGGCAGCCAAGAAGTTACCATACCATGTAGATATGGTCACAGAATCTTTCAAGGGAGGGATGCCCCCCCAAAAATAGAAATTGGAATAGCAGCTCAGAAGGCTGCAATAGGACTATGAAAGAAATAAATTCCCTCCCAAATATACCGGCCAGTGAAAGCAAAGTGCAAAACAATGCAAAAAATAGAAACAAAAGGTTTAGTGTTCTCACTTTCTGATATGGCTGGAGCACTATCAACAGAAGTCACTAAATCAGGCACACAAACCTATGAAGAGCCATGTGGCTGCTTCATATTCAAAGTAACAAACACACATGCTACCCAAATGCTACCTTTTAGAGGACCCTCCAGAGCACCTTCATTTTATACAGGTTGAGCTGAACTTGAATTACAAATGGAAAGCTAATAAATCAAACTTTAAAATTTCAGGTAAACAGAAGAGTCTGATCACCAGCAATCTCTTCCACTTGAAAGCAGGTGAGGGCAATTTTCGGAGTTACTGTTAATACAGAGGAATACTGCCTCTTTCCCCCATCTGTACTTCTTTAGATGGCCCAGAATCCACCCTCACTCTTGTACTAGGAAGCATCATTCCACATTTGGCCTCATACCTGTTTTCAAACTTGTAATGACAAGAAAAATCAAGTTCATAGCATTCTTTCATATCCAAGCAGGGAATGGGGGCATTTAACAAACACTTTCTACATGCACCCACATACATAGACCCTGTGGTCACAAATGCCTCAGAACTAGACAATACAGATGAAGAAGGCCTGTATCTTAGACAAATGTTATTTCTTTTTAAAGGAAAAACCTGGTCTGCTGCAGTATGATTTGCCTGTTCCTGAAAAACAATCAAGATCCCATGAAAATTATTAACTCTTGTAATAAAACAGATAAATAGAATATTCAAATACTCCATTCATACTGTGGCCTTCTTAAAAGTATGAGAAGAAAATTCATAGTGTTAGAAGGACAAAGAAAGCAGCTAAAGTTTTACTGCCAGTTCAGCATACCACAGGACTCCAAGTAATGGCACTATTATAATAATACTGCAGCCAAAGCTATCCTGGCATCCCAGAGAAGAAAAATAAGCAGCCCACACATAAAAACAATCGCTTGTTAAGATTCCAGGAACAACAAATATGTACAGTACAAAAGGCTACATGGCAGCATCCTCCTCCATCTACCACCCTCCCCTCAAGCAAATTGTCTTTGCACTGTAAACCACTCCTCTGTGCATGCCAGTGACTGTCATCCTTTCAGGATGGGCCCTCACAGCAGAACCTGTTCTTAAAAGGGCTGCAGAGATTTAAGCAGCAATAGACATCAGTACCATCTTAAAAAATAAACTAACCCTACCCCAGTGGAAGAACATGCCAGCAATAGAAAATTGCAACTGCAGAAGGAAGAAATCCCAGAGCCTCTAAAAATTGTAAGGGAACAGCAAGAAAATAGCTCCACAGGCATTACTGATTAATGAGTAAACAACCTATAAGAAACTAAACAGTGAAAGTATTTTTTAAAATTTATTTTAGCTTGCTTCATTTCTATCCCCATAACATTTTGATACTGGAATCCAGAAAGGGCTTGAATTCCCCTTTCTTTCTACCTTCTACAAGCTCCTGTTGAAGTGAGCTTGTGTCAGGCAAATGAGAGGGTTTTTTCTCCTAGTTTTTAATTTTGTTGGGTTTTGTGGGTTTGGGGTTTTCCTGAAAGAACTCTTACAAACATTAGCTCTGAACCACTTGAAAGAGAACCCCAAGTCTTCCAGTATAAAATTCTGTTATTGATACAAAATAATCTGCTGCCTACAGTCTTATTTAGAATAGCATCCTCCTTTCAAACCTAGCAATTTGTTAGTTTCAAATAAACTCTAGGCTCAGTAACTATTCCAGTACAAAGAACCGCTTTTAGATGCCCTCTTCCACATTCGCTGAGGTTATAGATTATGTTCACTAGAATTCAAATATTGCCAAGGATGGAAAGTATCTGTACCTTGCACAAAACAAGAAAGGAAAAGAATACCTACTCATTTGGCTGCAAACTGGGACTTTTCAGCTTGTGAATCATAAGACATGCAGGATAAGCCTACAGGGCTGCACAGAAAAATTGCTCCTGTTTTGAAGAGTTCTTACAATTCAGAATAAAATTGCTAGAGGGTTATTAGGCAATTATCTCTATACACATCTAAACTCCACTGACACTAACCACCCAGGGAGCACATACTGGTTTTTTCTGTGGTCCAGCCCTACAATCCATCCCCATCATGCTGTTTTCAGTAACACTTTTTAGATTAGAGTTTCTCCAAGACAGAGTTCTGCTTTACAAGTTTCCATCCCTTGTGTCCTGTTTCTAGTAACTGTGCTACAGCTTTCTGCAGGTCTCAGCTTGTAGAAGTAATAGATGTGAGAAGCTGAACCACAATTAAGTGCATGGGTTTGCTTGCACAAAAAGACCAGAAATAGCCCGTTCACTAGGGTGGTATTTGCAAGCGTTTTCAAAGCAAGACTTCAGACAAGACCTCATACACAAAACTGAGGGCTTCTCCGGAAAATTCTGAATCCTGAAAGCACACGAATCTTTTAGGAACAAGCTAGTAACGTACACGGAAGGAAAAAAAAAGGGGCAAAGCCCATACTGTGTAAGGACGCGAGGATCACAGTTACTTGTCTGGATGCCTTGAGCGCACACAGCGCCCAAACGTTTCAAACGACCTCTGGCTTCCCCGGCTCTCCTGGAGTCGCCACGGGAACAGCACACGCTCCATGCGCCGGTGAAGCGCTCGCTGTGCCAGCGCACGCGGCTGGCGGTGCTGTTCCTGGGCAGCCGGAGCGCATCGCGGCCGGGGAGCCGGGACCACCGGCCGCTCTTTGTTCCGGGGACCCCCGCAGGGCCCGGTGCGGCTCCTCCCGGTGCGGAATGCGACAAGCCTCTGCTTCCCCACGCCGCCGCAAGGCTGCGGGCATCGCCGGGGCACAGTGCGTTCCGTGAGTCACTAGAGGCAGGACGCATCTCCCCCCACCCGCAGCGAGCGGCTGAGTCACGCTACCCCGAGAGGGCAGGGGGCGATGCGGACAGCCCCGCAGCCCCCGCCGCCACCCCCGCCACGCTGTGCTCACCGAGCCCGGCCAGTCGCTCCAGCAGCCCCGCGGCGCGGAGGGTAGCGGGGCCGTGGTCCACTCCCCGCCGTTT
>VXAZ01008268.1:550078-617682 GCA_013399875.1 Gymnorhina tibicen | reverse complement strand
CCCCCCAGCGCCACGGCGTCCGCCCGCCTGTGCAGCCGGAGCGCCGCGTCGGGCTGGGCGCGGAGGAGGCGAGCGAGGGGCCCGCGGAGTGCCATGGCGAGGCGATGCTGCCGCGCGCCGCCCGCGCCCCGCTCTCTTGAGGGCTCCGCACCNGCCGCCGGGCCCCCGCGGGGCGCCGCCCCTTCACGGCCTCCCTCCGCACCCCCCCGCACGGCGAGGGCGGCCGCTGTCGCACCCGCCCCGCCGGGGGCGCAGGCAGGGAGCGGGGCCGGAGGCAGCGGCACGGGCGGGGGCTCGGGGAACGAGCGGCACCTCAGCCGGGCTCCCTGGCTGGCCACGCTGAGCTCCCGAGAGCCTCCGTGCAGGAACGCGGCTCCGTGGCTTTACTGAAGAAAAACGGGTGACGCTCTTCATCTGATGACCTTGCTAAAGCATTGAAGAGACACCTCTCCAGCACCTGCCTCGAATATTGATCTCGGAGCGTCGTGGCCTGAGACGATTCTCAAGTCTCCGGCTGTTCCTATTCGAGGCACATTTGAAGGATGATTAACAAATGATTTAAAAACGACTGAAGAGTCCCCACCTCTCCCAGCTGTGACAAGGCAACAGGACTCCCACTGTCAAATGTGCAGTCTTTATGTACAAGCTTGAAAGAAAGGCTGACAGTCCATGAGATGACAGGGCGCAGCCATGGTTAAACAGGGACTTGCCGGTGACACACACAAAGAAATCCAAGCATAGTTTTGCTTTTTCCTCTTAAGATTTCCACGTTCTCCTTCTGTCTCTGTATCTCAGTAACTCCTCATGTCTTGTTGTTAATGTAAATTATCGTTACCACTCCTCCAGGAGCTCATGTTTCTTTTCCCTCCTGTTACTGATGTCGCTGTTCACACTGCTTTTACCTCTTCTCCTTGTCCCCACCTCTGAAGCTGTCATACCAGCTGTCATAACTCCTGGTTTTTTTACTTCAGTCCTTCTCACCTACCATTTCAAATCTTTCTTCCCTCTTTTAAAAACCTGTAACACTGTTTTCAATTTATTGGGTTTTTTCCACTTTCACTCCATCTATGAACTTCTTTCACACTTTTCTGAACTTCACTATTTTCTTCGCCATTTCTGCAGTTCATTGTTGGCTATTACTTTTCTCTCCTCCAGGCCAGCTCACATTTCCTCTTCAGATCTCCAGCTCATCCCTCTACCTGGTCTCTTGTGTCATACTGAGATCCTGGACCTACTGCACGAGACTTCCCACGGATGGCAGCCATCCACCACTCCTCCAGGCAAAGCAAAGATCTCAGCAGTGATTCTCCGATGCCCCTTGGTTTTTCATGTCCCTCAAGACTCCTTTGCTGCCCCTGTGAGAACAAGTTAATAGGTTTATATATATATAGTATCCACCCAAGAGCTCTGAAGATACCATGAATGAAGTCAATTGCTCACAGAAAGATGGTACCTGCAGTTAAAGCTAACACTCACTCGAAAACTGTGAGAGAAGGGAAATAATAGAAAGGCCGAAGGAATCAGGATGGCAGTTTGGAAGTCACAGAGCTGTAGTTTTATATTACTGCCAGGTAAGGCACACAAAGTAATAACTGAAATGCATTACAGAGAACACAAAGACTCATTAAGTCTCTGTATGCAAAGCCAAGTCTCCAATTTATCATGTACTTACATGTTAAGGGACCAGAAAACTCTGCTTTAAACCTTGAGGAAAAAAAAAATCAAAAGAGCTTGTAGCTAAGCATGGTACAGATGAGAAAATACATTTATGTAGTCACAAATGGTAAAGACAACGGGGGGAAAGAGAACCTTCTGGAGAAGAGCAGGTTGCATGGAGAACACATAGCAACCTTACAGTATCTGAAGGGGGACTTCTGGGAAGCCAGAGAGGGACTTTTCATCAGGAACTGTAGTGATAGGACAAGGAATAATGCAAAGAGGCGACATTTAGGCTAGATACTAGAAATTTTTTACTTTGAGGGTGGTGAGACACTGGACCAGGTTGCCCAGGGAGGTTGTGGATGCCCCAGCCGTGGCAGTGTTCAAAGGAAGGTTGGATAAGGCCTTGAGCTACCTGGTCTAGTGTGAGGTGCCCCATCCACAGCAGGTGGTTTAGAACTAGATGATCTTTAAGGTTCATTCCAACCCCTTAACATTTCTAAGGTTCTATGAAAACCTGTCTCTTCATCACGGCAAGAGACACACACAGCACCACTAAACCCTGTGCCCTTTAAAACTGCTACTCCATGAACAGAGGAAGCAAGCAATGAATTATCAACATGTGCAAACCGCAGAAACCGCTGATGTCATCGGGAGTAAGGAAAGACGCCTGGCGAGGTACAACCAAGCGAGACAACCGACCGGCACCACCACCCTGGGCACAGGGCGGGCGCCGGCATCGCAGCGCAAGCGGCCGGGCAGGGAGCGAGCGCGACCTGCAGAGCCTCACCGCGGCTCAGGCTCCTCCCGCGGGAGGCCGGGAGGGAGGTGGGGCCGGCGGGACGGGCCCCGCCTGCCCGGCATGGCGGAGGAGCGCCGGTTCCGCTCGGTCTCGGGGGCGTCGATCGCGCTGCGGCGCCGCCAGCACAGCGCGTCCTGCCGGGAGCTGGCGGTGCGCGGCCCCCGCCTGCAGCTGCGCTCGCTCAGCGCCGCCACCTCCGCCGTCTGGCTGGCGGCCTACGGGCTCTTCGCGCTCAGCGAGGTACCGGCCCCGCCGCCGCCCTCGGGCCCGGCGCCGGCTGCGCCCCTCGGCCCTCGTCCCGCTGTCGCACCGGGGCGCTCCGGGAAATCCCGCGGGCTGGGTGGCCGCGCGTGTCCCCGGAGCGGCCTTGGCCAGCGGCGCCCGGGGCATGGAGGGCGGCCGGAGCCCGTGGGAAGGCGCTCAGCGCCACTCCGGGGCATCCCCCGCGCCCCGGGAACGCCGAGCTGATGGGTGTGTGGTGGCAAAGGGAGAGCTGTGCCAGCCTGAGGGCCGCGGGCTGCCACCTGCTTGCGCCTGGTGGTTTCTCGGGTGCCTCTGTTGGTTTGTAGCCTCTTGACAGATACGGTAGATGTATGTCTGGGTGCTGAGTGATGCCTGGCACGTGCTTGTGAGTCCAAATAACACGTGCTCGCTTGGAGAGATGGGTTGTGAGAATCTGGAATAAAGGAGGAATTGAAGAAGGTAAATGATTGTTAATCCCCTAAAGGATTTTTTTCTGAGTGACTCAGAGAACATTGCACCATGAATGTCATCACATTTCATAGCTGAGGCAGAAAGATGTTTGCAGTACAGATTTCAAAAGCTGCTGATATCTAAACTAATGCTTTTGGATTTATCAAAACCTGGACCCAGACCAGTTATGTCCAGACTGAAGTCAGTAGCTTGACCAAAGAAGCTGGTCATTGGACTCATGCTTTGACTGTTGCACATCAATTTTTTTTCAGTAATCTTTCCTAAGAAATAGAGGTTGCAACATGAGTCAGTTGTCAGGAATCAGGTAGGAAAAGATGGTTCATGTTCGAGTTTCATTTTTTACGAAAGCATACACCCCAGCCAGTGGTTACCACCCACGGCCCTGCTTGCCTCTACACATGCTCTTGCAGCCTGCATGGAAGTGACTGCAGTTGTTTTTTTTGCCAGGAAATCAGGTTTGAAAGTGCCTCTCTCTTTGTGTGGATTTCAGTGTCTGTACTTCATGACTGGTTTTTTTTAAAGATAACAAACTTTTGGAGAAGTCCTGTACACTCTCTGAAGCCATGGCTTCCTTAGCTCACATGGTGGTGGTACAGGCCCGGCTTGAGTGGTAGGGCTGTGTAGTTCTGGCTGTGTAGGAGGTGTCAGTTATAACTTTGATTCATGGGCATGTGGCCTGGAGTTCTCTAAAACACGTCCCAGAAATAGGTTGTAGGTTGTGAACCTTCAGAATTTATTACCAGGTCTTCAGATGACTTGCTGGTGACTATAGTTTCATCAGTTATATATTAAGATGTAACAGTAGTCCCAAGATTGCAGCATGCAAAATACATTGGTCCTTAGACAAAGTACAGGAGAAAGCAAATTTTCTTTGGATTGGTATTTAAGGCAAGAAGAGGGTGAGGTTTGGACAAGTTTAGACTGGCAGTTTGTAATAGGAAAACCACCAAGCCAGTGTTTATCCTGAGGGAGGGTTCTTCCACTCTGAGAATCCACCCTTGGTTCTAGTAAACATTTCACAACACTTTCTTTGTCAGTGACATCATCTTTATAGCAGTTGGTATAATACTCTGTCATTGATATAACTGGCTTGTTTGGGTTGAGATTTCTGCACTGAACTTGGAAGGGAATAGAATTTTCTTGCAGTTCTCAGTTTCAGCTTCCAATTCTTTTAGTCCATACTGCAAAGACTGATTTAAATCTCATTACATATATATAAGGAAGCCAGATGAATAAAAGGACTCTATCTAAGTAAAAATGCTTTGCAACTGTAGCTTTAATATACAATTTACTGTGCAGTTTTACATTCTCTAAAGCTGTGTTAAAGTAACTGTAAGACCAGAGCTCTTGCTTTGCTTGGCTTGTGTTACAGAACAGCATGGTGCTTTCTGCTGCCATCTTCATCACACTGATTGGCCTGATCATATACCTGCACTTCGTGAAGATCGACCAGGAATCCCTGTTGGTCATTGGCTCCCTCGGCATTCAGGTGACTTCGTCCTATGCCTCAGGGAAAGAGAGCACGACCTTCATTGAGATGGGTCAAGTGAAGGATGTGGTTATCAATGAAGCCATCCATATGGTAATCATACACAGTCTGTACTCCTGTGTCTGTGAGCACACTCACATCCAGTGTATTTTCATGAGCATGATTTACCAGAGCAATTAAACACAGCACCATCCATAGCTTTACTGACATCAGGAACTTTATTTCAGATTTTTCTCCTTATTTTCTCATCTCTCTCCTTTAAAGGAGAACTCAAACCAAACAAATAACCTGAAAAAGCCAAATCCATCCCTTAGGTAATGCCACTGACATTGAGCTAGTGGGTTTAGTTCTTTTGTTACGTTGTTCTTACAAATCCTGATGCCCAACTCCATATGTAGTCAAGAAGGAGATGAGAAGCTAAGACAACACAAATGGTGATTTCTCCTATTGTCAAGGTTTTCTGCAAAGCTCCTGTAGAAAAGCAGACCTTACCCTTCCAGCATGTGCGTATTCTTTTCAGGTTAAAAACTTAATAGAAAAAAAACGGGTAAAATTATTTATTTATTGAGTGAAAGCTATTGATATGAATTTGTAGACTTGACTGTGACCTGGCAGGATTTGCCTTCAGCCCAGTGAGTTGAAACAGATCCTGGTCCTGTTCCAACTCCAGGCAATTTGGTAGCATTTTTATACTCCCAATGATTTTTGTCTGTTTGTCTTGTAGCAAAAAGTTATCTACTACCTGTGTATCCTCCTCCAAGACCCTGAAGATCCTCAGGGAGTATCTGAGGTTGTGCCACTCTTTCAGGTGAGTTTGACTGAATGGTGGAGAAATCCATATTGTGGTCTCTGTGTGTGCACCAGTTGTCTAAGCATATCTTTATTCCACTACAGGTAGCTGATGACAGTTGCCTTTCCCTGGCTGGGCTGTCAGGGTGGGTGGTATTTGAAGTCTCATGGAACTGCGTGCTAGGGATGGGTTTTTTCATTTGCTCTCCATTCAAAGAACAGGGAGTTGTGTCAATCTGAACCCAGCCAGGAGTTTGCATGGACTAAAAGTTTTTGGCTCCCACAGGGTACTGAGGACTTGTAGAGTTTTCTGTGCAGTCCTGTCATCAGGGCTACCACCATAACTCTGGCACTGTGCTGCAGTGGATTTTTCTTTCAGCTCTGCGTGCCAAAAGTTCTCATAAAATCTCCTTGGCACTGGAACGTCTTCCCCTGCCTGACCTGCAGACAAAGATCACAGTACAAGCCGTGACCAATTTGCTTAATGTATAATAACTTGTTTGTGTTGCCGTTACCTTGTCTCCCCTCTCTCTTCTCTTGCTAACATGTTCTGGCTGTTCATAATCCCATCTTTGGAATGGATTTGCTTTGTGTGTGTTCATGCCTAACACAACAATGCCCTGATCCTTGAGGGGTGGTAAGCAGTACAGAGGTACTTCTCACTTCTTAGACTGCTGAGCTGTATAGCCCTCTCTGTCCTTAATTCACCTGCTGCTGGTGACTATTTTGTAATCTGCATACAGTTTGTGACTGGATACAGTCAGTCTTCAGCTAAATATTTAGGAGTATAAATAGGCTATTCCACTGATACTTTCTGCTAACACAGTCCCACAATTGCAAAGATGTTTAGTAACAGTAATATAAATTAGGTATTTCTCATATAGACAAGGGGAAAAGTAGATTTGTTGGAAAACAACAACTCATAAATTCCAGATAGCTGCATTCAAGTACCTGATTTTAGTTAGATATGCTCCTTACCAGCTTCAAGGGGTCTGCCTGGCATCTGTATTGCTTCTTTTTTGTTTTTTCTCTTTCAACTCTGAACAGTTTTATTTTCATGGAAATACCCTAGTACTGGTAGAGTTGACTCCACCAGCAAAGGAGGTACAGAACTGTTCCATTTTGAAATTCAGTACCTGTCTGTAATTCTTACTTTAACATGCAAGTTAGAATGTTACTTAATTTTGGACAGAGCAATGATTAGTAACTTTATTGTGTCTCCTTCACTGGGTTCATCTAAGTTATGTCAGCCTTCAGAAATACAGTTTCCCATATCACTGAGCCCAGGAGCCCTTCTGCACTGAAACTAACCTTCTGTTCTCTGAAGCAACTCTTGCGAGGAGGCATCTGATGGACTTTACACAGTAATGCTGTTTTGGGAGCTCAAAAAATTATAGGATCATAGGGACTATGGGACTGTGAAACTTTCACCTCCTTGCTGGTTTTAATCTGGTCCAAGGTTAGAATTCATGAAAAATCATAGACCACCGTTTGCTGTTTGGGTAAAATTAATTGATGTTTTCAGTTAACCTTCTGTTGTCCTCATGTTGGCAGTAGTAGCAGAAGCCAAGAGTCAGGTGTCTAAATTCCCTGTCCTGAAGGTAGATTTTTCAGAGTGGAGATCTTCTAGGATGGCAGATCAGTGTATGGAAATTTACTGTTCCTTAGTCTCTAGAGGGAGTATGGCCTAATAGATGGGGTGATAGGTGGGGAGGTGTGGATGTTCTTCCAGGCTGTCACTGTGAACTGCGGAGCTGAGAAAGGGGAGTATTTCTGAGTTGGTGAGAGATTCAGGCTAGCTGCAGAATGATACTGCATGTCTTGACCTGGCATTTTTTCATCACAGAGCAGGTACAGCTTACGGAATGGCTTTGCATTCCTCTATCACCAGCTCACATCAGACACCTCGAGCTGTATTGCGGCCTGGGGGTGTCGCAGGTGAGGGCAGACCCCGTCTGGGGCAGAGGCGGCTCCAGGCGACGACCGCGATAAGATGATGAAGAGTGTCCTCACCACCAAGGGCGTTAACAACGCAATGCAGGCACCAGCTAGTAATCCAGAGAANCCAATGGGGTAAGGGATTAACAAAGACCAATCAGGTATCGAACTGGGGAGAACTTTCCAGATGGGGTGCTTGACAGACAAGGGGGTGGGTACAAGGGGCGGTAATGGCTGCTCAGGGGTGGAACATGGGCGTGTATAACTGGGTGATAGACAACGAGGGAAAACAGGGGTGGGTACAACTGAGGTGATGGGCAACTTAACGTGGAGAGAAAGTGGTCAACTCTTGGGCGGTGTCCCTGGGGTCCTCGTCATACCAGGCGATTGCCTGGGGCGGTTCAGGGACCACAGGGCACACCGCCACAGAGCTGGATGGATTATTTCTAAAGGAACACGTACAAGGGAAATCTATTCACCATTGACTTAATGTGAGGAAGGTGATCAGTTACAGGTATCTGGCTACTGCATTCCTTACACATACAAGCTCCTGATAGCTCTGTGTCAGCTCTCCCCAGGCCTATCTCTGCCTGTCTCACTAGTGGGAAATTACAAGAGCTTTCCACCTGTTTTACAGCCAGCGCAGAGCCTGATTCTCTGTTGTTTGCCTTCTAGAGTTCCAAGCCACGTCTGGACTGCTTGATAGAAGTGTACAAAAGTTGTCAAGAGATCCTGGAGCAGAGGAAGACAGCTCCACAATCAAGTGGAATAAATAGCTGAAAAAAGGCAGCAAACTTTCAGCAGGACTCAGAGGGACACATGGAAAAGCAAGCAGAACTGCCCCATGAGCAGAACTTTTTAGGCTCAGGCAGAAAAGGTTTTTTCTTGCCTCTCCAGAAAAGAATTATGGGGAAATAGGGCAAAGGGAGACAAGAAAATGCATCAGTTTTTTACTCTTGCATCTGAAAATTTTGCTAAAATTATAAAATAACCTTGGCTGGACTGCCATAAGTATGCATTCTTTGGTTTTTATTTAACCCTTTATTTGAAAAACACACTCTAAATACCAAAACTGATGTGCGGGCTCAGGTGGTAATCACTGTGATCTTCCTGATCACAGGAGAATTTCAGAAGGACAAAACCAGAAAGTTAAACTGCTGCATGCAGTTATGTTTAATGAAATAAACATAAGAGATCTGACGACTGACCTCTTCAGGGATCTGCTTGAAAGAGTCCCATGGGATGAGGCCCTAGAGGGAAGAGGGGTCCAAGAAAGCTGATTGATAGTCAAGGATCATTTCTTCTAAGCTCAAGAACAGTCCGTCCCAATGAGCAGGAAGTCAAGCAGAAATGCCAGGAAGCCTGCATGGATGAGCAAGCTGCTCCTGGCAAAACTTGAACACAGAAAGGAAGTAGACAGAAGGTGGAATTAGGTAACTTGGGAGGAATACAGCAACACTGTTCGAGATGTAGTTAGAAAAACTTAAGCCCAGCTGGAGATAAATCAGTTGAGGGATGTCAAAGGCAACAAGAACAGTTTCAGTGAGTACTAAAGTATCAAAAGCAATACAGGGAAAATGTGAACCCATTGCTGAATGGGGCAGGGCCCATTGACACAGGACATGGAAAAGATGTGGCATTTAAAAGGCCGCATCAGTTACTCTGAGAATACGAAGCACGTGTTGTTGAAAATGATGGTAATGACAATGTGAAAAAAGTTTTATTGATGTGTGCTCTTGGTAGTAACTTAAGGTTGGGAAATCCTACTTTGTTGTTAAGCTAAAAGTTACTGTAGCATTTAACTGGTATTTTTCTCTCCTTATATTCCATGACTCTTTAGTAATACAAATGAGGCAACTGAAGTGTCAAAACAAGAGCTAAACCCACAAGTTGGCAGGAGCCTGGATTCAGGCTTATTTTGCATACAGTGCTGTACTGTGATTGTCCACATAATCTGTAAAAGAGCACTTGGCACCATACCATCATGCAATAAGGTAGAGATAAGGGGATTTGTGGGTTTTTTTCCACGGTGCCACAGTGTTTGAAAGACAGAGGTTAGCTCACGTCACAGGAGGTATTCTCGTTGTCCAAGTGAAAGGCAGCAGCTTGGGGATGTGCCGCTGCCTTTTGTGTCAGAAAAGAAAAGATGTCTCAGCAGAGTAGACAGAGTGGTGGGCTCAAGAATGTGCCAGGAATGCTGACTATGCTTTAAAAATCCCATTAAGTTCTCAGAATGTGCACTGAAGAAATTACTAAGAAGCTGTGTCACAGTAGGAAGTCTGAAAGACTGTTTTAGCAATCTTTTGAAGGAGTGAACATCCTGTGCCCATGGTGTAGTCATCCACTTAAGCTGAGAGAAGATCAGCAGGAGATACAAGGAATCAGTCTAGGGCAGGTTTGTGTCTGGATACCAAACACAATCTATGTTCATTTTTGTTTACATCAAGAATGTTTTGGCTTTTAAAATAGTTTCTTTCATTCTGAGAATAATACACATTTAATTCATGGTTATTAATTCACGAGCTGCATTTTATTAAGAACAAACAGAAATCTCACAGTATCTTCCAGACAGCCTTTTACATACACACAGCAGTTAGGAACACAAAGGCTTTTGTCGTCTCATTCTATGCTGCATTAACAGTCATTGCCAAAAGCATTGATTAAAATAAAAAATTATTTTCTCTACGGAAGAATCATACAAAGTAGGTATCTACACCGGGTGGGGTGTTTGAAGACAGGTAAGCTATAAATAGGAGGGGTATGTGCATCCATCAGAGTGGGGTGGTCCCTGAAACACTCAAGTACTGGTGAATATTTTTAAGAAACAAGGAAGAAAGAAAGTTCTGTGTATCATGCTTCTCAATTTAAAGTGCAATTGTGGCAGAAAATAATGAGCTTCAGGAGAGCTCCTGTTTCTTTAACATCTCTGCTTCCTGTTTGCCCTGGTACAAATCTCCTCAAGTCTCTGAGGAGATGAGTGTTAGCACTGTAGGGAAGTACAGCCTGTGAATGGGAGTCTTCTGTGCCTTGAGCTTCCCCAGCACTGATGACGGCTCCAGCCTATTCTGAAGCAGCTTTGTTACTGGTGGGATACCAGAAGCAAACTGTCAAACAGACCTTCAGATACAGGAGAAATTGTTAGGCACAGGTGATAGAGTGAGGAGGAGTAACACTTTATGTATTTGAACTGACATAGCTATACTACAGTAATTGTGAGAGAGAGGGGAAATACAAACTACTCTCAGGATATATAGTCACTGGAAAGTATCTGAGGGAAAACAAAAAAGACTAAATACCTTCTTAAAGTTATTTTCGGCTCAGAAAGCTTCTACCCTTTTCTGTACCTTCAAGGGATGGTCCTTAAATTCATAACAAGTGGGTACATTGCAGTATGTGCAAATCAGGCCACAGTTCATACAATCTTTTCCTGTCTTAGGTCTGCCATACTGTTTCTATAACTCACCATGGGGTGGTTTGGGGTTGGGTTTGTTTTGTTTGGTTGTTTGGGTTTTTTTTGTTTTATTACAAAGATGCTGATGAGGGATTGCTTAGAACAATTTTTGTCTGTCCCCTGCTCCTCTCTTGTAGTTTGCACCCACCATAAGCATGAAACAAAAACTTCTTGATGTATCAGCTTCCCCGTGTGCATTAGTTAGATGTGTCAAGGTTGGTGGCAGGTACTAGGGTGTAAAAACACTGATACGGTTGGTTTGTTTATTTGCAAATAACTTTGGTTTGCTATTACTGACTTCTGTCTAGTGGTTGGATTCACACTCTCTTTAATTTGGGAAAGTTGACCATGAATGTATAATTATTATGAAGTTGGACGTAGTACTTTTCAAAGTGCAGTTATTCTTTCTTAGCTTTTTTAGAATGCTTATCAAAATAGCTGAGCTTAAACTAAGTAGATTTAGATTTTTAATGAAGAAGTGCTATTTTTCTTTTATTTGTTTAAAATTCAATAATCTTCTCATAATGAAGTCCCTTTGAAACATGTCAAAAAAATCAAACCTACCAACATGCTTTAGCAAAGTCAGAAGAACATGAGTACACATTTGCTGACTACCTCCTCCTTGCTTATGGTACAGGAAGGAAGCAGGGGTTTGAAAGAAGCAGCCTCTGTCAAGTCAGAATGGCAGAGCTTGTCTGGGAAGATCTGTCCTAGTTGCTGAAAAATAGAAAAAGCAAAGAATTTGCTTGCCTTGTCTTCCTTTGTCTGAGATAATGTGCAGTTCCAAACACATCTGCAGCAGTGGTTATCAGGAAGTCTTTGAAAGTGCTTGCCTGACAGTGGAGCATGGGACACACTGAGCCCTGCCCTGCAGCAGCGATCTAATATCCACTACTGCATAGAACAGCGTCAGTTTCTGAAATGCATCGGTCCTGTAGGAGCCAGGGCGTCCTCCGACACTTTCAGTCCCAGTTGTTTCGAGTATGCAATGTGCCAAGACCCTAGGTTTCCACCTTTATTTAAAGTTGAAAATACTCTTAAGTACCGCTGAACTCTAGTTCTATACTCACTATTTCAGGTCTGAAATCATCCTTGACTTGCATCAGAATTATTCTTGTGAGTTTAATTCCTCTTCCTTCTCAGCAATGCTTTTCTTTCATGTCTGAGCAAGGACATGAAAGTTTCTGTCTTTTGAAAGCTGAAGATGGGAGGGATCGAAGAAAATGTATGTGCTTGTAAAGCAAGGCAGTACAGTAGGAGATGGAAGAGTGAGTGCAGATGTAATGACTGGAGCATCGTGCAGGCAAATGACCTGAGGAATGGTGTTTTGGATGGAATGTGTCCTAGAAAGGAAACTCCTGCACAGTCCCCAAAATCAACTTTTTTTTTTTTAAGAGAAAGTACACTACCTCTAAGGAACTTTGTCTATTATTATGGAGAAAGAATCAGAGCCTGCATTAATATGTGGTATATAACCAACAAAATCAGCTCATTTGGAGCAAGCCCTCAGAGCAGGGTGGGCCCCTTAGTGCTTCGGGGCACGGAAGGAAAAAAGCACCGATTTTCAGTCTCCCAGGGCTTCTTAGCAGGAGTTTTGCTTCGTGAGGGCTGTGTGGAAGACAGCAGTGAAGGAGTTGAACGATAATTAATGTAGCTGGCAATCAGAAGTGTTGCTTCAACAATCTGGGGAAAAGAGAAAATGATTAATTGTAGGCCAATTAGAGGTAAGAATGCCCTTTGATTTTTAGAATCTGTTGACAGCATAGCTCTTGTAAATGGCTTTTTCTCATGGAATTGTTCCGTTTTAAAATGAAGCTCTGTCTTTAGGACTTAGGTAGAATAAGTCTCTTGTTCAAAGGTTCCAGCTTACAAAGAATTTGTTGAATGTGTATAGCTAGTGCAGCAGCCACAAGTACCAGTCCCCAGGGCTTGTACAAAACACTTAGTCCTGATGCTGCCAGCTGGAAAGAAACTCACTTTTCATTTGTAATTACCTTTGGAATTGCCATTGCGAAGAGGAGTTTTTCAGTGCTATTTTTTCCAGAACTTCTTTCTTTCATTTGACTGACTACAATCATGAAGTCATCTCGACAGCCTCCAAAGGTCAGCACAGAGGAGTATGAATAAGAGACCTTCAAATGCTGCAGACAGAGAGTTTTAAAAAGTTACAGTTCTGTAAAAAAATCCAAATGCCCACCTTAAACTAATATTTAATATTATACATAATATTTAGTATAATATTATATTTAATATAATAATATATATAATATTATATAAAAATAATGTAACTAATTAATTAGTTTATATTGCTACTTCCTGCAAGAACACCAGGTCTCTAGCAGTGAAGGGCAGTAGATGGCTCTGTAGGTTAACAGCTGGCAGAGAAAACTCAAGTGAGAATTGCATTTCCAGTTTTCTCCTGGTTTGCTCGATGCCTCACTACTCCATAGTACAGATTTTATGTCCCAGATGGTGGTAGTAAAGCACAGACCACTGAGATCTTGCAAGCTGTATGAACATGTTTGCTGCCCTACCTTACACTGCAGCTGTAATTTTTCTTTGTCTATGGAGTGTTCAAACATAACACTGACTTCCCTCATCTCCGACTTTTACAAGCTAACTTCTGGATCCATTTGATGTTAAAGACAAACTGTTAGTGACTTTCAGTGAACTCAGGGGAATCTCTTTCTGTGGTAGGTAAGGTATTTCTCTTAAACAGTGTTTCTCAACATACCATGGTGTTATAATCCAGTATACTGATACCATCTTCATTCACAGCTATCCACACTGGACAGTCTTCCAATGAGGAAGGCAAAATAGGCTAGAGAGAAAGAAAATAATTCAGGTATTTCTTGACCACCAAAGAATGATGTTTTTGATATAAATGTTGAAATGTAAGGATAAAGTGAAGATGAGAAAAAATCTCAAAGGCTTACTGGTGTGACCTGGTTTGATTTTTAAGAGAGCTTTTCCCAAAATATGGAATAACATTTTCAGATTACATACACTTTTTGGAGTAGTGGCACAAGAGATACAAGGATAACAAAGGCTTTGAAATTAATTAGATTCCATCAGTGTGGTTAAATTGAAGGAAATGCTAGGACAAAGCAACAGCATAGCATCTCTGCTCAGCACATGTGTTTATACTGCTCCTATCAGTCAGGAAGGCAGTGAAACCTGCTGGTTTCTATACCAGTGCACCCAGTACCATCACATCAATGCCATTTTGTTTCTTATGGAATCTTACGACAAATGTGCATCAATTGTCTGTTGAAGATGACTTGTTATGGCTAATGACATAAAATCTTTCCTGGACATCTGCTATTACACAGCTAATGCCATAGGCTTTGCTGTTTAACTGCTGAAAAGTTGTAAAATATATTAATCATCAGAAATACCAACATTATTTCACCTGTGGGTGGACCTATTCTATATTCTGATTCTTCAGTGTAAATAACCTCTTCTAACAGTAACACCTCTTTTAGTCCTGACAGTGGAAATAACTGTCTTTTGAAAACTTCTTGTTTATTTACTCAAGAGATCCCTTTCACCATTAGACTTTTTTTCTGTAACCAGAGCAGCTTTGACTTCAAAGCAAGAGACATGTAAGCATGAAGAAGACCTCCCTCAAGCTTTCAACAGCAGAAACGTCTGCTGGGACAGAAGATGGTTAATGGGATGGGGAAGATGGTTAATGCCAAAACACGATTTCTCAGACAGCCACTATGTGCTAAGACATTAGTTCAGGCATGGGCAATAGGCACAGAGCTCAAGCCTGGAATGGGGTGAAGGATGGTACAAGCTATTGGGAGAACCACACCCTCCAGCTGTTCTTTGCTCTCCCACTGATGCCTGTGGCCTGGCAGCTTACCCAATGTGTACTTTTGGTTTTGTTTCTGCAACAGGACTTGAGGACATGAGAGAGCAGTGCTTGCCTCTCCCATGTGGCAAGGCAAGCATCCAGGTCTGTGTCAAGCAGAGAACAGGACTGAAGTGCCCATTCTCCTTATAGCTAGCATCAGCTGCCAGGTGTGACTTAGGGGGGCTCTTCCCTTCCTCCCCCACTGCAGTATGTAAATCTTGTTTTTTAAACCATCATTGCAGCCTTGATGCCCAGGGAAATTCCTGCCTGAGAAAGCTTTGGCAAGGCTTGTAAGGACAGGTAGAACTCTATCATGATCAATTGACGCAGCCAGGGAACCTTCAGTATTTATTTACTGACCACTAGCAGCCCCTAGTGGTTAGAATATACTTGTCTTCCTTCTTTTTCAACCCATATGGTACCAGGGCTGTTTGTTCAGAACAGAGCATTATTCAGTTTTTTCCCTTTCTGAAGTAGAAGCATTTTCAACCTGTGTTACCAGAGAATGTAGCTATGTCTCTGTTCAAATAATTCACTCTTGGCAACAGAAAAAAGTGTGCTCCAGTTACCTTAGCAGCAAATATTTTGGTTCCAAAGAGAGGCCATTTTCGGGCCACCGTCAAATAAATTCGAATGCATTCTGGTGGAGAGCATCCCTGCAGCACCATCCACTTCGTCGCCAGCCTGTCTGTCAGTTGCCTTAGGAATCCAAGATACAAGACAGTATTATTTATTAATGTCTTCCAAGGAAAGATGTGTAAAATCAGAACAGTTAATAAATAAATGTACCTCTTTACTCCAAAAGGGCCGTTCTACACAGCACTTATGGACAGGACTGTTAGCACTATCAGTTGTACAACCTGAATTTATTTTAGCTTTTCTCTACTTCCATAGACTTTCTCACCTTCGTCATACCTTGCCTGTAGTATGCTCTATATGGAGTGGCAGTATATATTAACTCACTCTTGATTTGGCTGACGTGGGATGGTTTGGCAGCTACCTTGCTACATGCAGATGGAATTTGCTTCCAAAGGAGGTAACTGTGTTAGTTCCACCACTGCATCCCTAAGTAGCTTAGGATCTGTAGGAAGACCATTCTCTCACTTTAAATTGGATAGATCTGAGATCTGTGGCAACATGTGAATTTTGTACTTGAGCGCTCTGCATTGTGTGTGAGAATTTCCAAGTCAGAACATCAAAAAACCCTGCCAAAATATGTCCTACCAGAATCACTGCATGGCCTGAAGCAATTCATTTGAGCTGGCTTTATGACTCATTGCAAATGTTAGGCATCTGGATTCAATTGACACTTGGGGGAAGTTTAAAACAAAAACTCAGAAAGAATTAATCTTAGGCTTGGGTTAGTTTCTTGAAACTGAGATGCCTAATTTGGAAGCGAAAGGCTTAAACTTCTTGTCTATGGCAAAATCAGTTGGTGATTTGGCTCTTTTTATATTGTGTTTTCTTTTAAGGGAACCTTTTCCTGACATTTTTGTTTTGTTTGGGTTTCTACGTCAAATAATCTTGACAGGGCTCCTTGAAACTTCTTAAATGTAAAGACAATTTGGCAAGTAAAAGCTGATTTCAGTGCAAAGTATTGAAGAACCAACAGTTTACCTGAGCTGTTCAGGAGTAATGTTTTGCTTGTAGTGTTTGGGGTAGAATTTATCTAAAACCTGGTGGAGAAGATGCTGCATTTTCAATTGTGATGTTCCCCCAGGACTTGAAGATCCTGGTCGATCCAAATCCCCATATTCCACCTAAGACAACATTATAGTTTATAGTGCAACAGAACTATGGGGTTTTTAATGCAGTAGAGTATTCCATGAATTCCCATACTGATAACTAGTGTGTGTATTAGTCATGCTAAAAGACACAGGCTGGGGAATGTTGTCTACAGCATTTACCATAGTAAATATATACAAAAGAGCAACCACTGAAGACATGGCTGCCCAAGGAATTATCTACTGATCTAGGAGAGTGGAACGTGATTTCAGCCAGATATTTGTTGTAAGGAGATACATCTGTATAAACTGCCAGGCTCTGGGGATTTATTTTCAATTAGCCAGTTAAAACAACAGCGTATCTGTAAATAGTTTGGACCATGTCCCCAGCCTCTTCATCTCAGTTTACACTGCTTTAACAAATACAACACTCAGTTTCAGGTCAGTAAAAAACTATTACACTGCTTATCATGCCCAAAACCCACAATGTGTGTTTTATGTGGTAAAATACTAAATGCAAGCCTGGAGACCTAATGGAGGATCCTAGAAGATGCTCTTCCTGAGTAACAGGGTATTGGCAGTGCAACAGGGGAAGTTTTTACTATTAATGGAATTCTAGTGGTGGTACTATTTCCATACCTCTACTAAGGTACTAATTGGAGCAGGTCTGGTGATAGTCCAGCCTTGCTCTGTTTTTTCCAGTGTTTTTCTTGAGAAGGAAAGGAGAGGCGCAGCTAGAGCAAATTTCCCTACAGCAAAAGGTGTTCAAACATATGTATGCTGGTATCATGTCTTTGTCATAGTACATCTGACTGTGTGTTTGATACATCACACTGTATGCATGTTTGATGCACTTTTGATGTAAAAGGGAGCTGCTTAGTCAAACACAGTCAGTGTACAGCTGAAGGAGGACAAAAGAGAGGATTTCTGCCATACTCACCTGAGCCATTAGAGCCACCATTTCCAGAGCTAATTCTTTATTAACAGGAAACCTTCCATTGGCTATTTCATTGCTCACTTGGAAGGCCAGCAGCAACCGCTCACGGTCTGTCTCACCTTTGGCCTGGCTCCGAAAATACAGTCTAAAAAGTAGAGAGGATTGTGAAGGTAAAAAGATACTCTGAACTGAAAATACAGCTGGGAACTTGAATCAAGGTGAGGCAAAATAAAAGTGTTTTGTTTTGGATTTTTTTTTCATTGAGGGGGCATTGGACAGAGATTTGGAAGCTGAGGTGCTTCCCTTATGAACAAGATTTGAGCACGGAGGCTCAAAACATGCTTTCTAGCTTTGGAAGCTATTTGAATTCTGTAAGCCAACCACTTCTAGACAGTGAACCCTTATTAAACACAGCTAAATCAGTGTCCATTCATCCCCATTAAGCACAGACAGGCAATATTTAAGTTATGGCCTTCTCTGCTTATCACAGAAAAGAGAACTACTTCTGCTCTACATGTATAAGCTTCTACAAGGCAGCCTTGTAGACTTGCCAGCTTGGACTTGACCACTTACACTGAAGACTTATTAAAAAATTCTTCAGTTTGCTTCAGCAGGAAATAAGAGACCCAATTAGCAGACTTTGTTTAAGGAAACATGCTTGTAAATCAAAGCATCTTACTGTTTTTTATTCCATTCACACTTGGAATTTTTTAATGTGGCATAGCAAGATTACTAGCTGGGATTGAAGACACCAGCTTGGGGAATGCTTCCCAGAACCATTCCTCATCCACAGTCCACAGCAACTAATTCACATATTAATTTCAAGCTGCATCTATGGCTATATATTCCACAATTCCACTACACGAGATATTCATCCCAGTGGATCAGTTTGTTTATTTTTATGTCACTTTGAGATTAACAACACTACTAGGATCATATTGACCTTACAAGATCAGAGTCCTTGGTGTTAGAACAGTCCAGCCTTGGAAAGACCTTATCAAAACATCCTTGCTGTCTAGCCTATGCACATTCCAGCCCAAAATAATACTGCAAAGTTTCACTCCTGAAACAAACACTGCCTTCTGGGTCAAAAGCAATAACTTCTGCTTTCACCTCTATTACACCAACTAACAAAGTTGACAAATTTATTTCTATATCGTTACAGTCAACAAAATATTCATATATTCCATGTTGAATTCCCTGTTCAGTTTTGGGGTGGCCTTTGTTTTGCCTGCAAAAAGAATTCACTCCTTGTTCTCATACAGGTCTTGATTTACTGTAATTCAGAATTCCTATCCGTATTATAAGTGATGAACTCCTTCCAGTTTTTGATTTAGATCTTTGTCTTGTACTTCCCTTCTCTATCTTTCATCATCTAACTTTTAACATTTCTTTCTTTATAAAGTTTGGGCACTGCTACTACATGTCTCTTCTACAGCTCATATGATTTAGAACATTGTTCTTGTATCTTTTTAATCTTTGTGATTGTTCACTTAATTGCAAGTTTCGGCATACTTGTTGTCACTGGTGATTTTTCCTCTAGGTCCCTCTTCCTCTCACCTAATACACATTCTTCAATTATGTTTTAGGATCTAGGCAAATGAAATTGTGCCAAGTATGCCTTATTGTGCTACAGCTAGTTGTTAACTCATTTAAAGTCTATTCTGCTATTGCAAAGTGGTTTGGTTTTCACCCCTAGGCCATATGCTTTTGTATATGTAACAGACAAAAGCCATCACACCTCCTGTAGGATTTAAATGAATCTTAGCTAAAATAGTTTTGGCACCAATGATACTATAAATTACTGGTCATCTACAGAGATATATGCAGTCTAGAATGTTTAATTAACAGCAGTAGTGAGGCCACCCAACAAAGGACAGTACCTGTTCTTATAGGTCAACTTTACAATTCTTGTCCCACCGTCATATTTCCCAGGATGCAATTCTTTTAAGGCTTGTTCCCATTTAGAAATGACATCACAGATCTTTAAAAAATATCAAGGAGAAAGGAAACACAAACTGAGGTGAAATATATAGCCAAGGCTTGAGGGGAAAGTAGGTGAATAAAATATTGTGAAACACAGAAGATAAAGAAACAGACTGGATCAGCATAAACACAGCTCAAAGTGACAAAACACTTCCTTTTTCTATTGCACAGTATGTAAAAATTAAAGCATTCCAACTGAAAACTCCCAGCTCTAACCTGCAGGGGGACACATGAATGCTGGTCTGGTAGTAACTCCCATGGCTATGTCTACGTTAGCAAGTAGCAAAGCTCAGGAGGAACAGATCTGCACAGAGAAACACCCATTCCTAAGTCTCCATGCCCACGCTAGTAGTCTGACCAAGTGACCTGAAAGGCCACTACTGTGTTGGATGACATCTTCCAGTTCATGTTTCATGTAAAAATAATCAATTTCATGCTCTGATGTTACTCCTTAATGCGAGTCAAAGCATGGTTAATAGCAATGATTGGTAGGTTTACTTCAAAAGTGCCCTCCTGAGCCAAACTAAAGCACTAACATATCCTCTGAACAGAGCAGAAAATGCATGGCTGTATCAAACCCTTGGATGTGAATGTCCACACTTTGGGAATGTTTGGTCCTAGATTCCAACTTTGTAACTCAGACATGTTTTTCATAATGACATGGGGTTTTTTTTGGTTCTATTCAGCTCCTCCTGGTTATTCCAGTCCTTTTACAAGTGGTCTAATGAAGGCCCCTAGTTCTCTTTTGATGGCATCTCAATGAAAGTAATGTGAACATAAGAAGCTACATGAAATACATAATCAGATCTCTAAACCTCTCTTAAGCTACTGAGATTTACTGGTTATTATTTACTTGCCAAGGCAAAGTGATGCCTTTTATTGTCTCAAGCTCCTTTGTTTACTCTGATACCTCATCTCTCCAGATGGTGGTCCAATTACCAGCAAAGTGCCTGATTACCTGTTCTGTATCAGGCCATGAGAACAAACTATATAATTTGGCACTGTCTGTGGTAGTTTCCTTTCAAACCATCGATTTCAAAGTTATTGGTGTCTTCTCCCTCTGTGGCTTAACGTGAAATTTTACACTGTGTAAAATTATTTTAAGTCCCCTACAGGTATCAGGACCTCTTCAAAGTTGCCACTACAACTATGCCTCCATTAATGCTGTATGACAAATTATTCTCACAGATTTGTACCAAAATCTGATGTGTCTCATTCATGGCAGCCAGCCTGCTCAATTAAGGCCATCATTCAGCTGCAGCATGGGTAAAAATCTCCATATGAAAGACACATGCTAATACTTCATCTGCTTTCTTTTTCCCTTGATCTGAGGCACTGCACTCTTTCTTAAAGTGAAGCCATACTCAGTAGAGATTTCTCCCCTAAGAAAGCTTATGAACAATGAAAGCCTGAGTCATCTGGAGATCGCAAGGAGATACTTCCTAATCAAATAAATGGAATTTATATAGACATGCCAAAAGACTCACAGCCTAACATAAATTTGTCTCAATTAGGAGTGTCACATTTGATGTCAGTTGTGATATCTGATCATGCTGGCTAGCTCAGTCATGTTTCAAATTTGTCATCAAGACAAATCAAACTTTAATATGTGCTAAAATCTGAGTTAGACTTTTTAAAATTAACCAATTTATCACCTACTGAAATAGATCTTTCTATTAAGAACTGTATCAGATCAGGCTAGCTAATTATAGAATCATAGAATCATTTAGGTTGAAAAAGACCTTTAAGATCAGCAAGCCTAACCATTAGCCCAACACTGCCAAGTCTACCACTAAACCGTGTCCCCAGATGACACATCTACAGCTTTTTTAAATACTTCCAGGGGTGGTGACTCCACCCTTCCCCAGGCAGCCTGTTCCAATGCTTGAAACTCTTTCAGTCAAGAAATTTTGCCTAACAGGCAATCTGAACCTCCCGTGGAGCAACTCTGGGCTGCTTCCTCTTGTCATGTCATTTGTTACTTGGAAGAAGAGACTGACCCCACCTGGCTACAGCCTCCTTTCAGGCAGTAGTAGAGAGCAATAAGGTCCCCCTGAGCCTCCTTTTCTCCAGGCTAAAGAACCTCAGCTCCTTCAGCTGCTCCTCATCAGACCTGGGCTCCAGACCCTTTACCAGCTTCATTGCCCTTCTCTGGACCCACTCCAGCACCTTTCTTGTAGTGAGGGGCCCAAAACCAGTGCTGAGTACAGGAGGACAGTCACTTCCTTGGTCCTGCTGGCCATAGTATTGCTGACGCAGGTCAGGATGTCATTGGCCTTCTTGGCCACCTGGGCACACTACTGGATCACGTTCAGGCAGCTGTTGACCGAGACCCTCAGATCCTTTTCCTCTGAGCAGCTTTCCAGCCACTCTTCCCCCAGCCCGTAGGGTTGCATGGGGTTGTTGTGACCCAAGTGCAGGAATTAATACCTCATCTGTGAATATTAATCTAGATAGGCAATATCCAAGCTTATTTGATCTTAATTCATGAAGATAAAGATTTATTAACCATTTAGCAGTTCTTCAAAGATGTATACTAAAGGCAGCAGAGAGGAAAAATAAATACCTTCATGTTGCCTGGCAAACAATGTTCCAAATTCCTGCCAGAAGGATCATCTGTGAACAGAGAAAATCCCATATGGGATGGCTTCCTCATTCCTGTTTCCTGGTTCAGTCTCTGGATGAACTCATCAACTGTTGAGGAACCATCAAAACCTACAACCTGCAATGAAAGGGGACTTAACTGAGGATACAAGAACTGTGACCATTGATGGGTATCACAACTAATGAAGGTGGTTTCCTACAGATTAGCATCTCTGGATGCTGGATTGCTTAACTGCCAGCTCCAGTGACAACACCGGTGTATTGTCTCCCTCCATATCACATTCTTTCCCATATTGAGACACTTCCAGCATCCCTCCCTTTTTCTCAGCTACCTTTTCTTCCTAAGATCTGTAGAGCTAGGGATGAATTCCTTTCACTTTCTTGGAAAATCAGCTAAAACAGCAAGGAGAAGAAACAGTGTTTATCTCCCAACACCCTATATGTATAAATACCATGGTGCCACCCACCCTCATGAAGGACGCAGGTAATAGTGCAGTCCTCTAGTGGCCAGAAAAAAGGCAGCTGTGGTGGCTCACCTGGTACGTTCCATTCATGAAGTGCACTGGGATGCTGAAGGGGAGTGAGTGGTGGTAGGGATTTCTCAGCAGGATGGACACGATCTCCATCCGGGAGGGCTTGGCTTCCCGCTCTCCAGCCTGCACAGTGCGGTCCACTGATCTCTGGCAGTAGATGGCATACTTGCCTGTCTCACTCCTAGACAAAGGGGGAGAGAACCACAAACATGCTCCAAGTGCCACGTCCTCTTCAATTTCCCGTGCCATGACAATGCATTCCTCCCTCAGGCCTTTGCTCAAGCAAAGATACATCTCTATGCAGATATGCTGCTCATCTCAACAGACGCACAGCTCAAGTGCAAAGCTACAAGACAAACCTGAGGTCCAAGGACCTGTAAAACTAAGGCAGACAGTGGACTCTCTAGGAAACACAAGAGTATTCCCTGCTTCTAGGTGGACTGGATACATATTCTCTTCTGGGCCCTGTTGCCATCATAGTACCAGTCAAGTCAAGATCAATTCACCCTCAAACTCGCTGTCATGCCAGTGGAATTTAGTTACTATCATGTCAAGTCCTGGTAAATATTGAGTTGTATAATCCTGTGAGACTAATGCATTACAAGCTGTGTATATCAATTTACATGGCTGTACAAACTGTAAGTTTCCATTAACCCTATCTGCCAACCAAGAGATTCAACAGAGATTCCAGGCAAGCTTAGATTTGTTGACAGTTCAGTACAGGATAGGGATAGTTACCAAGATGATCAGTTTACTCTCTACTGAAGAGAGCGCTCCATTGAACAGCACCAAAAAGATGTAAGTATCTCTAAAGCCAAGCAGGAACAGTCAACTGCACCTTGCACAAAAATGTTAAGAATGTATATACTGAATAAGGTCGGAAATGGAAGGATTTATATGGATTTGTAACTGTGTTATCACTTTTCAGGGGAAAATAATTCCATTCAAGATGCCTTCAGGAGCTCAGTACATGATTAAAACTCCAGTTAAATGCCTACAAGCAACACAGAAGTCAGGGGTTCTGGCTTTTCACTGTAGCAATATATTGTTCACCTCCCCAGTAATGAGCTTGGACGATATTCAAACAGATAATCTTGCTTCATCAAGAAGCTGTTATGTTTGGTTTCCAAATGCTCCTGAGCCCTGTGACTTCTCACTTTTTTCCTCTTTTAGAGACTGGATATGTACACTAAGATCACCTTTCACGAAAAACAATACCTAAAATTAAGATCTATGATTCTTCTAATTAAGATCTTCTAATACCTAGAACAGATCTAGACCATAGGCATTATGCAGCATAAGCATTCTAGTGTCTTGCTTGCTGTGTGAAACTAGGAAAGTAGATCTACTTCACTGGTCAAGAAACAGCTGTATCTGCTCCATCCAAAGAGAGGTAAGTATTCCTAGAACTAAGGAGAAGGAACGAAGGTAAATCCCATTTAGGAACTGCTCCAAATCTAAGATAAACTACAGGTGAGCATAGGCACATTTTCACGTAATTTCTGGGTTTTTTTCCTAGCCCTAATAATTGTTTCATAGCTGGATCGTATAAATAAACTTCTTCTTTGTTTCTGCTTGGAGTGCATTTGTTCATAAAGCTACTTTTGGGCTAAGAACTTTTTATTTGTTCACAAAGGTACTTTTGGGCCAACCATCAACATAGTAGAGCTTGAAGCTGATGTAATAAGTCAGTTTCACAGGGCCCAGCAAATTCTTATGAAATTCAGCAGTACCTAACAGTTGAGCAACTCCACTACTGAGCTGAATGGGCCAGTCTGGCAGCTGGTAATGCACAAGTTTGAAGAGTTGGCTCCTAGTACTAGACAAAAGATCCTTAACATGTTGTCTTAGCAAATGAAGAGAGAACCTAAACATTGAGGAGTGCCCAATATCTCTATTTTTGCTTTTGAAAGAAATAGCAAATGTGAGGCAGCATTTAAGCATTTGATATACTTGATGGCAGTACACATTTCCTTTGCAGTGCCAGGAGACTTTTAGCCTGGCTTGACTTTTATCCATGGCAGATTTAGGCTTATTAACTGAATATGAATTTTTGTTTGGAAGGAAACTACTCTTTTGTCTTAACAACAGTATATTTTTGCAACAGACAACTAGACATCTCTAGCTGTGACCTCCCTGCTAAGGACACAGTGAGATATGCTGAAGACCAGATCACCATGGAAACAAACAAAGAGCACAGCATGAACAATGGAAAACGACTTCTTGCTATTACCATAGTTACCGAAGAGGTAAGAGAAAACAGTACTAGAACATATTTCAGGTTTGTTAGTTTTCCTAACTTTTTATGGTTCCCTGAGATGTTTTCTGCCTCACTTTTGTTCTGTCACTTTGCTTGCTGACCTGACAGCAGAACGTAATCACCTAAAATTTGAATAATTCATTCCAAGTAATTACTTTGGTCTGTCTGTCAATAAAAGAACATAGCTGCATAAGCAAAAAACTTCCCTATGTAGCTCCAGTTATTTCTACAAAAAGTTCTTTTGCTAGTATAGGTCACTCAGTTTCGTGAACTAGCTTCATCTAAGTGACAAATTAATGTGAATGGTTGAAGGGGCACAGCTTTATACTACTGGGAACCTTCTGTCCTCCCTCTCAATATATATTTGTAGGTGTGTGTTCCAAAATTACTTCCCTTTTTATCTGTAGTGGGTGCAAGAGGCAGTCAGCTGAGCAGAACAAAATGCTGCTGCAGTCCTTACCTGGGGTCTGCATGTCGCTGCAAGTGCTGTTTGACGTACCAGAGGAAGTGATGTTGAGGCAGGAATAGAGGAGCACATAAAGCCAGAAGTTGCCAGCACTGTGAACACAAAATTGGACATCACTCTTGTTCTGTATTTCTTACCTGCTGTCTTTCACAGAATACTACAGTCAAAATGATGGATGGTGACTACTGCTTTTTGGAGTGACCCTTTTTTAGGTGTGTAGTTCAAGATGTTTCAGAGGGAAGAGATGGTCAGAGAGACTGCTCTTCAGTATCTCAACATGGACTCTGAGAAGAGTTCTAAATGATTGGCTACTTCTGAAAATTTTGACCAGTGTAACCACAACTGAGTCAACAATTAAGACTTAAATTAATACTATGTAACTGAAAATCAAAAAAGCACAAGGGAATTTTATTTCGAATTAGATCCATTATTATTCAACCTGATTTTAATGTCTCATTTGAGCTGGGAATATTGTAATTGCACATGTACATTCATAATGTAACTTATTAATTTTATTTACCCAACAATTATAGTGCAAGATTCAGATTTCATGCTTAATAGTAATATTCATGCCTTGTATGCTGTTGATTAGCTAAAATGCAAAACAAAATTAATACCATGTAACAGTTATAGCAAGACAACACACGCTGTGAACTTTGATTCTGAATATGGTCTGAATAGACCATTTGCAACTGGTAAACAGTTACATTTAAAGTAAAATTTATTTTTCAAGTAGTTATATTCTTAGTGTTTTTCTTTGCACATCAGTGCTGAGATTCTCTTTCCCCCAGCACACCTTTAGCATGAGCACTGTTTTATGAGAACCAGTCCCATAGCTAATTATTAAAAACACGGGATTAAATGGAAAGTATTTGCAGAGTGGCAGTGACTAAAGAGGAACTGACCTGAATGACTGAGTGGTTCTGGGGTTGTCGGCAGCTGGTCTGTTTAACAAGCTGACAGTAAATTTCATTCTGCAGTTCGGTATGTGTCAAGCACACCTGCAGTGCTGTCTGGGCAAGTGACACATGGTAATCAATAGAAGATGCCTCCACAGGAACGTTGATGAACAGCTGACAGGACTGTGAAAGAGTAGAAGTTAGTCAGTGCCACGAATACAGCAACTCTTCTCTGGTACTTTCCAGGCCAGGTTCCCCAAATGTATTTATTAACTTACAGACAGTTAATAAATAACCTTGAGAGGAGGGAGGAGAGTCAATACTTAATTCCTATTTCTCCTTCCTTAGTTATGGCAACTAGAAAATTTACTCACCCTCCCCTGGTCTAAGGAACTTACAAGTCAGCAGGAGAATTGAGGGGAAAATGTGCTTCCTGCTTTTCATGCCTGTGTTTTACCTTGTTCACACTGTCCAGTCTCATTGCTGATCTTACACTTGGAGAGTGCAAAAATGCAATCTTCAGTGGCTTCACCACTGGTCTTACTGACACAACTGAGTTTGCCAGTGAATTGTTTCTATTTCCTTCAATCCAACTATTGGAGAAGAAAGAGGAAGATAAAGCTAACTTTGAAGCATAAAGTCTGTGGGGGACATTACTCCTAAACCCAGATCCCGCACAAGAAAAGTTAAACCTCCAAAGAATGAATGACACCTAAATGAACCAGCAGGCCTGTCTAAAGCAACCCATAGTGACAGTAAATGTTGTACAGCATGACCAAACAATGTTACTGCCCCAGCAACAGAGCAAAATAACTGAAAACCATGCAATGTCCCTTAAATACCTTAAAAAGTTTCAGAGCTTCAGTCTGCAGAGCCTCTGATGGCAGAGTAGTGAGGGATGTGTGCAACCCATCTTTACTGTAGCACAACATAGGATGCTTCCACAGAGGAGAATCTGAGGTAGCAGATGGGCAAAAACACGCAGTGTCAGAAACAGGAGAGCGAGAACAGTGCCCATGTTGACAAGGAGCCTTGCTGAGATGGCAAAGCACTCGAGGAAGCAGCACTGCACTAGGCCACATTATCTTTTGTGACACTTCACTGATGTCAGCAAAGCCCACCATGGATAAGAAGTCACCAGCAGCATTAGCCATCAGCAGAAAGAAGTACTGGCATCCTCAGTCCTGCTACATCAGAGCTTCTCATCAGCTGGATTCCGTGAGAATCAGCTGAGAAGCAGCTCAGGTGTGCGTTCAAACCAGAGACACAAACCCTGCCAGGGCAGCTGCCTGCAGTGGGGGTCTCTGTTAGTGCAAGTCACTATTTGACAGGAAGCGGGGTTCACATAGGGGTCCAGAACATGAGAGTGCAAGAAAAGAGTTTTAAGTATGAATGCAAATGTTAATACATATTTGAGAATATGGTGCATAAACATAAATGCATGAGCAGGTACCAAAGATGAGGAGGAACAGACGACCACGGACGTATGGATAAGGGTTTATACGTGCAGACAGAGAAACAGACGGGAAGGCAGGTGTGTTTGAGTGTATTTAGAGAAAAGAGCACATGTTTGTATAGTCAAGATTTCCTGGAAAGGAAAATCAAGACCAACAAAGACAGGAAAAAATTAAAGCACCAGTTCTTTATTTTAATTTGGATTACTGTTACAGACATTTCAAAGGCTTTTATCATTTATCAATGATATGACAATGTGATGGACTTGTCTGAGAACAAGGGGAGAAGGACACTATACCATATGATGTACTACTGAGAATCCCCTTCCCTCACCTTTGACTGGATTAAACTGGGAATTGAAATTATTCTTCCTTATGCTTTGCTACCACGGAAGAGCTTGTGGTGCTTACTTACTAGGGTCTCCCTCTGCATCCAATAGTTTTCCAATGAGTTGTTCGTATGATGTGCCCACTGTGGCATTACTGCTACCAGCTGCAACGGTCAGATGGTACAGCCAGGTGTTCTAGGCACAAGGATGAGAACAGTGTGGGTCAAGTCAGACCTGTTTTCTGCAAACGGGTTAAGCCTGTATGACCCATTTGTTCGTTGTTACCAAAAGACTCTTGGTCTCCAAAAAAAGACTGCTTTTTATACCTTCTCCTGTTTGGTGCGGATAAGTAAATACGTGGGACTCTGGTCCTGTGGGTGAATCACAAGCGTGCAGTGGGATGAGAGGAGTCCTCCACCAGTGGTTTCATAATCTTCATCAGAGTCACAGGAACGATCTACTTCTTCCACCTTGGACTCACGCAGAGGCAGATGCCCCAAAGGACACTAAGAGGAGCAAAAGCACATTAGATAAATGTAACTCTTCTCCCAGTATGGACAGGGAACATTGGGAAACAAAAGCCAAGTAAAAATGTTGACAGTTCTGTAAAATGTAAGGAATAAATAATTCAATGCTTAGCTAATGTAACCTTGCACTTCTAGAGAATCTCTTCTTTCATAAAGTTCTTACAAAGTGTATCACTACTTCTGTTTTTCTTGGGAGAGCATCTACAGGTTAGAAAGAGAATATGGAAATAAGAAGATATTTTTTCCTGTAAGATACTGCTTTCTTCCCATTACACTTGAGGGTCAGTTGCTTAGTGTCTTGAGCCACAGTTTTCTGACCCTGGTCAGACTTTCTTCTTGCTACTGGAAAAGAAATACTTTTAAAATTTCGTAAGTAGTTAGATTCAGACAAGAGAGGGTATCTGCTGTCCTAACTCTGGTGGTCAATCCCAAATATAAGTCACAGTATTTCTTGATAGTCTAAAACTTGGGGTTTGACATCACCAAAACAAAGTAATAGACTATTGGGCCAAGTGTCCATAAATGGCAGCACATTACACTGATTACCTCCCTCTTCCCAGAATGTTGTTGCTACCTGTTTTCATCATGATATGCAGAATCTCTCAGCTGCTGTATAAAAGTCTGCTCAGAAGGCTACACAAGACCAAATAGAGAAAGTGAGGAACAAGATACAGAGTGATCTGAAAAAGGGCAATCACTTGCCTTTTAAGTCTGCTGTCATTTAAGCTTAAAAAAATAAAATCAGGGAAAATATTGATTGTCTTTGTGGAACAGGTGCTGTTAGAAGAGAAGAACAACCAAGAAAGAGACATGAGACACAGAAGCAGTAACAGTAAAGAAAACTTCATAAGAAATGGGAAAGGAGGGTCCAGGAATAAAAGGAGAAAAAGGAATTACCTTATCTTCATGATTTCGATAGTAGTAGAAAGTTTTTCCAATCAGTGCACACCAGACCAGCTTAGAGTGACCATGCTTGACCTGTAAGGAGGACAAACACATCCATGTTTTTAATATCAGCAGTATTGCCAGAATGACTTTCTAAAATTTCAATTTCCAATTCAACTCTCCCTTAAAACTTTGCATATATTGTTTTATGCTAATATAAGCTCCTCTCAAAACATACAGGGCAGGGCACCACTTCCAAAAACAGGCAAGTACTTCCCACCCAAGTACATGGGACATGGGTGCTTATGGGAACAGGTCTAAGATTTTGTGAAGTGTTTTACTCATTCATAATAACTTACAATTTCTGTATACTGAAATATATTATTAAGGATAACATTTTAAAGATTATAAAAACAAATCCATTCATCTCAGCAAGAAAAGACCAGTGAACCTATAGTCTAGATAGCTGTTTCCTATTGCAGATGAATAACCTTCAGATGCAGGTTGTCTTTAGCCATCTTAGAACCTGACCAGAATTATATTAAAATATTCACAGTAACTTGCAGGGTCAAACTAATCTATGGAAATTATACCAAAAAAAAGAATTTTCAGCCATTGTACTTTGTACTAATGTACCTGCAGTCTGTTATGACAGAATTAAATGCTAACCTGGAACCATACAAGCCATTTTTTTGAAACTCTCCTATGGCACCAAGTTAAAGATCACTTAAATGCGACATTCAACAGTGTTGATTTTTTTATGATGACATGCTGTGAATTCTGCTGAAGAAAAGCATACATAAACTAAAAGATATTTGTTTTTACTTACTACTTGACAGTCAGTACCTTTCAGTAGCCTTGTTTGTCCCATTCCTTATTATTTATATAAATGTTTCACCCTGAAATACAGAAATCTACCACCACTTTTCCTTCTTTCCCTACTCTTACAGAGAGTATTAAAATACTAATTTCTTGCTCACATTCACTGTGCAAACCAAGAAGCTGGTACACTGCGAATTCTGAGCTATACTGAATAAAGTATGAAATATTGTTTTACCTTGGTGAGCCAGCCTTTCACAGTAGGTTTAGCATCACCATGAGGAACACCAACAGGACCGCTCACTTGTACTCTCAGGATACTCTGCAGGACATGAATCCATTCCTCCAGGATGCTGGGAGAGTCTGCTGTCAGGAAGTAGGTTCTCTTTTCTGTTACAAGCTGGAAGGAAAAGGAGTGAGAAAGTATAAATCTGCACACCTACAAATCTTTTCTTCAGTTGCTGAGTTTCCTTATCCCATAAAGATTTTTTTTCCGGTCATTCAGGAGAGATTTTTTTTAAGGGTAAGAAAAAAGGTTCTAATCCTCAAAGCCCAAGTGAAAGAAATGAAACACAGATGAATCAAATTCTCATAAGCTTTCTTGCTGTTTCTGTTGGATACTGTGGCTTTGTGTCATCTTTCATCCTTTCTTGTTTCTCAGTGCTGCTGCTAGTTTTTCATTTTAAAGGTGACTACATAAATGTGGGGTTTTGCTGCTTTCATTTTGTATTGCATTTTGCCTTCATTGTGACTCTGAGAGGAAAGATGCTATAAATTTAATAGTATTAGGCCTCAGCAACTTCAGTTCCATAAGGGCAGAAGGTAGCTCACAAGCCAGGCCATGTACCTTTCAAAGTATGAAATAAACTTTAATGCTGCCCTTCTACTTAAGTCAATAATGACTTAAAAGTGAACCCAGTGATGGGCTAACTTCTAATACTTTAGAAGTCAAATTCCAAAAGGAATCAAAACTATTCAGATGTTTCTTTAGATCCTCCAGGCATGTAAAGTCAGGCTTGAGATCTTGTGAGAGAAGTCTCTCAGAAAAATCCTAGGTACTAGCTGGTTTTAATTGTTGTAAGGATCATTTTTCCCCACAGATTTCAAGCTCTTACTCCTGCAAACAAAGAAAAGCATTATGGTGTAAAACAGGACAAAAACAAATACAAATTTCTTTCAATTTCGAAAGGGTGTATCTGGGTTACAATTCAGCTCTTTCCTCATTATTAATTAGACTAACTGCCTGTTTAGTGCCAGGAAACACAGAGACCAGATAAAGTTAGCTCATATCAATTGAGACACAGTACCCTTCAGTCTGAATTAAGTGCTCCCTCACCCAGCCACTGAGTGTATGGTTATCTGCAGGATAAAAAAGCAACACCTACCTGGAATGTTTGGGACCCTTCACCTCTGACAATTTGGCATGAGGAATTCAGCTCCAGCTGCCCTTGTGGTTTGTGGATAACATCACTCTGAGGAAAGAAAAGCAAACAACTTTTTCAGTAGGAAACCTCAGATGGGTCTTAGATTACTTAAATACAGCATAATATGCACGTGCAGGTTGGAGTCCGCATTCGTGAGCTGGAAAGGACAGCCTAAGGTTGCCAGGTGAAATAGGAGAGTGTGATCCCATTGCAAAAGTCTCCTCAATAGTGGCAGACAATATAACAAGGGCAGTGGTAATAAATACTATCTTACGGAGTTCAGATTGGACATTATGATTAATAAAACAAAACCAAACCCAAACAAACACCAACAAACCAAACCCTTTCTAACTGGGAAGGCAATACAACACACAATAGCTACCAAGACGGTGGCTGAATTTCCACCTTTGGAAGTTTTCAAGATTCAGCTAGACACTTGTTAAGTGACAAGTTTATTAATAATAACTTTTCTTCATCTGATGCATACAGTGAATCTTTCTAATGTTAGTAATGCTTTTCAAAACAGTGACATGTCTAACCAAAATTGTTTTTTCAGTACATTAAAATTCTCTGTTCCTCTAAAGAGGAGGAAATGTATCCCATTGACTTACCGGGGACTTGTAGTACATGATTTGTCTGTTTCTGAGAACAAACCATCGTCTTTTCCACGTCTTTACCTGGCTGCCCATTTTCAGCAAGTAGCCTGATTTCTCCATGGGTTCCTGGAGGACAGAGCAAAGGGGAGAGGAAGTTATCTTGCACCTCTCAAAATACAAATGAAAGTGTGCTGAAATCAAGCCCAGCCATTTGCTGCATCTCCCGTAATTTTCTGCTTTGTTTAGCAGCAGCCATCAAAGATAATTTCACTGATTGTTGGATGCACTGTAAACTTGTTTCTCTCCCTACCAAAGCACTGATTTTCCAAATAAAAGTGAAGGCTATCTCTATGCCATGATTAGACTCCTGTTCCTTGTCTGTTTGATCTCTTACGTTGAAGAGTACAGACTTTATTGCTGCCCGTTTTGAGGTTTCTTTCCTTTCTCCTTCCTTCCTCTGAATTTCCAAATTTATTTTGTCCCAAAAGTGTAAGGCCATCATTAAAGTAGAACACAACTCCAGGAAACCAGTATAGGTCATCAGGAAAGAATACAGCCCTTGATGCTTCTAGTTTTATCTAACCACATAACAGAAACTGCACCTTCTTCTGAAGGACCAGATAGTGTCTTTTGGTACTGATCAGCTGGACCAATAGCCCTGTCTGTTAGAGCATCACTTTGCAGGGGGATTCCTCAATATACTGCAGTTACACTTTTCTCTTTTCAGGCCAAGGCTCTGTTTGCATCCCTTTGCAAGTGTAACGTAGCAGTTACAGAGCAAGACTTACAGTGCAGATTCCACCATCAGTGGAATAGGAAGATGTTCGCTGTAGCTTATGTTCTGGCTCTGAATAGTCACCATCCAAGGAGTAGGCATCAGGAGGGATGGCATAGTCACTCTCGGAGCTCAGTGAGGACATAGATACACCTGTTCAAAATAAAAGGAGGAATGAGAGTCATGGCTAGACAGAAGCATGCACTGAATACTGTACACTCCAAAAAGGTTTCTGCATTCACCATTCAGGCTTATTTTTGGTTCAAGAAGGACAAATCAGAGCAGATTTTGGAAACTCAAACCCCACTAACGTGACTTCTGAGGCCTCTTTTTATTTCCCTAGGAAGACAAGTAGTGAAAAGTAAGTTTTGGATACTGACAGTGAAATAAATTTATTGCTGAATAAAAACAGATTAAAATACATATATATAAAAAATCAACAGACTTGTTATCTGAAGGAGAGACAGCTTGTTTTCATCTGGGAACATCCATTACAAAGTCTCAAGCCCCTCTGTTTCCAGCTAAGGAAAAGGCTTCTCCACTAGCAATGGGGCTTTGCTTTCTGTGAATCTTTTACCACTGACAAATGGCAATGCACAGGCACATCTGCCAATGCATCACAATAAAAGTTAAGACCACATGAAATATGATTCTATTTTAGAGACAACCAACTGTAATGAAAATTCCATTCAAGGAACCAGTTTAGTCCTCCCAGCAGGCAAGAAAAATAATCCTAGTCAGGACTCAAACTACCCGATGTCTCTCAAACATAGGAGAGATGTGCTTACTGGTCAAGAAATTACCAGCCAATGACAAAGACAAAAAACCATTTTCTTTATTGTGTCAGTACTAGCTTGCTTCCAAGGAGAAGTCACAGAAAAGGTACGGATGACTGGATATGTGATGAATTTGGGAGGGCAATCCTTTCCACAATCCTAGTTTAATCCTAGTTTAGCAATTTCCTGAATGGAAATCTATCAGCAGTTAAAAAACATCTAAGAGAACAGGTTTCTACTGTTTCTACTGTTGATGTCTGCACACACTCTGGGAGAACTCCTTGTTAGCATCACTCTGGCTGAACATTTGCCTGTCACCGATGATGCTGTTCAGGGCGTCTTGCCTCTGATGACAGAGTTCATCCTGCTCAGTAGCAATACTCCCACTTTACCTCTCTTCACGGCACGAGGGCTGCCTGGCATGCTAGCTTTCCTGTTCTCAGATCCAGCAGTAGAAGTCCTGAAGCTGGCATGGGAGCCACAGTCATCATCAGAGCCTGAAGACTCATCTAAGAAAGGCACATTGCTGATCTGTGTGGCTTTCTGGAAAACAGACCTGTATGGTTAGTGTGCGAGAGAAGAGTTTCCCCAGGACAATCCCTCCTCAATTACAAGACAGAGAAACCCATGCCCTTCATTTTCACACTGCCTTGCCCACTTCTGCCCCAGGGTTCCTCAGTTCCTCCCCTTCTAGTCTGAGAACTTCCAAGCTGGACTCTCTAGTCTGATTTGTTTGGGTTTCCTCTGGTTACACCCTCCTACTCTTCCACGAGCCTTATGTTCCATTTCATTCCTTAGGCTACACCCACTGTCACCTCTAGGTTTCATAGTGCACACTGCAACTTCCTGGACCAAAACTTGTTGCAATGTTCTGTGTTCTTTAATATGTTTATCATTTGCTACTCTTTCTGCATTGTTTTGATGTCCAGTACTTCCTGACATTCTCTAATTTTCTTTCCTTCACTGCGCAGTTCCATCCTGTTTTGTCTCAAATTACTAGCAGCCCTGGACCATGCTTTCCACAACAGGAAAAGTGAGGCAACTCCTTACCCCCTTCAGTGTAGTGTAGACTGGCACTGTGACATTTCTGTAGATGAGATAGGTAAATGGCCCAGAAGTTGAACACGAGAAATTGGAAACTGGGAAAATTCAGAGAGAAAGCAAGAGAGCAAATAATACAAACTGGTGAAAAGGAGGAGGTTTTAATGGAGAAGCACATGGAGGACTGCCGTCAGTCTCCTGGCTTCAGAAAGACCAGGAGACGTGTTATTAATTCCATACAATTCCCAGAGAGAGCTGCAATGTTCCCTCCATTTAGCCTGTAAGACACTTTACCCACCCTGTGCTCCCCATGGTACAATGGCAATCTGGTGTACCCTGTCCAAAGAGATAAAAGCCCTAACAGGCAAAGATGATGGTGAATCAGAAGACTGAAAACAGGCCACAGACCTGCAGAGGCAGAAGACTGGCTGCAAAACTGATGGAGGAGATAATGGAATCCCTGAAGATGTCCCTGAAGGTAGAGGCACAAACAGCCCAGCACCAACCACCCCCAAAATCAGATATATTCTCCTCCCTTCCTTTATTGAGGTGATCTATGAGGTCAAATTTACTTTGAAAACAGGCAAGGAAATGAAGAAATGTGAATGGCCAGAAGCTCAGGTCCCACTCTGTCACCATGAACTCCCTCTAAGGATGGATCTAGTCTAGAACTTACAGCAGCTGGAAGTATCATTCACCATGGCCACTTCAGACAGCCTCATGCCAGACTTAGCCACAGCATAGATTCGGCTCTCCTGAAACAATAATACCATGAACAACAATGATCAGGCAAAAATGTAATTCTTTCAGACAGAAATGCCCATGTTGCAGAATCACACCACAGTCACACCTTTGGGCAGGAAGGAGGGGCCCTCTAAGAAAGATAGCTGAATTCCACCGTATGCTGTGTGAATGACCATTAACGGAAGTGTGTTACTCTGTGCGAATTCCCAGCTACAGAGGTGACATCCACACACTGGAACACTCACATGCAATTGTCAATAAATTACTATATCACAGCTTGGAAAGAGATGGGTTTTTTTCCAAATTATAAACAATGCATTAAAATGAATCAAGAACAGCCCTAAACCAGGACAATTCATTGAGTCATCAGCTGCAAAGGATGCCCATTCTGTAATAAGGGAATGACAGAAATGCCTGGAATGATCTCAATAAGCCTGTGTCTCAGTTACAACAACATACAGAGCTTTCAGTTCAAAGGATCTCCAAGTGCTTCATGAATTGATAAAAATTCCAGAGGGGGAACCCAACTCTGTATCTAGATGCAGAGTTATGACTAAGACATCAACCAGTGTGAAATGGATAAACCTCAAATCTAGGAAACCCCTTGGTGCTCCTTAAAGTATACAACCAAAACTCACTATGAAATAACACACATAATACCTATACATAAAATTACCTAAGACTGCAAAGTCAAATACACCAAAAAACTTGTAAGACATAAGAATTAACAATGAGTGCTTGAGTTTGCAGTTTCAATCAATCACTTGTTTGCCCCTGCCTTTAAAAAAGCAAATGAAAACAGAATTGCCTCTTTTGATACCACACTGATTTCCACCAGGTTTGTCAGCTTGGCCTGTTTAGAAACCTTGGGAGTCAGTCCTGATGGACAAAGAATCCAGCAAGACTGAACATTCTTCAAGAAGAAAATCCTTAAGGTGCAGGAGCAGGTCATCCCCATGTGTTAAAAGATGAGACAGTGAGGAAGACCAGCCTGTCTGATCAGAGAGCTTTGGCTGAACTCAAAGTTTATGACCTTTGGAACAAGGGACAGGTGACTCAGGAGGGCTACAAACACACCATGAAATTATGCAGGGAAAAAGTCAGGAGGACCAAAGTCCAACTAGACCTTCACCTGGCTACTGCAGTAAAAGACAATAAAAGACTTCTATAAATACATGAGAAACAAAGAGAGAATCTCCATCCTTCTTTGGATATGAGTGGGAAACAGTGACAAAGGATGAGGAAAAGGCAGAGGTACTCAGTGCCTTCTTTGCCTCAGTCTTTGATGGTAAAACCAGTTGTTCTCCAAGTACCCAGCTGTCTGAGCTGGAAGAATTGGATGGGGAGCAGAATGAAGCCCCCATAACCCAAGAGGAAATGCCCAGTGACCTGCTTTGCCACTTAGACACACACAAGTCTGTAGGGCCAGGGGGGATCCACCCAAGGGTACTGAGGGAGCTGTCGGAAGAGCTCACTGAGACACTGCCCATCAGTTACCTGCAGCCCTGCTCAACCAGGAACGTCCTAAGTGACGGGAATCTGGCAAATGTGACACCATCTACAAGGGCCAGAGGAGGACCTGGGCAGCTACAGGCCTGTCATCCTCACCTTGGTGCTGGGGAAGGTCATGGAGCAGACCATCCTGAGTGCCATCACACAATGCATGTGGGACAACCAGGGGATCAGGCCCAGACAGCACGGGTTTCTGAAAGGCAGGTCCTGCTTGACCAACCTGATCTCCTATGACAAGTGACCTGTCCACCTTCTCAGTGATGAGAAGGCCGCTTTTTCCAACCTAAACAATTCTAGGACTAACAAACAATTAACCTATCTGACCTCACAACTAACTGTAAGAAAAAACAACGGGATATCTATATGCACTTTACCAAAGGTTTTCACAAAATTCTCCTAATAGCAGGAGCATACCATGAGATAGGAATACTGAGATCTAATCCATGTATCTATTCTAGTATCCACAGCTTTTTCTCACTCTGAGCCTATCTGGTCTGGTCCACTGCATTTAAGACTCATTTTTCTATCTTAAACACATGACAACAGAACTAAGGATTAACTTTTGATGACCCAGATAATGATAAACCACAATGCAGAACATTTTGCCTTTCATTTTTATTCCTATGGTTCTTGGGTACTGTTTTTTCCAATGGATTTTTTTCCCCTTATAAAGAGAAAAAAAAGAAAGAAAACTGTCAACAGAACCAGCAAGCCCCATGGTCTAGAACTGTCCGACTTGGCAGTTCAGGAACGTAACCTGTGATGCTCACAGGTAACAATTCCTTGTGACCAAAAAGAGTTGTAGCCTAACTACTGGGCACAAAGATAAGCAGCACTTCTCACACTGTTGTCCTTGCATTTCTTACCCATGATGGGAATCGGTGCAGCGGTGGTGTGGGAGGTTTACCTCCCGGGTCAAGTGTGCCAGCCTCATAACTCACAGTTTCTCTTTGCTCTGCAGGTAAGTGGTACATTCCCTCACACGTTCCAGCTTCTCCCCTCAGCAGGCCACATTCTGTCTCCATCTTCTCCATCACTCCATCATCATCAATGTCTGTCTCTTCCACGTGCCCACAGCTGACTGGAGGGTCTGTTATGGGCTGGAAAGTGCTAGTCTCTAAGTGCATTACACGATGGAAAGAATTAGCCCCTGACTGTGGCTGGCTGCGATGTCTCTTGGCTAGTTGGATACTGTCTCTTGGTGTATTGGGTGTTCGTATTTTTGGAAAGGTCATACTACTGCCAAGGCTGCATTCCCTCCCTGGACAGAAGGAACGTGCTGTAACAGCTGATGCTGACACAACCAGAGGCGGCTCAGCAGTTTGGAGACGGCCCTCAAGCAAGCTCATTATTTCTCCTGAGGAAGAGGAGTCCAGCCGGTGGGAGTGGAATCTGGCACTCAGATCATCAGAGAAGCGGGTGCCATCCAAACCCACTTGTTGCAAGGTGCTCACAGCACTACAGTTTCCTTCCAAAGATGACTGGAAGGTCAAAGCCTCAAGAATTCTTGTGGTCTCAGCTGGAGGGTCCAGTGATATGGGATCAGAGCACCCTAAATCGTGTTCAGAACTTATGGTTGGAAATACATTTTTCTCTGTGGAGAGATTCCAGCTTGATGGGTCAGACATGAGCTTCAGCATGCTCTGGGAAAGCAGAGCTTTATCCTCTCCATTCTCAGTAAAGGTGTCATTGGCAAGGACTATGTTTGCTGAAGAGAGGACATGTTTGGTGGGTCCTGTCTGACACACCTCTCTGAAACCAGGTGCAAGGAGCACAGGTTTCTGGTCTATCTTCTCAGCAAAAGAGGCCTGTGATGCTCGGGGCTTCAGGGAATCACAGCTCCAAAGAGACTCAAAGGCAGGAATGCTGGTCATGTCTACAAGGAAGGAGAACATACAGTTAAGACATTCAAATATTTTAATGTCTTCAGTGTTGCTTCCTAAGGTACATTCAGCTGTATTTCGACAGCACCCTGGCCTATTTAGGACTATACAGAACAGAAGGGAGATGGCTGGGCACAGTTATAACTGAAGTGCTATACATTTATGATTGGGAATAGCACAGAAGAGATGAATAAGAAATGATTAATCACTGTTTCTGACAAAAGTGAAATTAATGGGTGCCTAATGAAATTAGGCAGCGCATTTGAAATTTACAGAAGGAAGGTTTTTTCCCAGACAAAAAAGGAAACAGAACACTGCAGACAGGCCAGAAAAAGTAATGTATCAGTAGTACAGGAGTTCTGGCCTAGGAATTCCTAAACTACTGAGAGCAGAAGCTGGAAGGGTATATGGAGAGGAGGACAGCTTTACTTGAAATATTTTGTATGGTCTTCCCTGGAATGTGAGCAGCCAGCCGGGAGATGGGATACTCCCATTGGCCTAGGCAAGCTTTCAGTCTAATGCAATACAGGAGTTTTTACTCTTACCTATAAAATTATGCCTCCTTTCTTGAAACATGAGAAGGAAGTGCACCTATCCACACAACACTTTGTCAGATACATCCAAGTGGCCAGAACACTGCTTAGCATGGCTTTTGGCTTTAGTGGACCTACAGTGATTAAGTCATCAAATAAGCTGGTATGATTCCATCCATTCCCAGGGGCTAGATGAGGCTTCCAGCAAAGGTATGGAGACCTTCTTAATCATCACAGCAATTAGTGAGTTTACTCACTTTTCAAGAATGTCCCTAGAGTTTTTTGTTATCCTTTTGTGCTATATGACCCCCACAGTGCTTTATGTCACAAAGTTTTATAATAGTTACTTATGTGGTTTTGCTGCAAAATCTTCCTTTTTTTTAGTTCTTTCCCTGCCCTTTCAGTTGCTATGTTAGAGGATGACATAAAAGATAGATCCTAGATTGCCTCCATTGTCTTTTGTCTACTTAGTACCTACACTTTAATAATTATTATACTTTCTTCCTTTCCATAATTATTAAAGATTATCCCAGTTCTACAATTTCCACCAAATAGCAGCTTTAGAATATGAGAAAGTGGGGGTGAAACTTGGAATGGCAGAGGATGTTTGCTTGACCTTGGCATTTGTATTTATTTCAGCCTGACTGAAAAAGAACCAGATCATTAGATGCTTTGGAAATTGCAAAATATGGGTGAGCGTGACTTTGCACAGCTATTGCTGAAAATGCTGCCTGAACATCAAACTCTATGGGTATTGCTTAACCACCCATGGGATTTGCAAGGAAATAGAAACAAACTGAAGACACAAAGTTACAGAGGGAAGAGCAAACAGCAGAATAAATTACTGCTGACAGTGGAGAGGATGAAACCTGCTCTTGGAAACAGCTGAGAAAAAGACAATCACTTGGCACTTGAGTCACAAGGAACTGAATGTTAGCAAAGCTAACACGTAACACTGGCACACACAAATCCCGGCACATATTTTCCCCTGACCCTAAGGTAAATCATTAGTGTGGACTGAAAAGAGGCCATTCATTTTAAATACTACTGGTATTTTTGCAGCTTCCTAGATATGACAGGAGATGTAAGAAAAAGAAGCTGTTACTATTAGCATAGCAAGCAAGAAGAGATTTGTCTCTCTGCAGAGGCCTCTGACTTCAGCCTGGCATAGTGAGACTGGTGAGGGATAAGAGGAGAGGGCACTTCTGTTTACTGCCCAGAGAGCTGGGATCCAGGGAACACTTAATACCAGATTATTAACGCAGCTTACCAGGCATTCTCTTTTTGTGAACAGTCAGAGCCAGGGGGGATGAGAAAAACCCGGTCATAAAGCATTTCACTAGAAATGTGGTGGGATTTAGAAGGAATTTTGCCCTATTCCCTTGCTGTGGAGTAATAGGAATGCCAGAAAGACTTCTGCAGGAAAGAAATGTCCCCTGCCCGTGTGCCCAGTGAAGTTCTGGAAAGCAGCTCATCTTACTGTGACCAAACCAAGCTTATTAAAAAATAAAAATTAAAAAAAAAGAGAGAATTTCCTCTTCAAAGTATGTTACAATGAAAGGTGCTGAATTCAAGCCTGGAGACCAAAGTTTTCCATCCAGCCACCAAAGAACTGCAAAAACCCAAAACACCATAAGCAGTTTTCTCCAACTCAACCTGACAGCACAGAGGAACCCAGCTCCTAAAGGCAGACCAAACAGCTGCTGCCTTGGTTCATTCAGTTACTCAGCTCACATGCCAGCAGAGGTTCTGTGGGGATGAGAATGAGAATAATAATGTGGAGGTACACTGAAATACGTCAGGGACTTCTCCCCTCCAGCACTGAAGTGAATGAAGAGTTCTACTGTGTATTTCAATGAATGCTTCTAACTCAGGAGCTCAGTGATTTATTTTAATGGCAAATGCAGATTCAAAAAAAAAAAAAAGGCATCTATACTCAATTGTTGGTGGGAAAACAATTAAGAGTTAAGGCAGGTAAGCATGTTATTCCCATCTTAAAAATGGACCCACTAAGGAACAGAGCAACAGAGCAACTCTACTGCTTGCTGTCACAAGTTCTAATTTCTGACAAAGTTAAGAATATAATGCCAACCTAGGAACGCTGACTTCCACTCTTGTGGTGCTTACTAGGCTACAGTGCCATTGAACATATTTACCTTGCAATGTATCCTGAAGGGCTTCAATTTGCTCCATCAGTCTCTGATTACAGCTTTTCAGGTGATAATTTTCTAGCTCAAGCTAGAAACAAGAATAAGAAAAACTGAAAAATAATGCAAAACTGGTGTACGTGTGATCCACTACACAGAACATGCCTTCATCTTTATTATTTTCAGGTATCTTAACAAGGGAAAAAAAAGATGGGTGAGTGTACCAGTCACCTCAAAATCCTTCCAATCAGCAGCATCACTAGAAAACCCACTTAAAATATTTTTCTGTACTTTCTCAAACAGCCTCTGTATGAACTACTGGCACTTCTCAAATATGTCTTTAACTTGGAATAAAAGACCAGACAGCCCACTCCCAGCTGAAAACTATTACAGCATCTTTAAAAGTGCATACTGAGGCACTGCTATCTTTGTTTTTCTAGAGGGTAGGCCCGGATAGAGGCACAAATCCACAGGATGGAAAGAACAGAGAGGTCAGAGATGAGAAAATACTGGGCAGTAGGAAAACATCATTAGTCAGAGATGATAAATTATAGAAGAGCAAAGGACAAGTTTGTGTAACAGGTGCTCCGTCAGAAAGGAACAGAAACTGCACCCAGAGGAAAGAGGGGCAGGTAAAAGAAAGCTAGGTGAAAGCCACTTATGACTAGTCAATGTTCAGAAACTGCCTTTGCCACTGGTGACTTTCACAGTCATTTATAGTTTGCCCAATAAAGTAAATAGCCCTTGGTAAGACTGATGACCAAAGCCCTACGAGTGAGTACGTGTAGGGCCAAACAAGCAGAGCGCCTCTGTGGCAGATTGACTGTCCCAGACTGTTGTCCTACATAGGGACCCCCTGGCAGTGCAGCCACTGTACTTACAGGCCTTGAAACCTGGCAGCAAGCTAGACACTTACCTCCCTGAGCTTAAATGTTACCCACTCCTTGATCTTGGCAGCTTTCTCTTGAACAATTTTGGCTTCCTCAGTCCTCAGCTGTTTCTGTGCCAAAAAACCAAACCCAACATTAGACGCATTAGGAGAGCACAACTAACAGTTCTCAGTGAGTTACTGCATCAGCAGTGACTGAAACACTGAAGCTCCCATTCCAGATATAAGATTTAAGACTGCTACTTGGACACTATTATTCAGCTGGCCTCTGAAAAAAATCAAGCTCTAGGTTGCCTTACATGGTCCCTAGAGTTAAATTCAGAGGCTTGTTTCAAGAGTTTGTTGTGGAATAGCAAAATCCCAGTCAGGTAACAGTTGGCCACCCACCACAATTTGAGTGCAGTCTGCAACTTTTTCTGTTTCACGTGGTTTTGCAATGTTGCTGTTTGCTGTTGAGCATCAGTAGTATTCCCCCAGCCTACACACACATCACTGGCCAAAGGTAATAAGAATTAAGCAGTGCCTACAACTGATTCGTAAAACCTCAATCATTCCAAACAAAAGGGATTCAGTTGCTGTAAGCACAAGTGTAGGGCAAAAACTTTTAAGGTGCACAAGATGCAAATACCAACAACGTATTTAACACACACACACACACACAGAGTTCTCATTGAGAAAGTAAATTTAAAAAAAAGCTCCACAATTTGACCTTGAAAGACACTAAGACGTGCTAGGAGGATTTCAGATGCTATAAGCAGTTGTATGTTTACATATCCATTAGAACAGGTTCTAGTCCACACAAAGGTGTTATGGCAATACTGCTGTTTCGCACAGTGACCGTTGTTCCCCAAGTATCTGCTTGGGTAATATTACTACAGCATTTTTGCAGCCGTGTTTTCTCAGCTGTGTTTTTAACTTTTCTGGATGTTTCCTTTGAAAGATGCTGAATTAACACTATGATCACCCAAAACTTTCTGTTTTATCCTCTGTGTGGCTTCATCAGAAGCAACATCACTGAAAACTCTCCTATCGACATAGTGATTTAAACAACTGCAAGAAGAAATCAGTTCCAGGAGCAAGGGAGGGAAGGGAGAGAGGAGGAATATATGCTCCATGGCACATCAGCCCCGGTTTCTCCAATTAAGGGGCAAAGATATTACCTTCTGGTAGTAGGTGGTGGCTTCCCTGTTATATTGTTTTTTTCTGAAGTAAACAAATTCAAGTAATTATGATAATAGAAATGTCTGTCCTTTCCCCCACTATAATTTTTCACACTGATAAATACCGTATAAGTGCACAGTACACTGCACAAAGTTCCCCACATTTTCACATCACTTTTAATCACTACATGCTATTTATCACTACAACTGCTCTTTTAAAGGCTCTTATTCAAGTATGTTTGCTAACTTTAAAATACACCCTACTAACATTATAGGCAGCAGGAACATTTGTAGTTGAGCATAATGAAATAACAGCAATCAAACCAGACGCTTTAAGAAGAAGACTTATTTAGCTATTTTTCCTTTTATATGACTGTGTGTGTTCCTAATCATCAGATCTCAACCTTTGCAGGAGTTAGAATATTAGATGTGCCTACAGGTCTGAAATGATCTGGCACATATAGTAGATCTACCATCTCTGAATATCCATCAGATGGGAATTGGCTTTGAATCCCTAATGACCTGGACTTGTCTTGGAACAGGATTTAAGATGTAAAAGATTCAGATTACTACACTATATGGTGAAGTGCAATGCCAAGATTTTATTTAGGGTTCTAAAGCAGAATAGTGACACAATGACAGCACTGCCACCAAACTTAGCAAGCCCTGCCTCTAAGCAGAACCAATTCACTCAGGCACAGCAGCCATAGATGCAGCTACTGTGCTTTAAGATCCAAAAGCAATTAGTGATTCTTTGTGTCCCACACTATTGTGTGGTCCAGACACGACCTCAGTGTTCTCTTAATAATGCTCTGAACTCCATGGCTCTTCCCATCCCGGTGAAAACAAATAGGATGCCTTACAGGGACCCTTAGTAACCTTCTAGCTCTGCCACTATCTCATCCCATTCTGAAACTAAACCAGTGACTGATAAAGAGCGTTTCTTGCCTAGAATTGCCAAGCTTTGGCTTTCATTTCCAGAAACTCATTTTGCCTCTTGTTGCTGGAACAAGATTTCTACTAACAGTCCTTGAAATAGGTGACAATTAGTTCAGTGTAATTCAAATGGCCGAGTGATTTTTTTTTTTGGTAAAATTCTACTTCTGTTTAAAAGTTATTTACTTAACAATACATAAGAATACCTCATTCCTCATGTTATAAAACAGGGCAAGGCCTTTACTAGAACTGAAATACAAGCCCTGCTGTAGATGTAGCATCTTCCTTCCACCAACTGAAAATGGAAGAGACTAAGAACTATCCATGCTGGGAAACAGCTGCTCTTTTATAATGACATCTGACAAGAGATGAACTATGCTAAAGGACTGCTGAGGACTGGGAAAAGACCCTTCCCAAGAAGCAGCATGAACTGAGTCAGAGATGGGCTACACAATGGCTTTGCAAAGCGATTTATATGCCAAAAAGCCAGAGAAAGACCGTGACCAGACTGTAGCATTACAATGTAGGGTCTCAGCACTAACATAAGGAAGCCCTTTAAGCTCATTGACTGATCTCCAACAATGAAGAGACATGGGCTGTCAAAGCTGAGTGGATGTTTTGTCTGAAAAGGAAACAGAGGATCTTGTACTGAGCTGGGCATCATCTCACAGCTGATCTGGAGGCAACTGAGAGACTAACATATAATGAGACATAATCTGTGCTTTGAACTATACATTACAGAATTCCTCTAACTCATGAAACCTACAGGCCTCCCTGTAGAAAATATCCCTACCTGTTTTGCTAGCTGTGTCTCCAATTTGTTGATCAGATCCTCCTTTCCTTGCATTGTGCACATCAGCTCCTGGTATTTCCTGTGCAGGGTGCTGTCAGATTCACCAGTCTTCATGCTGGCTAGTTTTATCTTCTCTTCCATAACTCTGACCTGTAATGGTAATCAGAAGGAAATTGAAAAAAACCAAAACACAACAAAACAAACCAATGCAAATTAAGGAGCTGCTTGTATAGTGGTAGGAGAATGACAATATATGAGAATATTTGTGGGTTTCTTATTTTTCAAGTCAGGAAAGGAAAAATAAAACATCAAAAACCGCAACACCCTTCGGGTCACACTTAGTTTATATCCACATTTGTGAAAGGAACATTGTCCCTTCATTTGTAATGCTGAAGCAGTAACAGATGCAAACTGAACCATGAACATGAACACATCATGGATTGTGAGATATTACAATCAAATTACTAATCAAAGAGGCCATACTGGCACCATAGCCTCCATACACATATGGACAAGGTATATCACACCTTCCTCCTTTGCAATATCATGGCCAGTTTTTCACCCCATTCACTGCCAAGGTATATACCACAAAGCCCTGGCCATTTGCTTCAGATTAAGATTTCTATAGCAAAATGTACTATGGAGGTCCTTCTTCCTCCTATCCCCAGCTTAAGACAGTGTTTTGGCAACTCCTGTCTTTCTGCCAAGTCTTTTCTCCAGACCTGCTAAGGAGTTACAATGTTAGATATCTCAGATGATTTTCCTTTGAGCTCCTGCCAGTGCCAACACTTCTTCATCTCAGCAAGAGAAAGATCACTGTAGTGCTCCTTCACTACAAAGTTTTAATGCACTAAAATCTAGCGGCTGCTGAAGCATTTCAGGTTTTTAGCAAATTTTTAAAACCTCTTTGCTTTCTTCAAAACCTTTGCCTCTCAATAATGCCACTCCATTTTACCATTACCTCATTCTATTATAATGGATTATAAAACATAATTTCTAAAGATGAATGGAATCCCCTCAATTTAACTCAAATGTACTAATTGCAGCATTTGAAGATGGGAAAATCTCTGGTTCCAACACATCTCAAAGAAGCTAAATCTGCAAAGAAAGCAACTCCAAATACCATAAATTTAGCATGAATTTAGAACCAGAAAGATAGAATGCAGGCAGCAATCTGAGCACTTCACAAAGTCTGTGCAAGACTGTTAGTCATGCTCTGTTGAGCAGCCTACACTTCATACTTGCAGAAGCTGTGTTTTGTCCTCCTGTCTGCCTGTATTAGGCAGAGAAGCAAACTGCCTCTTCCTCATACTGAATCAGAAAGGTAAGCACCCAACATCCGAGCCAGAAAACTAAGCCTGCTGAGTCGGATGTGTTTTCATTAGAGTTTAGGGTGATTATAGTAAAAAGAAATGGCCCCTCCTTTCTGTCTGATGCCCAAATGCTGACTCTGTACTAGAGGCTCAGCAAGGGGACTGCAAACATGTGATTTCCTTAATTGAGGTTGGCAGCTACAGGGAGTCCATTGAATTAACAAATCCAACCCCCCAGACTCCTGGAGAGAAAGATAACAAGGGATTTTGCACTTGATGTGGAGCCCTCTCATTTGTTGGCTGCCTCTCATTCACGGTGAATGTGCTCATTAGTGGAAGGGAATGGTCCTACTCCTATGCTGTCACTTCTTCAGGCTGTCAGGCAGCAATGCAGCATTTCTCTAGGAACACTTATCTCTGGATGTGGATAAGGCTGCTGGAAAGGCAAACACTGAGGGTTGCTAGTCTTTAGGACCTGCCAGCATATGGCTACAGAACTGCTGGTGGCAGATGAGTGAAGGCAACCCTCATTTCTGCTGGGGGCAGGTGAGTGAAGGCAACCCTAATTTCTGCTACACCTTCCCAGCCAAGTTCTCCTTTTCTTGCCCATTCTTGGACCTGGATTTGACTTATTCTCCATCTTGTGCCTTGCTGTCATTGCATCTTATCATATCCTGGGCACTCTGCTCCTGTCATTGAGGTGTCTGCTAGTATGAAACCTTCTCCACTGGCCAGTGGCAATAACTGTATTTCCTGCTGGTGCTGTCACAGCTGTCACTTTTGCCTGTATTGTGTTACCTTTGCCTGTCTTGGTTGGGTATGGACTTACTGATACCACTCCCAAGAACAACTCTTGTTCTTCACTGGTAGTTACTGGTCTAACATAGAAACCAACAGCACGGTGTCAAGACATAGCTTCTTTCCTAGAATTAAGCTGGTCAGTAAAAAATCTTGATGTCAATACCAAACTAGGATGGAACAATATGTTCTGCAGACAGAATACCTTTCCAGGTACTCCAAGTTCTTGATTCCCAGGTGATACATCTCCCAGTGCTTATAACACTGCCTATTCAGTCCTTCACTTCTGAAATCATCTTTGACAGTCATTCTTGGCTGTGTGGCTTTTATTTCTGCCCTTCAACGCCTGACTTAGTGCTCAGTCCTGCAGCTCTTGTCCAGCTGGAGGGAGCTGGTTCACTTCAAGCCTTCCCTTCACCAGTGATCTTCAGTGATGCAAGAGCTCAGACCACCTGGCCCTTCTTGGTTCTTTTGTTTCTGTAATAGTCCTTAGCATGCAGAATGTCTGCTTCCCAAAGGTACACTATTCTCTATAGCCTGTTCACAAGCTGAAGTCTGCCTCTCTCCCCTTCTCCATTATTCAAGAAGCACAGAAGGATGAGTTTAGACAATATACCTAATTTTTAGATGATTACAGTAATAGACAATGAATCCAGCTCTTACTGTTTTTCTCCATGGGCTCCTGAGCCAGAGCAGTAATTAATAAGAAGTCCAAAACAAGTGATAAGGGTGTGTCTGAAAAACCTACTTCTTTCACAGAACCTTCTCTACTTGTAGACAAGTCCTCACCAGTACTCTTCAGTATTTGTTTCCTGAGGACCTGCCAAGCAGCCCTATCTTTGCCATTTAATCCTGAGGTACAACATCCCCTTCCTTTTCCACAACGAAGCACGCCTATCATGGGCGAGGGGGTAAAGGGTGTGAAGCTGACAGGAAGGTATAAGGTGCTGGTTTTCACTTAGGGTTGAACCTACTCAGGCACCTGTTCACAGCTAAGGCTCAAAGACTGGGAAGTAGACCAGAAAATCCATCCACCATTGTAAATCAATGTTTCCCTAGCAGGGCATAGCACTGCAGACTACTGTCTGTATGCTAGTCTGGAAGGAATTTAGAGTGAGTTAACCCCTGGACTTGTACCAGAGCCACCATAAAAGAATCTCTTACCTGTTTCTCTGCATCCTCAGCTCTTTGCTCTGCTTCTATCACTCTCTGTTCCAATTCCTGCATCTTCAGAGACAGAAAAGAAAGAACAGGGGAGAAGAAAGAAAACAAATTAACATCACCTGAAAATTCACGTTTTACTCAGGACTTGTGCAAGTCTACAGATATTTGGCATATTTTGAGTTAACTGGACAGCTTTGACCAGGAAAAAAAAAAGCCTTTGACCTTTTGCAGTTTTCTGCCCTACTTTGAATATACCGGAACCATTTTCTCATTAGTGAGCTTCATCATTCATTACATGGGTCAAAGGAACAGTGCCAAAGTCTTGACCTCATCTCTACAATTCACACACCATGGGCTGTCCCTGCAAGGAGCCTGTCCACAGTGCACCATTCTTCCCTGATCTTATTTCAGCTAGGATTCATTCACCATGTTAGATAAAAATGAATATATCTTGGAAAGCTCAGATCGGGTTCTCTATGATGCCACATTATAACCAGTGAATACTTTGCTTTGGCTTCAAAAGCATCACAGACTCGTAACTGACAAGATTAACAATGATCTTAGTTTTCCTATGTTTGTTTTCATTTTGAAGAGCTTTGCAAACTGACAATTCTGTGATTCGACATCTGAGCATTGCTGCTATCAAAGTCAAAGAATAGAATTTTATCCTAAATGTTTATAAGTCACTTCATTCTCATAAAATGCAGAGGTACCTGGGGTTCTTCTAATAATTGACCACTAGAGCCCATTTTTTGGGGGGGAGGTGGTTGGTTTGGGGTTTTTTTTTTGGTGGTTTTTGTTTGTTTGTTTTTGGTTTTAATTTTTCTTTAAATAGCAACTTAGTATCTCATTTGATGTTTGCAAAGGTCATCTTCCACCTGGCCTGCTTCAATGGGTTTCAGATTTAAGCCCAGTAATACAAAGTCAGTGACACTAAGTTTCACCCACCAAGTTGCAAGATTTGAGGAATGCTTCATGGAGTTTCCAGCACTTACTTATGTTTTACTATGGAAAGAATGACATAGAAGAAGAATCTTCAGAAGATTAAAAGAATCATGCTTAAAGAAGAAAAACTATAAAGGGAACTGAGCTCCTTTTCTCTCCAAAGCATTTTGTGGTTCTTGATAAAGCACTGGAGCCATATTCAGGTTGGTCAGAAACAGGACCAAACCATTATTTCTGAAAATGGGACTTATTCGTCTTGGGCTGATCACCCAGAATGGATGTGGCAGCATTCCCCTGTTTCCATTTGCCTTCCTTCATATGGCAACAAGACAACTCTTCTTTCCATACATGCTCACTGATACAAGAGCAGACTGACCCCTATCAACAAACACATCAAAAAGTACATACATACATGTAGACACGTCTGTAGTCACGTAACTAAAAAAGCAATGACATAAATTAAAAACATGAAGATCAAAACCTGCTATATTTGGCATGATACCTCTCAGGTTTGCTTTTTCAGTGGAACAATCAAATACATCAGTCTCTGTAACTTAATATCCAAATCAAGGATGCTTCTTTGGCAGAGGAACCTAGAGATGCCACAGAAGACTGTGGCCAGACAAAGCTGCTCTGACCAAAGAGTCTTAGAGGAGACTGAGCTCAAGACAATCTAACAGGAACAGCAGTGGTCTGTGTTACATGAGTATGTGTCCCTCCAGAACAGTGATGTACCCATGCATTTATCTGTTAGTCTCTGGACAGTCATCACCCCAGACAGGTAGCAGCAAAACATATTGTCAAAAAAGAGATGTTGAACATAATTATCGTGGAGACATAATAAGCTTTGTGAAACAAAGATTGTTTAAGACAGTAGCTTCAGAATCAATGGCCTCTCCTAGTTTTCTGATTAATTGACAGGGTCTACATTCACAGCACAGATGAAATTCTGGGCCTTTTTACCAAGCTATCCTCTTAAACTAATAATTCAATCCTCCACAAGGTGGGAAATCTCCATGAAACACTCAGGTTATTTTAAGAAGACAGCACTGTTCTGACTGAAGACCTCCTTGTTGTCCCAGCAGTGGCTTTGCATCGCTAGCAGTTATGGATCTTGATGAGAACAGAGAATCTATGTTGGGACCACTCCTGATCACTAAAAAGTTATGAAACTTGCGCAAGCAGGGTGACATGGCTGAGTTCCAGCCAAATCAATTACTTTCATCACCCTAATTCACTCTGTAGCCTTAAATGAACTTATACTTTTCTTAATTTCCTGTACTACATTGTTGGGTTGTCCTACTATGAACTGTTAAATAACTGCTGTGTTCCTCATGTTCATGAAATCATTATTTCACTCATCCCCAGTGTCAGCACTCTCACTGGAGCACATTCAGATTTAATACATACATGCTTGTAAGGCTCTTTCAAATCCCTCAATGAATTAATAATAATGCTTGGTATTTACATGGGTCCTTTCATTCAAAATGCTTTATAATTTGACAAATGCTACTAAGCAATGTGACCCAGGTCACACAAAAAACTTAGTAACCAAGCCAAATGCACAGAACCCTTCTTTCAAACACTAGCCCAGGCAGCTTGTACGGGAGAAACAGGACTAGTTGAATAGCCATGTTTGCATGGGACAAAAGAGCCTTTTTCCGAATATTCATTGTTTACTGAAGTAAGACAGAAGCAGTTTAAGTTACCCAGATGGCCCTTCTAAAAGCTGCAAAAGATCCTCCCATCAGCCATTCACACAGGCTTTCCCTCTCCGAAGAGGCTTCATAAAATTGAGTGAAAAGAAGTTCCTACACCTCTTAGCTTCATTTTCCTCCTGCTGTTCCGTTCCAGATCTCACTCCTAACCAGGCCAACCTGCTGCCAAGGCAACCGCCTGCTATGCCACTCACCAACAGAGGAGTATCCCTTTTCCTTGTGTGTGTACAAGAAAGTCAGGGTGAAAACAACTGCCTGTTTCCAAAGTGATCCCTGCTAATGTCCACAAGGTAGGACCCAGGGGTCTCATGCCCTGTGGGGTCCAGGATGGCAGAGTTTTGTCTGGGAGACCACGGGCTAAGGCTCTTCTGCCATGCCAACCCCCAGCCAGGCTCTGTGCAGCTTGAGCAGCTCTGTTCCACAGCTGAGACCAGGCTATCAACGTGGAAGTTCACACCATGTGAACTAGGGCACTGGTAGTTAAACCACTCAGTTTTAAATTCCTCATGTTCTGAACAGTGATCTAGATTATTCAATCTAAGCGGATTTAAAAAATCTCAAGTATTTAAACTGTTAGAGCACATTGTACTACCAATGCCAGGCATGAGTGGTTAGGTTTTCTGCGAGTTAAAATAATAAAAACTGTCTTGAAATCATAAAATCAGTTATAAATAAGAATAATTTGAGATATGGGGGATCAGATTTTCAAGCCCTCCAATCAGTCACCTCCAGACCTAAGACAACCTAGCTGGTGAGCAAGTATCACACCCCTGTCAACACTGTTCTTCACTTCTGCCATCTAAAACCACTTTTTAAAAAAATAATTTTCCTGTTGCTGCAAACCATATTGGGAGGACCTCAGGACAATGCTTACCACAGGTTGGCACACAGCTTCAAACTGTGCAGACTTCATATTTTTCCAAGATCACCCCCCCTCACTGCCCCAAAAAACCTTTTTTGCAATGCAGGACTCTCCAGTAAGTCTCAATCTCTTCATTCTCATAATGAGGAAAAAACCTTAAAAATCACAGTCGCTTTAAAATCTATGACAAAAATCCCTGAAGCTGCCGTCACTAGACATAAACCAAGTATGTCCTTCAGTTCTGCATCACTACCCACCTGAGGGTGAGAAGGATGAAACGAGGCTGGAGCCCCTGTTGCTGTGACTGCTGGGGTGTCCTGTAGTGACTGAGGAGGAAGGAAGGAGGGTCTCTGAGCAAGTCGTTACAGACTAGTTGGGAACTTGAGGCCCAGGACACTTCCCAGAGGAGTGTTCAGCATGAGCACTGTGTGTCTGAGTCCACCAGCAGCAGGAGAACCTGCCGGAGCTGCCCCAGAGTCACCGCTGAGGCTCTCCCCTTCCCACATGACACTCGGAGCTGGGAATTGCAAGCCTGTTAGCTCTTTGAACCTTCAAGTAAAGCTACAACAGCACTGTACAAGTAGTTACAGAATAACCTGATCACTGAACCAAGCTACTCCTTAATCTTAACAAAGGGAACATCGCTTTGACTAAAAGGCTGGATAAATGGCAGCCAGGCACCTGAAGCAGATGAAAATTTAATTCTCTGCCATGACCCACAAAGAGATAGTCGAAATATATCTGGCAAGCCTGTTCTCCAACAAGGAAGTCTGGTAGGTGGGTTTGTCTCATGTGTGGGTAGTTAGGAACTTTCTCAAAGCAAAAATTAATAAAGCACAAAGACACGCATTTCATAATGCAGCAAACTTAAAAGTATTGCATATGAGTAGTGGTTGTCTTTACCAGACCTGTTCCACATCTATACATGACTTTTTTAATGTGCCTTTATCAAAATGGACTTTACAACCACTTTCAATGTTTTTCAATGTAAGTAATCACTAAGATCCATCTCAGAAGCTGATCTGAAGAGATGAAGAAGATGCTTAGAATTGCACAATTCCTTAAAACACAAAGGGTGGAAAAAATGTCTCATGCAGTACATAGCAATAGTGAAAATGTAATTACAGTGAAAGGAAGGATGAAAATTACTCCACTCTCAAGTAGCTGTCATCTGGATGCTTTTACATCCAAAACCAACAAACAAGAATATACACATAGAAGTTACATAACACAAAACGGAACAAAAGTTGAGTTTAGAACATATCTGTCATCAGGTATAGTAAACTGCAGTCAGCTGTACAGATTTCAACTTCATTAGTAAAACAGTGACAGAAAGAAACTGTTCTCACTTTCCTATAGTAACTGAATATCTGAGCAATCTTGGACTGGACTGTGATAATGTAAGACACATTTTGAAAAAAAGAAGGAACCCCACAGGAATCTACAAACTTGGACTTTATACAAATTTTGCAAAAAAGCTTTAATTCTAATTGAAAACCAACACTATTTAAGGTAAAGAAAAACCACAAAAAATTCACACCGCGACAAAAACAAGCAAAAAACTAAAACTCAAATAAAATCCTCAAATCTTTGCCAGTCCTCTTCTCTAGGATGCAAACAAATTCACTGAGAGCACTTGAAAGAGATTAGTAGGAGATGTCTCTAAAACCACAGATGCCATGCAAGTTTCTAACATCCAGATCTCAAAATATCTGGCCTTGCTCTTCAGTATCCCCAGAATGTTTTGACTGGATATGAAGTGTTATTCTAACACTATGACAATACACATATCCCTGCCTGGGCTTTTAACATTATAGCATAATTTGCACTCCTGTAAGCTTTTCTGTTGCCAGCCAAGTCCTGATCATGCTGTTCTTATCCAAAACATCCATCTTTGCTCTGCAGTTGTCTCAGGCACTTTAGATATCCAGAATCTTGCTGGTGCAGTGTTTTCCACTAGAGTCCAAATACTTAGTGATTTTGCAGTAAACAAGGCTAATTCTTATGCCGCTTTACACCACTGCGACAGGCACATCTCTGCATCTCAACTGATAAGCAGAGAGCAAAGATGTACTGTAATCAAAGAGGAAACCTCACTGCAAGTAACAGATTTAATTGGACAGCTCAGTATTTACAGATTTTTTGCTTTTGTGTCATAACTCATTGCAAAGTAGAAGTAGTCACCACTGCCTCACCTTCTCAGCTAACAGCTCTCGGATCTTGCTTGCCTGCAAGCGGAATTTGAAGAGCTGGGACTCCAACACAAGGCATCGCTTTTGCCAGTCCATGCAGCTGCCATTCTCCACTGTAAGTTCTGCCATTGTGAAGTTAATCATCCATTTAGGATGTTGTCTGAGGTGCTCTAAAAATCCTACAGAATTGAAGGAAAAAAAAATATTTTAGAAGGGCAAACTTATCACCCCTGTGCCTAGTTTTCTTGGTCCATCTTACAGAACTGGTAACGAAGGCCATTTCTTCTCCAAGCAGAAGATTAAGTGGTACTACCCTGAGTCACTGATATTGCCCTCTGCCAGAGGTCACTCTTAATGGATAAACGTTTACCTTCAGAATGAGTAAATAATTTGCTAATGCATTATACTGTATATTCCAGAAACAACTTTACTGCCACCCTTACAGTCTTGCTCAGCCTCTACCCAGAGATTAGGAGTATTTTTTACCCCTGCCTCCTTTGTCCCAGTGTGGCTGTAAACTCTCAAGTCACTAAAACCTCCTGCCTCAGATATCTCACACACATTTTCAACTTGGGTCATCGGTGCCTTATCTCATAAAGACTGTGTTAAGATGATGTGATGTATTAAGCAACTGTTCCCAATCCCTAACTACTTGACACAGTCAGTCGACAATAAGAGTGGAAGTGTCCCAGTATCTAAACAATTGCTCTGTTAAAACAAAGAGAATCCATCCAGGGATAAGTTAGGGCTAAAGACAAAACATGCTGCTCTACTGAAGTCCTTGTAGATATCAAGAGATATACAAAACTCCAGAAACTGGAAAAAGCTGTAGTTTTTGAAGATCTTTTATTTTCCTACTTAGTAACTGTTTAGACATTTCAGATACTTTTGCTTATCATAAAAGACATGAAAAAGCTAGGTAATAATGTTCTTAACCGAATTCAAGTATTTGTGAACAAAAAGGTCAACTCAGGGTGTATAGTCCAGCAGCCAGCTGTATTATCAAACAGTAACAAATGTTTACAAAGCCAGAACAGCTATTAGCTCAGCTTCATCGGAACAACTAAATCCTTACTTGTTAAAGGAACTTCTCACCAGCTCACAGGCAAACTCGCAAGTCTCAAACAGTGACAGACCAAGGAACAGTCCGGGACTTGTGAGAGAGCAACAAAGTCACTCAGCCTCATTGCCCTTACAGCTGCCTTTCTCCACAGAGAGGAAAAGTTTAAGATGTCCCTCCAGCCATACCCACTTGTCAGGATACCTGGTTCATGTTTTGCACGTAAGACTTGAGATTCAAATTACCGTGAGTATACATAATAGTGTGAGTATACACAACACAGCTAGCCACTCTATCCAGCTATATATCTGATGTTCCGAGTTAAGGACCAACATTTTATATCCTTTGGCTACAAACATTACCTGTGAGTTATTTTATGTTCAGGTTGCTTTGTTCAGTAACAGAAAGTTTCCCAGACAGCAAGTTGCTTACTTTTCCAATGAGTTGTGAAATACTATTCCAGAAGGTAGGTTTAAGTAAAACAAAGCAAAGGTATGCTCATGTGCAGTACTGCAGCACTGAAAACACTCCAGAGTAGGAAAGAAGACCACTGTTCTACAAGCAGCACACTTACAGCTTTACAGTAATAGAGGCCATCCTTTTCCACAGCCCATCCAGCACACTGATGTAATCTCTAGCCCTAACTCCTTGCCAGGCATTTAACCAGGTTACCTTTGGTACACTTCTCAACACTGCAGTTTTTCCCTGTAAGGTAGTGCTCTCAGTCCTTCCCAAGCCAAAAGAGTGCACTAAGGAAGGATCCTACAACACTGTTAAGTTTGTTTACAGCTAACTCTGTTTTGGACATAAATAATAATTCAGCTCTCAAATTAAATTCTGTTCTCTTTCATACAAGTGTAAGGAGTTTTTAGTCTTTATTCATAAAGTTTATGTACAAAGAGGACACACAAATTAATGGAATGGGATAACGACACGAAGCAAAATGAAACTGATGTACCAAACAACTTACGCCAAAGCAAAAGTAATTTTCCCACACAGACCATAACTTCCGGTTGAATTAAAATACCCTTGTTCTGAATAGGGGGTCTAGGATGGTATAGGTGTCCTGTATCATTACATCTTTATCACTACAGACAAATGCATTTTATAATTCCTTTGGTAAATGAATACTGCCCTTCCCTAGAACCAGTTTTGCTCCCACTATTCCTATTATTCTAGGACCTCACATCTCTAATGAGCTGCCTTCCAATTACCAGCATAAAAATAATCATAACCAGCTTGTATCTGTTAATTCTTGTAGATTATTGCCCTTCAGTTTAGCTAGGTTTTTTTCCTCCCTCATATTTACCCCTTGTTATATTTATAGACATCAAAAGCTTCTCCTTAAAGGCCTCATTTTGCAAGGCTAGAGATAAGGGGCTCCTTTAGTCTCATAAGAAAAAGCTCCCTGCTCTCCCTCTACACCTGTTCCAGCTTCTGTGCACATAATATAAAAGAGCTGGTTCTTCTCTTCTCCCTCCCCTTCATAGTCATGGGTGACCACAACTGCATCTGGAAGGCAGCATACACCCACAACAAAGCCTTGTGTAAAGGCATGTAGCACTTTCCCCTCTCCTAGGGAATGCCTCATCTGATTGTGTTTGCCTTTTTTACAACCATATTGCACTGGTGGTCGACATTCACAGACAAACTGACACAGCTGGAGCAGAGGAATCTCATCTGACTTTTCCTTTGTCAATGGCAGATGTGGGAGAGCAGGAGGGTAATTACGAATGGACTGGAACAGATTAATAAAGCTCAGGTCTGTGCCAGATCTCCAAAAGATCAAGACTCTCTGTACTACAGGCCATTGTGGTACCACACAATAAGACAAGAGGCAACGGACAGAAACTGATGCACAGGAAGTTTCACTTGAACATGAGGAAGAACTTTTTTATTGCGCAGGTGACTGAGCACTGGAACAGGTTGCCCAGAGAGGTTGTGGAGTCTCCTCACTGGAGGTATTCAAGAACCATCTGGATGCAATCCCGTGCAATGCGCTGTAGGATGGCCCTACCTGAACACAGATGTTGGATGAGATGACCCACCATGGTCCCTTCCAACCTGAATGACCCATTCTGTGATTGCAAAATTCAACATGCCCATGGTTACCCTGTGATTGATTAGCATAACCATATGTTATATTTTTAGTTATAGGCAGTATTTTTATGGATCACTAATATTTAAAAGGCACAGTTTGTTTTTGGGTATCTGGAAATCTTACTGTTTGTGCAACTAAATCTCTTCCTCCTCTGCTGATTTTAAAGAGCACTCTTCCAGGTTGTGTGCCCATTTTATTACCACTTCTAATGTGCGATTTTGTTTTGTGTCATTAGAATAATCTCCTGTGTCAGTAGTCAATTCTACCAGTAAAATACCTACCATCTAACAGCCCCCTCTTCAGCACTGTGTTGTCACATTCTCTTTTGTCATTTGTCTATCTTACCATTCTTCTATTAATCCCCATCTCCTCCACTTAAACTAATAACTTCCCCGTGTGTCATCATACCAAATGACTTTTGAAGTCTAGAGATTAGAATTATAGCTTTTCCCCCTAGCAAAAACCTTACACTTTTTCAGAGAAAGATATTGTATCACAATGTCTAACATTTACCTCTAGATTACAACTTTATTTACAAAATTTATCCTACATTTTCACTTACTGTTAAAATGCTGATGTTCTCCTGAATGTAAGCAGTTCATCTGTACTCTGTGAATTACAATATCAACTTCATTTTGACAGACTGACTTTAAATCCCTTCTATTGGATCTGCCATTTCACATGTCCTTTTCATAAGTCTTAACCATCTTTTTTCACCACATTCTTTGATTCCCCTTCCTCTCCCAGATATTGTTCCTTTTCATATCAGATAAAGAATTTATATGGATACATTTATATAAAACTAGCTCTTTTTTCCCTTAGGCATATGAAGAAATTGGGAGCCAGATATTTTCAGGGGCGATACTCTTATTTTAAGGACTTCGAACGTAGGAGACAGCCACTTTGTGCAAACAAGCTGAGATTTTCAAAACTTCATTCTTAAATGCATATAGCCACTTCTTAAAGAGCAGCTTGATTTTCAGTGTTAAGTATCCAACAACTGTCAGTGACGGTAATGGCAGATAAAAAGTCCTTAAAACTCAGTGGGAGAAAAAATGACTGAACCACCTGCTAAATGCAGTCAAAAGTAGAAGTCTCATGCATATATCTGTAAGTTTTGACCAATGTAAGAGACAGTTCTGACCCTAAATGCCATATCCAAAATAAATATGATCACATTTACTTGGAGTGTCCATATCCAGGTGTAATTCTGATGAAGCCAAAATTTAAATCAAGATGTCATCTGTTTGGGGGTTTTTGTGTTTTTAGGCTACGATCAGCTGATGTTGCAGATGTAGGTGGATCCAGAACTAGAATTCAAAACACTTCAGAGACTTTGTACACTTCCACCTGAAAAGCCAAAGCAATCAATCAACGTGAAGACTTTCGGGTGCAGATACAAATGCAAGTAAAGTGTTTGCAGCTCTGTTCATGCAGTGCAAACAATGAAGACATGTGAAGCACTATTTCCATATTTCAGATGTGTCTGCTCAGCTCAGCAATAGGTTTATGCAGGCTGTCATAGGGATTCACAGCACAGCGGGACCGCAGTTCTTAGCACCTGCCTGTAAAAAGCAGCAGACCCTGTCTGAACACCAGAGCTGAATGCTGGTCTAACTTTTAGCTACTATCTTACTACAAAAGGAGTCGGTACAAAAGTGATAAATGTAACATACGAAAGGGGAGAGATTTCTTCCCATGTCACTGAATCAGCATCAAGGGGGTCAGCAGTACAGACGATGGGCAAAACTCAGTGGGGAAATATTAATCAGCACCTCACTTTCCACTTCATAATCGTCTCGCCCCCCAGCTTTTTAGCCCTGAGGCCACTGAAATAGTTCAGCCACACAGTCATTTCCCGTTCAGGAGTGCGCCCCGAGATGTGCAAAGCATGGGCGGGGAGGGGCGTGGGGGGAGAAAATAACACAAAAAGCTGTGGAAAGGGCACGGAAAAGGCTTGTCGCGGGCCTGGGGTGGGAGGGAGCGGGGAATAATTTCCCTTCTACATCAGTGCAGGTGGCTTAGCTAGTAAAAGTGCCTGGAGGCAGGAAGAAGGGCTCCCAGTTGTGCCGTTCTACCTGCAGACGTCTTGCCCCGCACACCGAGGCTTACCAGGAAGGCAGAAGAGACCGCAGAGCTTACACACATTTACTCCTTGGCTGCATTTTCCCCTTCGTGTGGCCATTCCTCCCCCCGCTTCTTCCATGCCTCTTCAGGGCCAAAGTCCCAGATCCGAAAGCAAACCTCCGTTAACAGAGATGACACAACATCACCCCCAGAATGCCCCCGCCAGTCCCCTTACGGTCACCTTCGAAGAAAGACAAGCCGGGGGAGAAAGGCTGTGCCAGCCAGCCCCGCGCAGACCGGCCCTCCAGAGCCCCCGGCCGCCCTCTCGCCCCCCGGGGGCCCCCGGCCCTGGCCGCGGGCGGCTGCGCGGTGCCGGGCGGCAGGCAGGTGCCCGGCACGGCTCCTGTCCCATTCAGCACTTTGCCATTCCCTCCCCGGTTTCCTTCGGGCGGGAGAGCCCGGCTCAAATATCAGAGCCGGCCCTCCCGAGGAGCGCAGGAACTGACATCAGCCGCCCCGGGCTTTTAACCCCTTCCCGGGCTCGGAGGCGAGGCAGGTGGGGCGGGCAGCGCCGGGTGCCGGGGCGGCCCAGGGCACAAGAGTGGCAGCCGCGCTCTGCTTCGGGCGGGGACATCCTCCTCTCCGCCCACCCTGCACCCTCGGGGACTGCCACCGAGTTTGCTGAGATCTCCCTTGCAGTCATCTCCCAGCGCTCAGAGCCGATGTTACCCAAACCGTTCCCAGACCACCAGGGCAGCGGCGTTTTCCGTGAAGCAGCCGGGCAAGGAGCTGGTACCCACAGAAGCACGCTGCCCTTGCCGCCACTGCAGCCCTGAGGGGCTGGTGGTTCGTCCGAGGCTCCAGATGGAGCACCCTTCGCTGGTTGTAGGCAGCCCCAGGGCACGACGTTGGTGCCAGGACAGAGATGAAAACCAAACTAGTGTAATGGTCTCCTGACTGGAGGACACCAACCTGCACCACGTACTTTAGCCATTTCTCACGTAAAATGCCTTAAACAAACGGGTCCGGGGCCTCAAGCATTTCTAATGATAGCTGCCAGCACACAAAATATGTTATTCAGACATCAGGCCATCACTTACTGAGCTACTTGACACGAAGCAATGTCTTATATGAATACATAGGTGACCTATAGGAATATATTGCCTGTGTTATACCAAGAGCTGGTGATACCTCACTGCCTCGGGAGTGTGTGCACACATCATGTGCTGCTGGTTGCTGCCCTCTGCCCTGGCCACTCCCTGACACCCCAGGCTGGCCAAGCCCACACTCTCTCCCTTTGTGTTGAGCAGGCCAGGGTGTGCAAGTGGAAGTGAAAGGGAGTGGAGACCAGTGAGGGTCACAGGACAATATGCCCCCAGAGATTTGGGCCTCAGACCCGTGTGTTTCAAAGCAAAAGGCCCTTTGTTCTGGTTCAGGTTTAGCAACTGCTTGTTACTTATTCCATTATCAGGCACATTACTTCCATCAGAGGTACTTTTAAAATGTCTATATGAGGGTCCCCTCAGTGGAGATAACAACAGTCACACTGACGTGTGTCTTTCTGGCCATTTTCCATGGACCTATCACATGGCTTGCTTTGCTGCCATGAAAGTTGCTCTCATCTTGAGAGTCTGGCTTGTTGGGGAAGGGCTGCACCAGAATGATATATTGAGTGATTATGAGAGATCCATGAATGCTCTGAAACTGTACTTTGGCACCTGTTGAGACTACTCATGCAAAACAGGGCAGTCTGAAATAAGCAGGCTTCAACAATCTATGAAGGAAGCATGCAGGAGAACAGAACAAAATTATCTCCTAGTACGATGACCAACACTATTCACTAGACATGGTTATCTGGCTCACAGATACTGCCTGGTTTGAGACCTGCTGTTTATTAAGCTTTCATTGTAAACTCTTTCCTCACATTGATAGTGTGCTTTCACTGATGTCTCAGCAGAGAAACACTGGGTACCAAATCACTCTCTATGCAAAAATGAAAAGACTGATGTGATTAAGTAGTTAAAATGTAAAAATATAACTAAAAACATAAGGTCAAGATTTGGACACTGGAGTGAATAAAGGCAGACTCTGAAATCTACACCTCATTAGCCAAATAAGTAGTTACACTTCCAAAGACTCTGAGGACCCTGCAGTTCCCTAAAGTCAGTTTCGCTTTAGATTTCTCATCTGTTTCTAGTTCCATGGGAATTTGGTTGAATGAAGCTGCCTGTTCCTAGCTAAGAGACAAAGCATGCATTACAGAGATGGTTCAGGCAGAGAGCAGGATAGCACTACACAGGGATGGCTGGAGAGCCGAGGGGAGATAGGCAAAGAACTGTAAAGAAACAGGCGTCTGGTGAGGAGCTCTCCCATTTGGACAGCTGAGCAGGGACATCCAGGAATACAAACTGGCTGTTGGGACAGTATCACCCAAATTGATTTCTCCATCAATTCCCAGTGCAAGGGACTCCAGTTGCCTACAGTCTGTATGTTGTGTGTGAGTCTGCATTAATCATTATGCCCAGTGATCAAGGAATTGTAATAAATAACCAGAAACAGCACAGTTTGTGCCTCCCTGTAGGTATTTCAGAGGGCAAAATGTAGATTCATGCTTTACAGATTCCACTCCTGAACTGAGGCTGGCCAAAGACAAAGTGAGAAAAGGAGTTTTTCCCTTCATGCACTCATCCTATTCTTGCTCCTTTCAACCACAGCATGTAAGAACAATATTTCTTAATCTGAATTTTATAAGTTATTTTTAATCTTCCCTTAAAGGCACTGGTCAAGTTCTCTCATTTGCACCAGCAAAGCCAACCGGATCATATCACTCACTGAAATGTCAATATCTGGCCTTGTGTTTTTCCCAGGCAACGAAGCTTGACTGCCAGGACATTCCTCAGCCACTGAACTTTATACAAAGTACCTCCCTAAGAACTGCCTGTGCACACCTTGCTTTAACCCCTGGAGGCCCAGAACCACATCAGCATTCACATAACAGTGTTCTGCCCTGTATTTAATGCAATTATTCTTCAAAGCTGTGCCTCCTTATATCTTCTGTCACTTCTGTTAAAGTATTTAACAAAATTATTATTTAAAAAAAATCATGTTTTCCATTAAATGATGCAAATAGAAAAATAGTTTAGACTTCAGAAGGAGAAGGTTTTAAGAACAATCAGTAATATCTCATTAGTCCCAAATTATTTCCCTTGGCAGTTGTCTTTAATATGGCTGCTCAAGCACTGTATGTCAGGTCTTTCCGATTTGCAGACAAATAATTCAGCAAAAAGTAAAATTTAATATAAACAGCAAATATCTTATTGACAAAACAAACTCTCTGGCCGATCCAAGAGAACTAGCTTGGCACTGCTAGACTATACTGTTAGACTATCATTACCACAATGCAAGCACAGGCTGCTTTGTTAAGAGGACCATATCCAAGATAACTAAATAGAAGGACAAAGAGATAAATGAGATGTCAGAAGATGAGAGCAGAACAAACTCTTTCTCTTAGTAAGCAAAGTTGTCATAGTTCTGCAGGTGGGAGAGAGCATTGTGTTCCAGAGACAGTGCTGCTGAAAACTTACCAAAGGAGCAAGGACAGCAGGCAGACCAAAAGTCCATGTGTCGGAGACCCACTGAAGGCTCAATACTATGTGGGAAAAAACTTGCACAAAAACAAAACAGTACCTTGAAACACCTGTTTGAGGTACTTGTCACTCTCCACAAGCAGCTCAGGCTTCATATTGTCGTTTTATAAATCCCACCTGTGTTAGAGGCTTAAAAATGTTGAAAATGGCCTTTATGCCTAGTTCCCTTACTCTCTTTCTCCTGGGTTTGGAGTGTGCTGACAGACACAACACAGAGTTGCAACCCCCTGACTTTCTTCTCTTCTAATCAGCAATGACAAGTTCATGCAGCATTAAAATAAAAGACTGGCAGCTGTGGATCACCTTGCTGCATAAACTAGTTGCTCGTGGGAGGACCCAGTGGGAGGGCCAGGAAACCATTGCCCTCCAGTACTTTGTCAGCTGGTTTTGATTGTGTTATGGTCATCTTGTCACACTTCACACACAGACACTATTCAAGCCAGAACTTGAGCAAGAACATATGGTTTATATATACAGACTTGACTGGCACAGAGCAAAACAATGGAGAATTCCCATTTTCCTTAGGGAGTCATCCCAGGGGCAACTCAAGTATTATTCTCAGTATTAATAGCTCTTGCCTTCTTTCGTATCTGGATTTCTCCAGTTTCAACTTCTAAGTACCAGATTTCACGATGTCTTTTTCCAATAGATTAAGAAGTCATCAACTATCATTAAAGTAGCCTGTGATAAAAAACTTAACTTTCTGTTCTATAAAAATACACAGATGTAACATCTCTCACAACAATTAATACTTTCTAATGCTTGTATTCCCATAGATTTATCTAGATCATAGATTAGACAACTGGAGCTTTAAAAGTTAGCTTGGGATTGTTATCAGCATGCTGGTGTGTGCCTGTTCAACTCCCATTTCAGAGCAGGGAAGAAAGGAGGATGGTATGTGGGAGTCTTCAAGCTGAGGACAAGGAAAACAGTCCTTGCAAATGTATTTGTTTTGTGTGGTCTTTTTGTGTCTGTCATTGGCTGGTATACAGCCCATAAGGTTCCCACATACCACAGCACACTGAATCTGTTTCTGAGTCCACAGGCTACAGCTGTAACTGCTGTGTAAGTGGTGCTGCACATGGCGTATGTCACAGGTAAACTGTGTCAAGCCAGATGCTGCAAGTTTGCAGACAGAGCTGGCTCAACAGCACTTGCAAAACCGAATTTTGCTGCCCTTAGGATGAGAGGCCTGGCTGCTCCTGCCAAGGAGAAGAAGGTATAGAAAGAGGTTGGTGGAGCTGTGACAAAGTACTGGAAGGAATCAGGAAGAGCCCTGGAGAGTTGGACCTGCTGCTCTGGCAGCCCCAGTGCTGCGAGAGAGGGCCATATCTGCTGCTGCAAGGGACAGTCCATATCCCTCAGACCTTCTCTGAACGGCGGGAACAGGTCTTTCCTCCCAGGGGGAGGGAAGCTCAGGCAAAGTAGGCAATAGCCTATAGTAATTTTGCTTCCCCAAGTACCCTGTGAAATGCCAGGAAAATATCTATTTACAGAGTTGTCTCTGGAAGCTCAATGCAAAAAGCTGCACCAGAGAAAGAGATCCAAACAACATGGGGAGCAGGGAACCAATTCAATTATAGATTACTGGTTTGAATTCAAGCCAAGTAAAAGAAATACCCACTTGTCGACTACCCTTTGACAAGCAGCAGCAGTGACAGCTGTATGGACAGACTGGTCATCTCAGCTCCATTCTTAAACATTGTCTATCTGAGGGGCATGCTTATTAGGGGTGACTGCTGAGGAGGCGGTAGTCTGTGCTGCAGGTCGCCAGAGGAGCTCCATAGAGCATAGACCCCTATTACTACTGTTGTTCATCACAGTTCTGCATCCACTCATCACTGAAAATAGCTTCTCAGCACAAAAACTCAGACCCCAAGAGATCATGGGAACTCATGTCTGATCCTCACTAGACTTGTCAAAAGAGTTCCTGGATGGGAGAGGTTTGGGTAGGCTAGGAGAAGGTGCTGTCCTTGTCCATGGCAGAGCTGGGGGAAAATACTATTTCCAGACTTGTTACATCAATACTTCTCGTAAAGAGCAAAGTAGGTCCCAGCTTGCCCTCTGTTTGGGTGCTGATCTAAGAACTTTGGCGTGGGCACCTGGGGCAGCTCTGTGGTCAGAGCAGGAGAGGCTGCACCAGACAGCCCCTGATGGAGAATCCCTGCACTTCCACAACCAGTAGGGTCACCTGTACTGGCTGGGAGTGGGGGAGAGAAGACACTAGTAAGAGATGGGCCTGGTGTGTGGGAAGGGTTTTGGCTGCCTTCCCAGTATTGCACTGAAGTTGTGCCTACAGCTGCCAGATGTCAAGATGGGGTGTGGAGAAGAACACGGTTCCCTGCCATAGGACTCCTACTTGCAGAGCTTTTCTTGCTGAAACCAGCATGCAGGCTGTCCTCCATGAGTGCAGGAGGGGTTAGCTGGAGAGGTTTTTGGTTCTGTTCCTGGTCTCACACCAGAGCCAGTCACACAGTTCCCAGATGTTTGTGATCTTTGCTTGGGATCTTTCAGACTTGTCAAGCCATTGTGTAAAGGGAGGAATTATTTCACTTCCACATGGAGGGTGGAAATGTCCAGAGCCCCTGTGGAGATCCCTCTGCCTGCTTCTCTCAGAAGGGGTCATCTCCAGGTGAGCAGCCTTGGAGAGGGCTCCATCTCTACACAAATGAGATCCCCAGGCAATGCACTCTCAGAACAGTGGTTGTTGAGCTTCCCTGGTATGACTCTTTCTGCCAGTTTCCATGGTGATCCACAAAACCAGCACAGATCTCTTTGGGAAGCCAAGTAATACAACATGATAGTGCATGTGCCTGGGGAGGGGGTAACAACCCCACTTCTATATTGTCAACTGAGTTCTATGGTCAGTCCTGGGGCTTGCACCCCTCCCTTCCTGAGTTGGCAAGGAAAGCATTTCTGTACCCTTCTCCAGAGGACTCAAAGCAGTAGCTCCCACTTGTAGATGTTACAAGCTGCCTTAAGCAGGTTCAAATGATATTGCAAATTGTTTTTTATGGACAACACTAGCAAGTGATGCCAGCAGGCAGCCCAAGCAAGCAGTGTGTGATAGCACTGACTCCTTGGGATTGGTGGGAAGTGCTGATGAGGAGCCCAGGATGTATCACAACACGGCCCAGCATGCAAGCACATACACAGGTATGACATAACTGTCAATCTAAAGAGAAAACCTACACTCTGCCCTCTCTCCTGCTATGTCTGAAAGCACATGGACAAAATCTCAAACTTTTATCCTTGGTCATAGATGAAAACTATTCATGGGCAAGGAACAAACTGAGTCCTACCACCACAGTACCATGCCACCAAGACTTCACCCTCCGCTCTCAAGGTCTCACCCTGCCCTCTTCTTTAGTACAGAAGCAGCAGGTGTTACTGAGCACACTCTTTCCCATGCAGTTTGGAGGCGCCTGCCTACCTGATACCCACCTACCCCTTTGCACGCAGCAACAATTGCCAAACAGCACAGCTGCCAGGATGAAAGGACATGGAGGGAATGGGTGGATGGGTGGTTTTCTGATCTGCATCGTTTTCGTGATGCAGCTTAAGATTTCCAGAAAATTCTGGAGGAGGGGAGGGGTAAAAATTATAAAGGACAATATGGCTTTCAAACACAGCCAACATGCATCTTAAAAAGGAAACCTAATTTTGTGTGCCTCCACCTCTGGGCAAAATGTTCTTGGCTTGGTTTCAAAGGTGCTGGGAAACTCAAGGGTTGGGTTTCTCTGAAAGCCAGCCCCAGGGTACCTGCAACAGGGTGACCTGGAAAAGGTGCCAATTTTGAAAATGTTATCTTAATTTTTAAATTTTTTTTCATTTTGTAATTTCCTATCAATGAGCTCCCCCTGGGAGGCTCAGAGATTGATCTAGAACTTGTCTCTCACTCTATGCACTGCCTGAGGCAGGAATCCTTGTAGGAGAAATGGCACCTTAGCTGTAGATTTAGATGGCGCTTGGCTTTCATTGCGCTGACTGCTGCAATGTAAGAGACTCCCACCCATTTCCTCATGCTGCACTCCCTTGCCCAGAGTCCTGTGGGTCCACAAGGGAGCTTCAGAAGCCAAGGTCACTGCCCAGCCTCTCCCTCTGTCCGTGATTGCCTCCCCTGCTCTGGGGCAGCCCTGTAACCTCAGTCTCGGTGTAGAGGTGTAGCCTCAGTCCTGGTGTAGATGTGTTCTGTCTTGTCTCCTTGCTTCCTCAGAAGCCCATGCCAGGATGCAGCATTAGACAGACAGCCAATTAAAACAGCTCCAGCAGCTCCAACACAAAACTGAGTTAGGGCCTTCTGCAAAGGATGTAATGAGTAATTTTTATTTATTTGTTTAATTAGTGTTAATTGCACACAGTAGGAGGTCAGAACTCTGCCTGCAAATGCTCAGTTGGCTG